>CM027122.1:56028098-56330441 GCA_015476505.1 Urochloa ruziziensis | reverse complement strand
TGCATTTTTTTAAAGGAGGAAACGGAGAGCTTAGCTTGTACTACTACGTTTCAAAAATATGACGACCGTGCTCATCATTATTCAAATAACTCCAACGATGAACTGATTAATCACTAAAGTCTAAATGTGTGATTGATTATGGATCGAAGGAAGTTAGTTGGAATTCTGACAATGAATCTGTCAAAGGTAGAGTATAGTATAACCCTGTTCTGTCGACTCCAGTTCCTTTCAGATGCCTCCAGTTAACCGGCATCCCCGGACCAGTAAACTCTACCTCACGCAGTGGTCAGACTCAAGACACTTCTGGATCAAATAATCTCCACACTGGTCCTGACGGAAATTACGGTGCGCAGAATCACAGACATTTAGTCAGACACTGACGCCACACGTACGTTCTAGACGTTCGCGATCCAGTCGACCCAATAAATGGAATTGAACGGACTGTATGTACGCCCAATCGATGCGTCGTCAGTCGTCACCGAGACACCATTACCAAGCCGGGAGATCGACCGATCAGCAGGTGTGAAAGCCGTGACTACTGGTCGAGTAACACCAGAATTCAGAAGTAAAACATGGCGAACGGAGGAACGCGTCCTGATCAGGTCGCGGACGCCACCCACGTACGCGCGCGCGCGCACGTCACTGGCGGCTGGCGCAGCCTCTCTAGAAAGAGTAGCGCCAGTACACAAGCCAGGGGTAGCCACACACAGCTTTGATCGACACACACACATACACACATGTTGACTACGACACCACGAGGGGTGTCCGACGACGACGATGTACTGCACGCACGCAGCACAGCTGTGGTCAAAGGTGCTCCCAGCAGCGCTCGGAATAGTAGTACCACACACATCCACGTCTAGAAGCAGACCAAAACGAGAGATCGGGTCGTTTCAGTCGAGCGTGCCATCACAACATCAGGATATGCACGCCGCCGCTAGCAAGCAGCCTAGCATGCAACTAGACGAGTCGTGCCCCATTTCTCGCAGAGTACGTGCAGGGCAGGCGGTCTGAAACGGACCCGACCGGGCTGGCACCAAAATTCCAACGCCGCCAATGGCCATGCGCGCTGCTGCCGCCTGCCGCTGCCCCTATATATCCGACCTCCCGTGCGCCTCCATACCTCCCCACATTCGCCGGTCGCGTGTTCTTTTGGTAGAAATAGCTAGTCAGACATGGCCAAGAGGGACAGGACGGCGTGGGAGGTGGAGGCCGGAGCCGCGGACACGGCCCGCCTGCTCATGCTCCTCGCGCAGGCGCACCACCAGCAGCAGCAGCAGCGCCACCTCCTGCAGCACGGGCACGGGCACGGGCACGGCGCGCCGTTCCCGGCGGGCGAGCGGCGCGTGTTTGAGTGCAAGACATGCAGCCGGCAGTTCCCGACGTTCCAGGCGCTCGGGGGCCACCGCGCCAGCCACAAGCGGCCCAGGCTGCTCCAGCCGCCGCTGCAGCAGCAGCAGAGCCCGCCGGCCGATCACGCGGAGCTCTGCCTCGGGCGCCAGGCACCGCCGATGCTTCTGAAGCCGCAGCCGCAGCCGGCCAAGCCGAGGGCGCACGAGTGCCCCGTCTGCGGGCTCGAGTTCGCCATCGGCCAGGCGCTCGGTGGCCACATGCGGCGGCACCGCGCCGAGGCCGAGGCCGATCACGCCACCGCCGAGGCGGCGCCAGCAGCAGCCAAGGCGATGCGCGCCGCGACCGAGAAGGCCTGCGACGTCGCGGGCGGGATCTGCCTGGACCTCAACCTCACGCCGTCGGAGAACTGCGCCAAGTGCCGGAGCGTCGTGGTGCTAGGCGCCGCCGGGCAGGGTGTACATAAGGCGCTCGCCATGTTAGATTGCTCGCTCTAGTTTGAGCCCTTTGTTTCCGTTAGACTGCACATAATTTTTCCTCATGGTTGTTGTGGATCTTGCTATACTGTTCCATTGTTACTTTCTGGGTGTACATACCCAAAATTCTTTCCAAAAGAGACATAATGTTAAGATTTGTTTTCCTACCATGGAGTTGTTAGGTATCTTTGTAGGCCAGGGTAGTTTGAAGGAAATAGAGATGAACTCTTCCATTTCCTTGGTGTAAATAGTAATAAAGCATGCTATGCATTTTGTTTTGACTAGCAGAGAGATTTTACCGGACTAACAATTATGTACCACTTTGTACCTTTTTTTTCTTTTTGCGAAGGAGCTGTATCATTTTGTACTAATGGTGTTTAAACAGTTGTTACTGTCGAAGTTCAAGCTTGCCAAATGCCCATGGATAATTTTCTTTACAATTTTGAAATCTCATCCCTTTTTTCTTGGGAACAAATACCTTTTCAAGAAGTAATGCTAGCTTCATAATAAGATTTATTATTTTCTCTATTAATTTATATTTTTATTTTTTACCGTATAAATGTATAACTCTGTGCAAACATATAAGCATACATAGAAAACAAACACATTTATCTCGAGGGCCGTGCATGGGCTAACGTGCCGCCGTGTCATGGGTCGTGCTTGGACTAGCATGGCACAAAGATGTATCATGGGACGTGTTTGGATTGAGTAGAAGACGCTCAATGCCATACCAGGTACCGGCACGATACGACCAAAGTCCCAGGTATACCCGCAAAAGGGTGGTGACGGTTGTTAGGGTCGTGTCCATGTACTTTAGTCATTCAGACGCAACCGGTTGGGTGCACTGGCCTGGTGCCATATCTGCAGCGCACAAGCCTCAGGGACCAGCGGATTCGGGAGATGTACAACACACATTTTTTTCACCGGTTTGTACAAAGTGCTCGCATCTCTCGTCGTGACCGACCAGCCTCCGAATCGCGGGGGGGGGGGGGGGGGGGGGGGGGGGGGGGGGATGACCCTTTGTTTCCGTTAGACTGCACATATATTTTTTTCATGGTTGTTGTCGAGTTCATCTTGGTATATTGTTCCGCTGTTACTTCCTGGGTGTACGTACCCAAATTCTTTTCGAAAGATACACGTTAGATTTGTTTTTCTACCATGGAGTTGTTAGGCATCTTTGTAGGCCAGGGTAGTTTGAAGGAAATAGAGATGAACTCTTCCATTTCCTTGTTGTAAATAATAATAAATCATGCTATACATTTTCATTTGACTAAGCAGGGAGAACCTACCGGAGTAACAAAAGCAACAATTCTGTACCACTTTGTACTAATGATGCTTAACAGTTGTTACCAGACAAGTTCAATATTTTCTTGCTTGCGCCCTCAAAAAAATATATTCTTGCTTGCCAATGGGTATTTTTTTTCAATTTTGAAATCCCATCTCTTTTTGGAACAAATGCTAATATTTTGATAACCAAAGTTGTGCCAAACATGCAGGCCGAATTGTAAGGCTGTCAAGATTTCCCAGTATCTTCAGCGGGTCGCCGGGTCAGAACACACCAAAAGAAACGCAAGACGATTAATAAAACAAAGCAGAATGAGTTCAACAGTTTTTGACAGATTCAACATGCATTCAGAACAGTTAAAACTTTCATTCAGCCACGCACATGGAAGAATATCCGAGCTTTTGCCCTTTCAACCAATTTGACAAAACAAAGCGAGATTGGCAATCCTCACATTAATGCAATTCTAATAATAGGGTGGATAGGAACGTATCATGCGCAATCAACATTTATGGCATAACCATATAATTAATAATCCCTTACGGTTTCAACTTCAAACTCAAATGAAATAATAACAACCTTTTTCACTTTTCTCTTGATTTATAATGTCAGGATTATCAATTTTTATATGCTATTTACAGAACTATTTGAACTTAAAACTTTATGGAATAAAAATTGAATGCATGTGCTTACTCCTTTCAGAAATTTTCATGTAGATTCAGTGCCTAAATCAAATTTATGTTGCAATTCTCACGGGTTATTACCCCCATGAAAATCCACATCGATTAATTATTATTTCTGCTTCAAAGAAAACGAAAATAAGAAAATCAACCTACTAAGTAGTATTGGGGAAAGATACTTAAAAAACTTGTACTAGTTGTTCCATCAGGTGCTGTGACCTGACTACAAGCATTGCACAATACGCAACTACCAATTGCAACATCATTTTCAACAATCATGAAGTCAAAAATTTAGCTTGTCAATGGTCCAAAAAAAT
Organism: Urochloa ruziziensis; assembly: GCA_015476505.1. Taxonomy (NCBI): domain Eukaryota; kingdom Viridiplantae; phylum Streptophyta; class Magnoliopsida; order Poales; family Poaceae; genus Urochloa; species Urochloa ruziziensis. The sequence continues at coordinate 56,326,336 of CM027122.1, read as the reverse complement.
GGCATACTCACTCTAGTTAAAATAACTGGTCTTAGAACATGTGCAGTCAAACTATTTTTAAATATGACCTGTGATATTCCTTTGTAAATATAGTAAGATGAGCCATATGAAAAGATGGATCTGCCTAAAAGCATATATATAACAGAATTTTGGGTTTATAAATGCATAACTGTGACTATTAATTAGTTCAAGGCAGCACTTAGTTGAAACGTGACAGAACTATCATATTATACCAATAGATTGGTCAAGTAGAAAATGGAATTATTTAAAGTTGATTAGATGGCACTGCAAAAGTAGGTGTGTCGATTGATTGTAATTAAACATGCAGTAAAAAGAAAATTGTTTCTAATTAAACATGCAGTAAAAACAGCCTGTAATACTCTACCATGGCACCAACAACCCCCAAACAAATGGCAGCAGTGAAAGAAAAAGAAAAACAGGAGCGATTGTTGCACAGAATGGAAACAAGTAAAGAACAAGCACATCATGATTATCTTGACATTTTTCCTACAATATCAAGTAAAAAGGTAAGAAAACAAAGCCAAAATAGTTTAGGATAATGAAGGCCAAGAATTCCTCATGAGCCACAACAAGCAGATTTCTGAGATGACGAGGCCTCGGCACCTTGATCTTGTCTAATATTGACTACCTTATCCTACAAACAATAAGATATTTTTCAAAATCAGAACAGAGTAAATAAATTTCACATGCTCATAAACGAAAGCCTCTGTGTAATCATACCTCAGGCTTGGAATCAGTTTCAGAAAGTCTCTGCTTAATGTCTCGAGCAATGGAGAAGAAAACTTGCTCCACATTGAGATTAGTCTTGGCACTCTGAAAGATAAAGCACGAAGTAAAATAAGAATAAGTTTGTCAGTGACACAACCAAACAACACAGCACAGGTACTTACAGTCTCAAAAAACTTGATGCCATATTCATCGGCAAGTGCCTGCCCCTTGGCAGTAGGAACAGCCTGCAACAACAATAAAAAAAGAGAAGTGATGAAGTAATTAAAAACTAATAAAAGCAGATATTAGAGCCCATATTACTATATTAGAGATTTAAAGATAATATAATAGGGGTAAGGGAGCTTGGATCGATACCCTTTTACTCTCATCCATGTCAGCCTTGTTGCCTACCAAAATTTTGTTCACATTATCAGAGGCGTGTTGTTCAATGTTGCGAATCCAATTCCGTATATCTGTATGTCAAATAAAAAAAGAATATCAACAGACAAAGAAAGTTGGCAAAATTAAATTATTCATGTTGAAGATTAAGAGATATATAAGGGCGATACTGTTGAAAGAAGACTCATCAGTGACGTCATAAACAAGCAAGATACCCATGGCTCCTCGGTAGTATGCTGAGATAAAAAGAAACTCAATTGATTCAGCATCATATAGCTTCATAGAACTCGTCACTAGCACATAACGAAACAAGCATAGCACCTGTAGTGATAGTCCTAAATCGCTCTTGACCAGCTGTATCCCAAATCTGCAATTTAACGCGCTTGCCATCCAGTTCAACCGTTCTTATCTTAAAGTCAATGCTGCACACAAGTAGGATGTAAGATCAACGGGCAAAGAATGTTGTGACTTGAAGGAAGGTTGGAAAGGGGTGAATAACATTTCAACATAGAACATACCCAATTGTAGTAATAAAACTAGTAGTGAAGGAACCATCGGAGAACCGCAGTAGGAGGCAACTTTTGCCAACACCTGTGTACAATGAAGAAAGCAAAGGGAAAAAGGTTCAGTGAATTGACTCATTTATGAATTGAAGAAATATGATGGTAATGGTGAATACAAAGTTGAGAAAGTGAAGGCGCAGAACAAGATTCCGCTGTAATAGCGAGTTTATTGTACTTTACAACAATGTAATGACCAAATCTCATATAGAGTCAGATGCTAATCGCATCCTAAAAAACTTAAGTGTGCCAAATAAGTCCTTTGTTTTGCTATTCGTTGGGTATGATTTCTGCTAAAAAACTCCATCTCCGGTTCATTTGAATTAGCCAATCTTTCTGGCCTATACATGGTCTCATTGTAGCTTGTATACGATATCTTTATCGATGATTACTGGATATTCGGATGGTCTCGAACACCAAACATGCACATATATCCAAAGAAAGGAGCAGACCTCTGTAGACATTTGAATTTGCACCACTTTTTACTAGTACAGCTGGAAACATTTTACGGACACCCTTACTTCAGGAGTGCAGCTGACTGGATGAGATACAGTCCTTGTCTACATGCTTGGGAAATGCAACATAAGCTAGCATTGTAGATCAAAGTAGATCTCCACTAAAAAAATCATAGTAGATCTTCCAAACAAACAGACATTACTCAAACACAGAATCAATCGATTCAACTTGCATATGTCACCCATTCTACAGGTCCAGGAATCCTTCAGCAAAACAATAATGGCCTTCTGCAGTAATGGACAGGAATGTCCCCATAATCCCTGATAGCATGAAGTCCAAAATTCACATAATCTAACTGCTAGCTTCTCTGATCAATATATCATTCATATCTTCTGTATCACTCCCTAATTCAACATGCAAATAAGGCGCTGATAGGTCATAGCTGTCACTTAATACAAAGGCAGCAGCTATTCAAGCGCAGCTACTGACAATCTAGCATACATATGAATATATGATCATGTACCCGCAACTCGACGCCAGCAGGTAAACCAAGTCACATGCTTCTGCCAAACCGCTCCAAATCCAACAAATGAAATAAACAATCCACTAACAGCTAGCGTAGCATTTCGTCATAACCACTTTCCAGCAGGCTTACGCTCGCAAGCAACCGACAAAAAAATGGCAGGCCGTGAATCAAAGCAGAGACAGCATCAGGAGACAGGTAGAGCGCAGCACGCTCACTCACCGCTGTCGCCGATGAGGAGCAGCTTGATGAGGTAGTCGTAGTCGGCGCGAGCCCTCGCCGGCGGCGCGGCCATCGCGCTCCCGCCCGACCAGGCGACCACCCCGACCTTCAGCAGCGACACGCTGGCGAGAACAGGCTAGGAGAGAGAAGCACACGAGGTCACTGATCGCACGACGAAGCAATCGAGGCAGCAACGGGCGCGAAGCGCCGGATTTTTACCACCCGATGCGGGGAATCGAATCGCTTTGGATTCGGTTCTCAGCGGGGCTGGATCTGACTATCTGAGGGAATCGTAGGTTGCGGGGTATTTTCGTCAATTCTTCGCCGTTGCCGTTGGTGGGTCGCTTGCCAGGCTTGCAAACTTTTTAGTGTTTTTACCGGCTGGGCCTTGTTGCGTGGATCATGGGCCGGGCTGCACTTCATCACTTCATAGCAGATTCACGTAGCTCGACGTGCGATTTTGCAAATTGCAGTGTTGCTGATATAAAACGCCAACTTGAATTTACCAGCCTTACTTAGGTGCAGGTCGAGTTCACGCCAATTCAAATCGTCAGCACACCACGAGTACACGTCCGCAGCAATATATAATGTTATGATTTTCATTAACCTTTTCAAAAAAATATTTAAAGGAACAGAAGAACCCAAAAAAATGATTGATGTTCATACTCGAGTGTTAAGAGGAACGGATCGCTCTGTATGACCTGATATACTGCTAGACGAGTAAAGCACTAGGCAAGACTCTTCTGCGTGAGCACAGCTAACCAGCTTTCCAGCCCATTGCTTCGTCAAGCCACTCCAGCTCTACATCCAGAGGACGACACATAAAGCATGGAATATCCTTTTGAATACTCGAAAGCGAAGAAAGCATGGAACAGGAAAAGGGGAGAAGTTTCCATGTGCTCAAGAATATGCTAAGGAAGATACCACATTCAGGTCAGTGAAAAGGCCGTCCACCACCTAAGCTTCCACTCGCCAGAACAAGCCCCAGGCTCTCTATATATGCATCCTCATACGACATCTTCCATGGAGGACCCTTCACCGGGGTGTCCCTCTCTAGTCTCTACCCCAACATTGTCCTGATACCGCTGCCATGTAGCTCATGAAGAGTTTCTCCCTCGGCTTCACCGGCGGCGACAGCTGCGACGCTGACGGCCGAGGCAGCAGGTGTCCGGGCCATGTAGGGCAACTATACATCTTTGGCAGATCTTCATCCTCCGTGGGAAGATTGGTAATTGAGCGCGTACATCTATAGAAATGCAACATCATGTATCCCTTATTATCTTTTTATTAAGACAGCAATGATACATCAATATTAGTGGAGTACCATGTGCCGCAGGCGCAACACATTTGTACTTTGCAGTGAGCTTGTAGTAATGTTTTGTTGCCTCTCAGAGCTGTTATCTTTGCGAAGGTTCATGTTAATTGGTAGAGATGTTATCTTTGTGAAGGTTCATGTTAATTGGTACGTATACTCATAAGCTCTAAGAAACTACAACTATATACTAGCAATAAATTAGTTTCGGGACAACAGCATGTACAAGAGAAGTGTGACCACTCAATCATATATGTAACTAGCAAATAGAGATTTTCTAAAATTCTAAATCACACTCCAGGAACCACATTCCAGACAAACGAAATATTATCTACATTGATGTCTCTGAAACAAACTAGTCGTTCAGAGTTCCAGACTTCACAGGCACTTGGGAACATCAACATACACAAGAATTACCACAAGACGAAAGAGCATATTTGGAGGTAGGCAAGAGCACGAGAAAGTACCTTAAACAGCACGAGAAATTACCACAGCACGAAAGAGCTTATTTCGATTAAAATCCAGCTGACAACTATATAAGTTGTGCACAGTTTGGTGTCGAACAAGAGAACATTAAACTACACCTCGCATATCATACAAGCCTAAACAAAATAGCAAACATGCTTAGTTTTCATAAGTTCACGTCTCTAGCTGTTCAGACACAAAAACTGATGCTACTTGCAAAATTTCCATCTTAGTAGAAGAAGCCGAGAATTTTGCCACCAACATTCTTCCGCCTGGCTTCCTCATGGTCCATGATGCCAGCAGACGTGGTCAGCACAATGTAACCAAACTGCAAGTCCCAAGGGGTAAATTAATCAATGTATGCCATGGAACATAAGTAGGGTACACAGACAATTCATCACAATTAAGTATTTGGAATCCTTAACATGTCCAAACAGCAGACCTGACGAGACGGAAGCAGTCTGGCCGTCCATCCCTCAATTTCCTTCACTCCAATATCAAAGCGGGGACTGATGACACCACACTTGTTCAGCCTGCCATTAAGCTCAACCACAATTTTTCCTGCCCTGTGATCATCCACATAATCAAACTCGCCAATGTAGCCTGCACAGCAAGAGAGGGTTAGGACCACATCTTCCATAAAAGCAAAATATGTTAGGATCAACATTGATAGCTAACCGTGCTTCTGCATGACCATAAGAAACTTGATAATGACCTTGGATGACGGCCTAATCATGACTTGTCGCTTCCCAAGCTTCTCGGCATTATACATGCACTTCAGAGCATCATTGAGAACACTGATTCTAACCATAATGACCTAACCTGCAGAACACCACATCAAAAGCTTGTAAAGGCAGTTTAGGAGTGGAACCATTTCAAATAAGTACAAGTGTACAACCAACCAAAGTGTCTAAAATGACAGGTCTACGATTCAAGGTAAAAAATAAATTAGTTTATATATTGATAAGGCAAAATTGGATCCATAACATCAAAAGAACCAAAGTTTAGCTATATACCATTAAAAGAATCACCTATAGATATATACCATCAAAAGATAACCCTTCTTAGCATTTTACCATATCTGTTAACTCCAGGTTACATGTGACCATGCTACCCCTGATGACTCTCTTCCTGGATGTCTCAGGAACTAAGCTCTCTCATTGCTACAACTATCCCTTTCCTTCAGTGACATAGCAGAAGAACACCTTAGCTTCTCTTGCTCCTCCTATCTGCTGCTTATTAGTCACATGCTCATAGCTGTTATTTGCTATTTCCTCTCCTTGTTCCATCTTGCAAATTCAAGCCGAGAGAGGGCAGGGAGCAACCATCAAATGGTGGTCGAATTGGACAGGAGCCGTGCTGATTTTGGACTTGCGAACAGGATGCCACTTCCTTCTAGCAAGGTTACTGTCTTGCTGATCGGCGCAGGACACCATCTCTCCGCCGCGCGACCCCTGTCTTGCTGATCGGCACTTCTGCAGTCATGACGTGGAGGCCAATCGAGCCGTGCCGCGCAGGTCAGTGACAGGCAGCAGGGGGGTCATCATTGCTGCTGTAGCCGTTCGGTTAGGATTCTGCTGCTGCAGGGTACGTGTTTTTTGTCCAAGAGCAAAATCGGAACTTGTAAACGTTAGACCGGTAAATAAATAAAAAAAACTTTAAAGTGACGATTGCAGTAACGGAAGCTAACAGAATGGTATATATCTACAATTTATCATCTTTTCATCGTATATATCTAAACTTGATTCTTTTGATGGTATATATCTAAAGATTGAATCTTTCGATGGTATAAATCTAGTTTTCCTATTGATAACTACTACTGAGCTACAGACACTGAAGTTGACATGAGAGAGTCAAGACCATTTTTTTGGCCAAAAACTAAGTAATCAAGAGGCTGCAGCAACACTAGTAGATTGGCACTTGAGAAGAACCGACGTGAGAGAGCCAGGCTCATTTACCTAATTACCTTTACTAATACTGAAGTGTCAAGACCACCTTTTTTTTTTATTTATGATACTCAACCACAAAAAAGTTGATGAACTGAACCCAAGTGTCACAGAAACCAACTTCTAGTATGGCATTCAGAACTGCCTAGGTAATTATGAATGATATTCCACAAGCTAAAAAGATCCAAATTAAATGTAAAAGTACCAAAACTCGTTCTTATCACAGGTACACAGACAAATGCATAGCTGGCTATGGACAGACGTATAGCATCAATATGATCCTCCATGGATGATTACACAATAGCTAGATATGACGAGGTAAATATATTCCGTGTAGCAGGAGCGTTGAAACTTCATTTCATTACTGGACCATGGAGGACTTCTGTAAGCAGGCAGAAACCAACAAACAGTAAAAATGTGGAATGCTGTTACATCACAGAACAAATACACGAACCAGATAAACCAGGGGTGGACCCAGCATAGGACATGGGTGTACACATGTACACCCGACAATTTTTTGCAAATTAAATCGAAGCTACTAGGTAATATATTGTAACTGGGTGGGATTGGAAAACAGATGGCTTATATTAGGCTTTGCGGTGCTCCGTTTTGCACAGCATGAGAGGAAGAGAAGGGGAGGGCATACCTACTAGGTGCTCGTCGACGGCAAAGGGCTCTGCGAAGACCGAATAGCGCCGCAGCTCGGCGACTCGTCGCCGCCAGTAAAGGAAGAACAAAAGAGGAGAGAGACAGAGAGAGTGGAACGAGGGAGAAGCGCGCGGCGTCTGCTGGTGAGGATGAGGACTGAGGAGCCGGGGGAGGTGAAAAAAAAAAGGTCAACTAGGGTTGGGGCAACCTTTTATATGGGGAAGGATGCGGGCCCTTAACGAGCCATTATCAGGCCGGCACACCAAATATGCTGTGCCGTTATTGGGCCATCCGTTAGGCCTGGTCTGCTGCTGCGAGGCTGTCTCAATGGGCCGAAGGCAGCAAGTTGCTGACTCTAGTCTCTCTCTCAAAAAAAAAAAAAAGTTGTTGACTCTGTTATGCCCTTATGTTTTTCTTCCTTTATTACCTACCATTAAGTCATCACCCTTTGCATAATGCTATACTTTTAATGATAATAGCGGGATAAAAATTGGTTCTTGTTTTAAATTTAAACAACTAAACCCGTTCTATTTTTTAACATTTTAATAATTTTTTTTGGAAAAATAGTTTTTTTTGTTTTTGTTCCTCCTAACTTTACTAATTTGTAGCATGGGAGATTTTAGTTCATATTTACCATATCATATCTGGATGTTGGAAATGTTGGTGTGTATCTTCTTTTATTCTCACACATTTCGGCGATGCACTCATGCACACGAGCGGAGGGACACCAATAATTTGTGCAAGCATGGGCTTATCATGGCTCGGTCGATGGAGGCATGTGAGCAGCCCATGTGAGGCTGGACACGAGCGAGGCCGGGATCTTGGAATCTACTAACATGCACGGGTGCCATCTTTAACAGTTAAACACTACTGGCCTATTCAATTCTTTTCTGGCTGCATAAGCATCCAGCTCGATCAGGTTGTAGAGCCTAATATAGAAAACATTACGGGAAAAAAATTAAAAAGATTCCGTTGAGATAAGAGAGTAAACTGAGTGAAAGATATACCAAATCAAATCATTTTGCTGATTTGCTAGTACTGAAAATCTGAAATACTAGACGATATATCGAGCTAGCGTTAGAAAACTCCCAATATAAGAAACCGTTAGGCAGGAGTTCGATCCGTACCGGCGTATTTTATGAACTGGTGATTACTCCTCCTACGTGATTGATTTCGTTGGCGGATTCCTTCCTTTCGGTTTGCACGTGGGCCTCAGTTAACAACGCCAATAACGGATCATGAATGCAGCACTAACCCAATAAAATTGGCGAGCTCGGTCCTAAGATTCCGGTACATAGGCTTCACGAACGCCATTTGTTTACCTAGCAGGAAGCTTCCTGGAGACATCGTATACGAGTAGGAAATTAGCGAGAATTCATATGCCCTGCACTCGCCAGGCAAGTCAGCAGACAGTACGTGCCAAGTTGATCGCAGTTTGCAGGCCCCAAGTTGAGAGCTCAGCAGCCAGGGCTGCAGAAATCGCACGCTATTTATTTCAAGAAAAAAAAAAGAAATCGCACGCTGATGTAGATCCTGATGAGGCGCCAGATGAGCACCCATTTGGCCATTCAGCAAGACGCCACGCCAATGCCTCTTGCGATCAGGACGAGACCGATGGACCCAGTCACTGACGAAACGCGGCAGGGCTATGCAGACGCACGTCTGCACATGCATCTGTCACAAGTCAGCGCCCTCGGGAAGCAGGAACTGTCAGGATGTCAGATCCGTATACACGCATAGGCCGGCGGTGTGAACGTAGTACGTACAAATTACTGTACAATTCTGTACTGGTGAGATGCTAAACTGCTCATGGAAAAACTCCTTCGTCCCCCGAGCATGCGCTGGGCGGGCTATATATAGCGCCCACTTCGTCCTCAGCTCACAGGCAGCCAGCTCGAGCATCCTCTCCTCTGCCTAGCGAAAACAGCCGCACGAGGCCAAGCCTTTGTCGCCGTAGGTGTTGTGTAAGCTGCGTGCAAAGATGTCGCAGAGGCCGGGCAGGCACCAGCGGCGGGCGTCGCAGAGCGTGTTCGTGCTGCCGGAGAACTTCGCCCTGGAGGACGTGCCGGCGGCAGTGGCCGAGGTCGGCGGCGCCGATCAGCGGAAGCCCGCGGCGGCGGACGCCTCCTCCGAGATGCAGGCGGCCAGGCAGGCGGGGCGCCACCGGCGGGCCATGTCCATGGCCGTGGCCTCCAGGGACCTGGAGATGATCTCCGAGGACATCGGGAGCTACAAGTACGGTGCGTAGGGAGCGCGCGCGCGCGTGGTATGTAGCAGCTGGTAGCCTGGTACGTACGTGTACACACGTTCCTCCCGGTGGTGGTTCAAGGGGGCGTTTAATTAGGTGCAGAAGGAAAGTGGCGGTGTTCCGATCCAGTCCGGTGTTCTGTCCTGTGATGTCGTTGTCTCTCGCGATGTATCGATGCTTCTTCTATATCAATGCAATTTGTACTCGCCTTCTTGTTCTTGATCTAGAAGTTAAAAAAAAAATCTTCAGCTTAAGCGTTGTAGCTTAGAATGGAGTAACCCAGAGCTTAATGTGCACTCAGTAATTCCGTAGCCATAGGATTCAGCATTCAGGTTAGAATGGACAATGGAGACATGGAGTTACCCATAGGCCACAGCCTTCTGACATCGCCCTCTTCAGTACTACGAGTCCACGACACGACACAGGGCATCCAGTCAACCAGCCTGAGAGCGGCGCCTCAAATGTGCATTCTGCTGAAGATATCCGTGCCATGGCATCTGCAAGCGATGGCCAGACTCCGGGGTGCTGGAACCTCCGGACCTGGACTGGAAGTCTGTAACGGCTCGCACACTCGTGCCTGGCACTACCTGTATGGCGCAGGGAATGCGCACGCCGGCGCGCGCTCGTCCACCACGGCATGCGCGGCACGGTGGCACTACACCCTCTCTCTCTCTCCCCCTCCGCGAGCAGGGCCGCGGCGCCTCGGCCACGGCCTCGGTCGCTTCGATTTTGCACGGGACGCAGCTGGCCCTCAGAACTTGGACCCACGTCCACGCGGATGCTGCAGAACCGGCGTCGCGCGCGCGTCTTGTGCGATGTGGTTCGGCGAGCACGCCGCATCGCGATCGGCCCGGCGCACGGGCACGGCTCAGCAGCACTGGGCACTGCCGCACTGGTTACCCCCGACTTGGGCGCGCCCTCGGGCCGTCTGAACCTGAACTCTGGATGGCAGGACGCAGGAGGAAGAAGCCACCGTGGCAGAATTGCCCTTGCCGCTTGCCGGGTGACAAATTACTGACGAACCCGCTTGCACATCGCCTATCGGTGAGCGTGATGCTTGGTCTTTGCCTCTTTGGATGGCCGCTTCTCGCGGAGATTATACGACCGGTATTCATTTGTGGGCCTTACCCAGTGGCCAGGAGCCCTGCCTGCTCGCGTTTCTTGCGCGATCCGTAGCGACCGGGTGTCCGGGTGATGGGCTTTGAGTCTGACGCTTCGTGCAATTCTTTCATGCCGCCTTTCTTCGATGCGCAGGGCATGAGGCGTCATTGTCAGCCTGTTGTGGTGGCAAAGTTCGGCGCGTGCCATTTTTTAGCTTATAGCAGCACGCACAACGGCTCAAATCCTCCACCAGGAAATAAAAAAAGAGAGGTGTTTATCAGGAGTAGAAAGCAAAGCTCTCACCTCAGGATGGCCTAACTATGGCTGACCTTTCGGGAAAGGAGAGAGCACCGGTTCTGAGACGCATCGATGTCCGATGCTGCATATCGGGCAAAATTCGCTGTTTCCAGTTGCCAATTGCAGAATGTTGCTGCTCGCGCCATGCCGTATTTTGCTTCTATGCCATGGCACCTGCCCCGGCAGCTCCGTTTTTCGGGTCCTGCCATCCTAAGCAAACGTCCACAAAATGGTAACCCGTGGCCAAACTTCACACCGGTGCAAAACTGCAAATGCAAGAAAGAAATACACATTTTTGCAGTGCTAGCTGCATGCTTCACGGGGATGTGGCAGCAGGGGATGACAAATCTGTGATCTATCTGTGCTTTAGTTTGCCTCTGCCTCCAAAAACGACTCATCTGTTTCGATTGGAACGCATCAAGACTCGTCTGTTTCGATTGGAACGCATCAATTAGCACTTCATTGGAGAAGGTAGGTGAAGATCATGGCCTGGTCTTCTCTTTCTCAACGACCAGCACCAAACGATGGACCATGGGTGCCGTAGGCCCAAGACGCCGCATATACCACTATGGCACCGCCGTGAACTTTTGTCACTTGCAATTTGCAAACCTGCAGCAAAGAAGGGACCTTCTGCCTTTAAACACTAGACAATGGAACAAATCCTTGCTCCGATATCTGAAAACGAAAGCCAAAAACTGTCATAAAAGACATCCAAATACATATACAAATCTAAGGGTTGTTTCTTTTAGCCTGCATTACATTCCGCATGCTAAAATTACAGCAAGGCAGATTGTCTAATCTGAAAATTGCAAAACGGCAATATGTAAAACTAAAATTAATTGGACCTAAAACAGTGAGCTTTCAAGTAATGCAATACCAAAGAAAAACCTGATGAAGGCGTGTTTAGAATATCCATTTGCCCATGAGGCAATTATGATATCCATGAGTTATCCAGCGCATGCCCCCATGATACCTATCTGTGAGGAACGCTGAAATTGGAAGAAGGTGATGGGAGGAGAGTAGAAGAGGAGAACGGAAACATGCCCAACGAAGCAGTTGCAGAGGTACGGCTGGAAGTTCAAACCGTTTCCCACCAACCGCGGAGGGCCAGACCGGGTCCAAATTTTGACGGGAATTTGCAGGTGCTATTTTGCATAAAGACCCAGCAAAACAGGCACAAAATTTGCATACGCCCAGACAGCCGAGGAAACGCGCCGTATCAGAAAATGAAATCGAATATAACATAAAGTTATGGGCTGATATGTAACGGAGCTAAAAATGAACTAACCATAGTTAGCGTCACCTCTCTCGCGGGTCTCAGACCAAACCAGGGTTCCTCGGACGGAACGCGCGAGCACAACCAGACCACCACCCTCCTCGAGCTTACCCCTCTCAATCCTTCAACCGCTTCGTTTCCTTCTCCAGTTCCCCCCAAATTGAGCTCCGATTCGGCGGCTCCTCCCGAATCGCGCACCAGTTCCACCCCGAAATTCGCCGCCGGACTGACCTCGCGGATGGAGTAACCAGTTAGGGTTTCGAACCCGGCAATGGAGGCGCAGTGGCTCGCCGAGTACCCGCACCAGGGCTCCGACAAGCGGCCGCGCAAGCGGCCCCGCCTCGCCTGGGATGTCACGCCCACGCTGTTCCAGCCCCCCAAGGTATCGTACTCGCGCTGTTTGCCGCCTCGATCGGTTACTAGTCGTGGGGCTGTGGTGGTAGTTTTGGCTAGATCTAGGCGCGGCTCCCGCTAGATTTGGAGCCCGTGGGTTCGATGAAGGCGTGGAGCTCGGATAATTGCTCATTTGTGGTGTGGTTGTTGCGGATCATCGTGGGTATTCGGCCAATTGATGGTGTATTTGGTCGGAAAATCTCTGCTATGTAAGAGCTACTTTTGGAATAGATGGGGGAAATTTGTGACCTATGCGTTACCTTGTTTTGGCCTTTAAGCTATCTAGCAAAACTTTCGAGCTGATAACCGTCTTTTTTTAGCTAGAATCTTTAAGGGTTACGGGATGATTTTCTCAATTAATGTCCATGGAAACAAATCCATTAGTAAATCTGGAGAGTTTAATAATATTCATCTATAGTTAACAATCACTTTTGTGGGAATGTATACATAGGATACTTCAATTAGTCGCTACTGAACAAATCATTTGTGACTTCAAATAATAGTAAGTCATGTAACTGGTTTCTAAACATCACAGTACAAAACATAAGAGACCAGCCTTCAGTTTTTTTTAATTCACGTGTCAATAAACAGTCTACATTGCTTGTCATTTTTGTAGGCAATTCCGATGCTATATTGTGGGCAGGAACTAATCAATGGTAATTTTGCGACTGCTTTTCTGCCGCCGCCACCAATTTATTACCACCCCGGACCTCCACGGAATCTTTCACCTCCTTGGAGACCAGATGACAAGGATGGGCACTATGTTTTCGCGGTTGGAGAGAATCTGACGCCAAGATGTATATTCATTTACTCTCCTTGCACTGTGTTTCTTGTTTTTGCTTTGTATCTGAGCAACTCTGACGTGTAGCTTGCTTAGACGAAAATTTTTGGGATACTATCTGTTACTGAAAGTTGCAGTGTTGGTCATGGAGTTTTCGTCTCTGTGTTCTGAGTTCTGACTCTACGTAGCTTCATGCTTCATGATTTAAGCACTTGTTGAGTGCAAATTTTTATCTCGTGCATCGATCCACATCAGTTTCAAGTACCACATTGATCATTCACCAAATGCTGTCAACTAAAACCTAAAAAATGCTTTATTATTGGCTCTGAACAAGCTTGGTATTCCTTATTTGTCTTAGCCTCTAGATTTTGTTATGATTTGTTGACAGTTGCTTGTTCCTTGCATCTGTTCTAACCGTTCTTTATATTTTTGGTTTGTCTATGCCAACTTCCTAATGCTGCTTTCCTGGTTTCGCAGATAGGATACTTAGCAAGATGGGTGAAGGTTAGTGTGCTCCTTCTGATCTACTACAATTCACATTCTGTTCTGTATTTGGTTCTTAGTTGGAATGTTTAGTTTGCATTTGAACTGTACAGGAGGAGCTTTTATACTCTCAGACCAAGTGCTTTCATTGTTTCCATACTATATTTATTGTTTCATTTTGTGTCACAGGGACGTTTGGACAAGTTTTGGAATGCTGGGACTTGGAAAACCAAGAAGCAGTGGCTATCAAGATTGTGCGCTCCCTCCAGAAATACCGAGAGGCTGCTATGATAGAAATTGACGTGCTTCAGAGACTTGGGAAGCATGATTTTACTGGCAGCCGGTAAGAAATCGACCTCCCTTATTTCAGTTATTGACCCTTTTTCTGAGTTGATGGATTTGCATCGATGGTTCTATGCCTGCAGTTGTGTGCAAATACGGAATTGGTTTGACTATCGTAATCATATATGTATAGTAAGTACATATGCATCAAGAAGGCTATCCTTTTCTTGTTTCTGAGGATCAGGTTATGATATTGGATTAATGATCTCTTCAGGTATTCGAGAAGCTTGGACCAAGCTTATATGACTTTCTGCGAAAGAATAGCTACCGGTCTTTTCCAATCGACCTTGTTCGTGAATTTGCCAGACAAATATTAGAGTCTGTTGCATGTGAGTACCCAGTCTTCTGAATTTTCGTCAATCTCATCAACTGCTAAGTTTGTTTGGCATGATCTTGAACCTGGATTCACTAGTTCTGATGTGCTTGATGCTTCCCTATAAAAATCAGCTGATGTTTGTGTTACCTCTGCAGTTATGCATGACTTGCGACTTATTCACACGGATCTGAAGCCTGAGAACATTCTCCTTGTTTCATCGGAGTCTATCAGGGTTCCTGATTATAAGGTTGTTACTGAGCTCCTAAATTGTCACCTCTGCTTCTGTATAGCATTTGTCGATTATGGTTCTTTTTTAGGACATTTATCGGTTAAGGTTCTTTTTCAGATTTTTTTTTCTTTGCCACAATTTTTTTTCTTTTGCAACTCCTTATTTGCCATTGTGTGTGCCAATGACATGTGGGGTTCTACTGTGTCACTGATAATGAAAAATAAGGGAATGTGCAGAAATTGCAATGGCAGGAATTCATCTGATTCTTATGTGGACAGGAATTGTTGACTAGTTAATTTCATTTGTGCATGACTACATTTCTTTTTCTAATAAACTTATTTTTATTTGAAATGAAGGTTTCTATACGACCACCCAAGGATGGTTCTTTATTCAAGAACCTTCCAAAATCTAGTGCTATCAAGCTGATTGATTTTGGGAGTACGACATTTGAGCACCAAGACCACAATTATGTGGTGTCAACAAGACATTACCGCGCACCAGAAGTTATCCTTGGTACACAATTAACACCTCCCCACCAGCCCATGCAAACTGGGCGATTCACCTTTATTTTCTAAATGGCGCCAGTTGCATTGTTTTGTATTTTGATCAATGCAAATGAACTCACCTTTATTTTCACACATTTTCCATTTTAGGTCTTGGATGGAACTATGCATGCGACTTGTGGAGTGTGGGTTGTATTTTAGTTGAGCTCTGTTCGGTTAGTTTACTAAACCTCTTTGTGTCTGAGTACTTGATTAATCTTATCCATAGCTGTTACTGCTATTGCAACTTTATGGTGCTTGTCTTGATAAGTCCCTCTTGCATGGTTTTGCATGATAATACTAGGGGGAAGCTCTCTTTCAAACTCATGAAAATTTGGAGCATTTGGCTATGATGGAGAGGGTCTTAGGACCCTTGCCAAAGCATATGATTGTCAGAGCTGAGTATGTCTACAAGTCCTTTGCTATCCTTTTAATGTATTTTTTAATAATAATCTTAGATATACATCTAAGCTGGTGGCAGGTCTGCAGATGTTAGATGACGATTTCCGTCTTAATTCTTACTCAAACTTACTACTCAAATCAAATTAATTAATTATAATGCTATTTTGCAGTCGACGTGCTGAAAAGTACTTCAAGCGGGTAAGGTTAGACTGGCCAGACGGGGCGGCCTCACGAGAGAGCATGAAGGCAGTCTGGAAATTGCCTCGTCTGCAGGTACTTTGCCCTCTGCAGTTAATCTGTTACTGTTTGCAAAGTTCTTTTGTTTGCTCAACTGAGATGCATGCCTTTTGAAAATTTATAACCACTCGATTCATGCAGAATCTTGTGATGCAACATGTTGATCATTCTGCTGGAGATCTAATAGATCTTCTTCAAGGACTTCTTCGGTATGATCCTAATGAGCGCCTTAAAGCACGTGAAGCACTACGCCATCCTTTCTTTACCAGATGCATCAGAAGATGTGGTTTCTGAGGCTATACTGAGATTGAAAATCTCAATGCTGTATTTCTTCGTTTTGATGTGTAAGAACTACAAAAAAAGTGGAGATGTTCTACGAAAAAAATGAAATATGCTAACTTGCATTCTGTTCAATGATGTGAAAGGTAATTGTTGTATATAAGCAGAGTTCCCCGACAGTTGATCCATTTTAACTGGATGTTATTTCCTTCCAATTCTTACAAATTTCTGTCTTCATCCAAACTAATTTGCCAGACTCTTCAGCACTAGCAGGTATCATAAAGAAATCTCTAACTACGTGGAGTCAATTAAGGATAAATGGGATTTCAGTGGCTTGCATGGAAGACTGGCACATTGTGTTACTGGTGGTATACGGTGAGCATTCTTGTCAACAGGTAATCATTTTGCGTGCATTTTGTGTATTTTTTTTGTGCAAGTTGGCAAGCCATGGATCTTTTGGTTTGTTTGTGTTGCTTTTTCATCGTGAAATGCGGAGTTGGTCCAGAAACAAAACAAGTGCACCCAACTTGTTTTAATTGGTGAGCTCTGCTTGAGATAGCCTTTTTTACATTAAGTCTGTGTATCATGGTCATGCTTGGTTTGCACTGAGCTTGAGTGTGACACTCATGAAAAAGCTAACAAATTGTCGTCATAAGACTAAATCTCAATGCTCGAGCTCAACCTTGATAACTTCCATGCTCAAACCTGGTTCAAAAGTACTTGCTACCAGCTGACTCTTCCAACTTTCCCACAGTGGATTTGAGATGTGGGGTATTTCTTTACACCATATCCTGTGTGATTTCGGTCAACCTATTTACACGTTATTTAGAGTCCACTAACAGCTTGAGCATGAAATCAGCACTTTGCATGTGATTTCAGTCATGGCGTCTTTATGATTTTTTTTCATAAGCTTTTATTTTTATGAAAGATTATCTGTTGAACAGCTTGCGACAGATAGTTATGTATCTTGTTTCATGGGTTGCTTTGGTGGTATAAAATGTATATGAATGAAATTGCGATCTGTGTATTTGTTTAGACTTTTGCTTCTTTTTTTGTACTGGAGAAATGATAGGGCAGCTCCCATTGTTCTACTGTGACCACTAACCTGATGAATGGAAAAGTTTCTGTGTGCCTTAATTCCTTTTCATAAGTTAAGCAAGAGTATATCGTTGAAAATAGGACCATACAATACAAACACCCGGTATCATCTAACCACCGGCACAGAAAATCAGGAATAGCGCTATTTAGTATTTTAGTCTCTTCTTCAGTACTGCATGATGCAAAGATGACACAGGCTGACCCTAGGCCTAGGGCATTGAAGTTTAGACCGTTAGACCACGTGATTCTGGGAATCATTTGCCGGGCTGTCCGACGTCACGCCGAGCTTGGTTCGAAAGCACGACTGCAGTCCTTCCAAGTTTGCAAATTGCAATCGAAGAGCCGTGTGTTGACGATATGCCGTCATGAAATTACGGCGCTGCATCACTGAAGATTTGGCCTCGACGAGAAAGAAACGGGGGCTTTGCGCCGGGCAGGTGCCTACGCGGTATATTCTGCTGGTGTGACGTGTGGTTGTGACTGAACTACGGCATCTGTTTTGATCACGTTATGATTGCAAGAGGATGGCGTCTGCAATTCCCTCAGTCAGAGATTTATATTCCGGTCTCAAAATAATTCGGATTAACAAATCTGGAAGTTGCTACCACTGACGCTACCTTTGGGGATGTGTAAAGCTGCTGGAGACGGTATAGGGTTGGCCGGTTGGGTTGCGTGCCGACTGCCGAGTACTGAATCTGAGAGCAGCAGTCAATCAGTACTTTACGAAATTTTGTTTGACTTGCACACGCACACCGTCCCACGTTTTCCTCTGGTTCGATTGTCCTCGAGCTTCTACCCTTCACCAACCCTCTTCTCCTCCATGATCACCGATCAGCGCCCAAACTCGTTTGTCCCTTCCCTCGTCCTCAAGTAACCTGCTCTTGATTTCTTCAGCTGTGCTGCGATTTTTTCCCCTCCTTTTCCACAATCTAGGGAATATCCACGCAATTCACTTATTCGCATCTCCAAGTGGTCCAGCACCTATCCGCCACGACCCGATGATCTTTCCAAAATCCCATCACCGTCGCTGTACGCCTTCCCAGCATGATACGGCGATAGGGTGTCTCCCTATCGCCGTAACTAGCGCTTGTGCCAGCGCTTTCGGATGCCCTATTCCGGTGGCTTTGACGTCGCGGATGGCTGGCGCCCGACGGTTCCTGCTTCCTCCACGGACTTGCGGAGAAACACGGGACGGCGCGCTCGGCGGATGAGCACGGGGACGGCTTTGCCCCCACGAAAACTACGGTGATCTCGACATTGTGGCCACACCGTGCGTCTTCCATCTGGAAATTGGCACGACCGGAACCTCCAATCACGTGTGCACGCTCTGGACTTCTTGTCAGAAATGTTAGCGTCTTGCGACGTACCTCACTTGGAAAGGTTCTTTACGATGGGACTATCCATGTTTGAAGTCTCAACTTGGCACTCGTGTTTGTATTTTTTTTTAATTTACTCTAAAATTTAACATACACTACTTTTTAGTGTCAGATGACGTGTCCATCAATAGCGAGGTGACAGCAGTGAACTCGTTAATCTCTTGTTAATCTTGAGGATCTGCTGGCTCATTCTTTCATCGATGCTCATAGGAATAAGCGTGTGTATATTTATAGGGTTAAGTGTGCGCGCGTTTACACTGTGTTTGAAAAGAAAGAAAGAGGGAAAATGTTAGCGTTTTGATTCTTGGAGAAGCAGTGATATGGAAGTATGGAATGAGATTGCGATGTGCATGTGGAAGTATGGATTGAAATGGCGATGTATGGTTATTGGCTAGTGTCATCGTTTGATTTTAAGTACATCGATGTTGGAAAAAAAAAGGGGGGGTTCGCCTAACCGTAATTTCAGAGATTTTTTTTTTGTTCTCGACATCTCGGCGAGGTCCTTCTCCACCTAGTTAAATTTTATTGTGCACGATATGCCGTACTTGCTCATTCGTGGATACCGGATTTGGTGACCGAATTTGACGCCCTAGTAAATTTTATTTTTGCAACGTTTAGCACGAGCACGACGACACGCTTTCATCAGTTTCCTAATGGCGAAGCATGCCTTTCAAAGGACGGACGGACGGGCCATTTGCGGAAGAAAATTATTTGCCGCTCGCGCCGCTGTTTCGTGTCCTCCGGCGCGCACACGCAACCGCGAGATCCGAGTCCTCTCAAATCATGCTCCTGCACCTGTGTACAAGTACCGGTAGAGTTCTGGCCCACTAGCCCCAGCACCCCCTCTGCACCAAGTGCACTAGACCCGCGACCGGTCAGAGACCGGTCTCCGACGGCGGCCGCCTCTCCGGGCTCATAGGCTCGGCGCAGCCAGCGCACCGTGATCGTGGGACCCCCACTTCGTCGCCCGCCTCGCCTCCCTCTTTAATCGCGGATTCACTGGGCGGCGCACGCGGGGGTGGGCTAGTGCTTTTGCCTGCTTGGCAACTACCAACCAACTAGCCAGGCAGTCCAGTCTCCGGCTGCGGCTGCGGAGTGCGGACTTGCGGGTTCCTCGTGCGCCGCCGCGACAGGGGAGAGTGTCACGTACGGTTCGAAGCGCTGGGCGCGAAGCTCGCAGGTTCTTCCTAGGGTTGGGTAATGGCTGCGGCGGCGGCGGGGGCCGATGGCGGAGAGGGGGAGGAGCTGCTCCTGCTGTCGGCCTTGGAGGCTGGCAACGGCGGCGGCGCGCACGCCACGGGGGAGGAATCGTGGCGGCTCAACTTCGAGGGGTTCCGCCCGCCGGAGGCGCACCAGCAGGAGAGGCCGCCGACCGGCGCGCTCCACCACTGCCTCGGCGTCCTAGGTCCGCCTCTCTGCCTCTCTCGGCTTCTGTACTGCTAGCTTCCATTTTATTTTTGGGTGGATTTTGTGTTTGATCGATCTGGGCTTAGGCTTACACGTCCCGTGTTTAACTTTGGCTTGTTTCGTTCTATAAAACAGTTTCTTTCTGCGACCTGTGATTCTGTGAATACCAAGTTGCCAATTTTTTTTTTTTAATTTCCAGTATAAGAGCAAAGTTGACGCTAGGGCGGACTAGCTAGATTCTTTTTAGTCCAGTCTTTTTAGGCTTCGATGGGGATCGAATTAGGATACCAAGATGGTGTTTGGCTAGATGCGGCCTAGTTCTTACCGATTTGCTACGGCGCCACCTTGGGAACCCAACACAAATGTGCATCTTTCCGTTAGTATATTTAGCTGGTTCTGCAAATTCTGCTGTTGCCAATTGGGTTTACACTTTTCAGGGCTCATATGGGGAAGGGCAGTCTGCATCACGTGAGGTGCTCATATCTTGGACCGCACATGCAAAATAGCAAAAGTCATGGAAAACTTAGATTTTTTTTGGTTAGTTGATATGTATAGTTAAAATTTTCAAAAAAAAAAAAATGTGACAACTGACAAGTCAGGTTACAAGAGTAAAGGACATTTGGATGGCACGTGAGATGCCAGGTTGTATGATGTCTGAGTTTTCTTTTTCGACATATCTGTAGCTTTTCTGCCTTTTTCAATTACGCTTTTAGCTACTCGAGTTGAATGACAAGTCACATTCTCATCTCAGTTCATTAGAATTCTCCCGTTTTGCTTTGTACTGTTGTTTTTGCTTAGCTGTGTAGGTTAGCTCTGTCTACTCCCAATATATAGAGGAACGGGCAATTACAAATTGAATTTGAAGTGTCAATTTAACAGCAAAGGAGCCACTTCATGGTCCAATAATATCTTAATTTTTTATTCGTTTGAATTATATTGGTGAATCACATATCTTCCTATTTGGCTTTGAACAAAAGTGAGTTTTTTTAATAAAAATATTTATGGCTCTATCGACAGCTCAAGGTCCTGAGGATGTTGTTGCCGAGTACTACCAACAACAAGTGGAGATGCTTGAGGGTTTTAATGAGATGGATACACTTACAGATCGTGGTTTCCTTCCTGGAATGTCCAAGGTCTCTTCCATAACCTTCTGGTTGTAACTTGTAACATTGAGGACGGCAGCTTACCTGGAAGTTAAATGCAGATTAGTTTGATTGCATTTGCATCTACTTTTTTTAGTGAGACCTCATTTGTGTCACTGATCACCAACTCATTTGCCCACAGGAAGAACGTGAAAAGGTTGCTAGGAGTGAGACACTGGCAATACGGCTGTCTAACATTGCAAACATGGTTCTTTTTGCCGCAAAAGTGTATGCTTCAGTACGGAGTGGCTCACTTGCTATTATTGCTTCGACTTTGGATTCTCTTCTAGACTTACTGTCAGGGTTCATCTTGTGGTTTACTGCCTTTTCAATGCAAACTCCAAACCCCTACAGATACCCAATTGGTAAAAAGCGTATGCAGCCACTGGTGAGTTTTGTCAGTACCTGTACTTCAAAAAAAAGGCTCATTTGTTCTGTATGCATTACATGTATGAGTTACTGTGCTTTTATTTTTATGTCATTATGACAAGAAGCACAAGCCGAAATTAGTTCAGAAAGGAAATGTGAAATGCTAAAAAAAATGCTCTTCTAGAAAGTACATATAAAGGAAAGAAGCACAATATGACAGCTTGTGATTTATGAAGTCGAATAGTTCGAAATGATGTTCCTTGCTTTTAAGGCACCTCTGGGTATTAGTCCAATGCTAAATTTAAAACTCTGGTTAGAGCCCTCCAATCTATTTTTTAAAATTTAAAGCTGTTTTCCTTGAATTTTGTTGTTATTTTACACTCTGCTAAAATATTATTCTGTTCAGGGAATACTTGTTTTTGCTTCTGTTATGGCAACTCTTGGACTTCAGATCATTCTAGAATCAATGCGCTCATTGGCGTCTGATGTGAGTCTCTCTCCCTCTCCCTCCCTCCCTTGTCTGCGTTTAACTTCCTTTGCTTTTTGTTGCCTTGTCGATCAGATGATGGAAAAATCAGCAAGCAGTCCACTTCCTTTGCTTTTTGTTGCCTTGTCGATCAGATGATGGAAAAATCAGCAAGCAAGTCCAAACCAAATTAAAATGTATTTTCAATTTCCTTTTGACTAGAAACTTCTCTTAAAGATTTTCATTTTTTTTCTGAGTCGCAATTCAATGTTAGTTGTCTGAACTTTTCGTTTACCAGTAAAAAGCAACAAAGACATCTCAATTTCACTGCACACCAAATTATTTGCAGCAAACAAATACTTCTATTTTTTTTGGCTATTGAATAGTAAATTTTTCTAGCACTTAATGGCACTCTACTTCTGTGGATCATATTCTTATTTGCCCTTGGTAACTATCTCAGATCTTCTACAGGGAGATGAATTCAGCTTAACAAGCCAGCAGGAAAGGTGGGTTGTGGACATCATGCTCTCGGTGACATTGGTGAAACTTGCCCTTGTTATGTATTGCCGCTCATTCACCAATGAAATCGTCAAGGCATATGCACAGGATCACTTTTTTGATGTCATTACGAATATAATTGGTCTGGTTGCTGCACTACTTGCTAATTATATCGAAGGCTGGATAGACCCAGTTGGTGCAATCGTTGTAAGTATAAGAAATTTTTCATCTTTATTTTCACTTGATCCATATGCAATATAAGTAGCATCTGAGTATATATCTCATTTAGCTTATGATTAGATTGGTCTAGAAATGGTTAATTATGATTTGAACCTAGTGATGCACCTGAGGTCACAACATCTAATAAGCATTGTTTGGGTGACCCTGACTGTCTTCAGTTCCCGATTTATATGCTCCAGGGTCTATCTTAGCACCTAAAATAATTTTGACTGGTAACGTGGTAACTGTCTTAGAAAACTTAGCTTTTGAATGAGAAATATTAAAGATAATATTATCTCACCCCTCGTAACAAGACGGAAGGATAAGCAATTACTTATAACTACTCAATGGGAATATTGTATAGGCAACTATTTTACTTGAACTTGCAAGCATTCCATTTCCATACACGAGCATTACTCAGAATAGCCATTTTATCCATGAATGTGAATTTCAGATGCTGACGGCCTACCTCTCTGTTTGCAGCTTGCAATCTACACAATCAGAACATGGTCAATGACGGTGCTGGAGAACGTGCACTCCCTGGTGGGGCAGACGGCCTCTCCGGAGTATCTCCAGAAGCTGACGTACCTGTGCTGGAACCACCACAAGGCAGTGCGTCACATCGACACAGTGCGTGCCTACACGTTCGGCTCCCACTACTTCGTGGAGGTGGACATCGTGCTGCCTTCAGACATGCCGCTCCAGGAGGCGCACGACATTGGCGAGGCCCTGCAGGAGAAGCTGGAGCGGCTACCTGAGATCGAGCGCGCCTTCGTGCACCTCGACTACGAGTTCACCCACCGGCCTGAGCACGCGCTGTCCCACGAGAAGTAGCCTAGCTTGCAAGTTTGGAGCAGGGGCAGCATGTGTAAGGACACGGGTTCGTAGCTGCAACGATTTGTGTAGCCGCAGGAAGTTTCAGTCCTGGTGCTCGTCTCGTCAGCTGTCGTAGGAAACCATTGGGGTACATGCGGCGCTAACTGTGCATTCTTGAGTGCCTGCAGCGGCGATGGCCTGGTAGATTGCAGTCATTTAGTGAAGAATCTAATGCCAGCAATTAGTGATGAGGACCTCCTTTATATACCGGTCTTCAGCTCTTTTATCGTGTTAGTGTTATCTAGTTGCCTGAAGACCGATGACTGGGCTGTGTATTTCTGGAAGATAATATATATACACAGCCTCATGTTAGTCAATGCCTTGGTTCATCCAACTAGTGTGTCTGACAAGCTGCATTTGCACATTTCGTAGTAGTTGATGATACGAGGAGTGTGGACTGTGGGCTCTGATGACCTGATCCAAACTTGACGTATTTGTTTTGTACAGAAAGTAGGGATTTTCTTCACCCAGATTAACTATCAGTGCCGAGTCCGGTTAGTTTTCTCCAGCAAACATGAGAATCTGAAATTCACCTGTCTTTGTTTGGGTAGCCGCCCTGGAACGTGGCCCGAGTAGGACAGAATTGCCAGGTTGGGCCGAACTGGCATAGCGAAAGGGAAGAACTGACAGCAGGTTGATAGTCCACCACCGTTCGTCCGTTCCTCAACGTCAACGTGTGTGTGTGACCAAGCAACACCGCAAGACGACGGAGACGGATATCCTCCGGCCGACCCGCCGACCCATTCTTCCACGTAGTTTGGCGGCCCACTACGCTTAATAATTTTTCCTCTTTCCCACATGAGCAAAATTGTGTTTGTGTACACATGACTTTTTTTTAAAAAAAAATGTGTACACATGGCTAAGCTAGCATGCATAGTAGCATCCCTGGCTGTAGAAAAAACACAGGAGAGCACTTGCCCTTGTCCTGTTTTCACTACAAAGGCGATCGATCGATTGACGATAATTTTCTTCTTTATGGCACCGCATTGCTGCGGAGCGCAGACTAGCATATCGGTGATTGCAGCACATCATATCTACCATTTGGACATCCGAAGCATGAGAAAACCGTGCGTGAAAAGGTAGCTTCGGTGGTGCGTGAATGAAAGACCCGTCAGCAGGCAGCCGACAACGACGTACAGTATGAGAGTACAGCCGGCCGTATGCACTGAGGTAGGCAGCAGGCACGATCCGCGAAGGCAGTAGAGCGTACCGCAGCCACACAGCCCCGGCAGGTGGCCAGCAGCAGCCAACGATGCGAGCACGTCAGCGCCAGCTCCCGTATCCGTCGGCTCGATCGCCAGCTGCCCCCCTGCTGCTGGTGGCCTTTACGAAAGATCCATACGCATTGTACTTCACGTTGCCTAAATATACACCTACGGCCCTACGCACTCGTGAAGTTACCATCGTCCCTCTCGCTCCCGTCGCCGTCTCCGGCAGGAGAGATCCATCGATCTCGGCCGCCGCGCCAGCGCGCCGGGGCAGACGTACGCACGCGCGCGCGCGCCTGGGAGGTTGGAGCTGCCCACCCGTCAGCTCCACACGGCGCGCCTCCGTGTAGATGTCCCGGTCGGCCGCGGCCGGCGCCAAAAAGGAAGCGGCGGGGAAAATCTCGATCGGGAGCTCTCCAGTTTTGGCCTGGTTTGATCGGCAGAGCCCGCGCGCGCGCACGGCCGAGCGTAGCGACGTACACGACCAGTGGCGTCTTTTTTGGGACAGGAACCGGTCCTTTGTGCACAAACGCCTGGGAATTCGCCATCAACCCCGTCCTAGCTCGCTGGATGAATGTCCGCCCGCCACGCGTGCAGCGCAGGGCCCACGTGCATGCAAAACTCAAGCAACACAGGCTTGCTTGCTACACGCTGTGGGTACTGGTACGGCAGTGCTTGCAGATCGACAAGCTTGGACCGTAAAGTCCTGAATGATGCTGAGCTGTAATAATCTAGCTAGATACATACATATAGATACCGTGCAGAGGCTCCTACGTACTTACACACACGTAATTACACTGCTGATGCTGACGGTGATATGCTAGCTAGCTAGCTACTCCATGCATATATAGAGATGAGCTCTCCAGCTCGAAAGTCGAAAATATATGTACCATGCGCATGCATCGAGCCATCGATCGTAATAGGATCGGAGATCGTCGTCCTACATGCTCGCCGCCGTCGTCTGAGGCTCTGAGCTCTTGGAAGCGGACCCCTGTACGTCAGGAGGATTCTTCGTCTGCGTGGAATCTTCTCCTCGATCCTTCTTGTACGTCTCGAAGAACTCCCTGTTCTCCTTCTCCAGCTCCTTCCACACTAACAACGAAAAGAAGAAATCAACAGTAAGAACTATTTCTGGAGACCAAGTATATACTCCCGAATCCCCGTTAATCGCCGTGGCAAGATCGCAATAGAAATATCTGCATCAAAAGTATCAGACGGAGATCGAATTAGAGAGGAACATGCACATGCAGCCGGCATATACCCGTAGATGTGATGACGGGCATGATGTTGGCGTGCTTCTCCAGCGTCTCCATGCACTCCTCCTTGTTCATGTTGTAGCAGATGCACTTCTCGATCAGATGATGCACCTGTATATATGCAATTAATTAAGCAAAACCTTAACCATCATGCATGCCGTGTGTACCTCAATGCACGGTAGCAGCTAGCAGATCGTGCGCGCGCACTTACATACCAGTCTGATGTACGAAGCCGGAGTCGAGGAGCCGTCGTCCATGGCCGCCGCCGCTCCCTGTCTATACTAGTGGAGCTAGCTCGAAGCCGGCAGCTTCTGATCTCAACTGTGAAGCCGCAGCGGCCGGCGGCGTGCGCTCCGATCCGAAGCCCTGTGCGGGAGTGTTCGCGTTCGGTGGCGATCACGAGGATGATTAGTGGAAGAGACCGGTGGAGAGCGCGACGGGGTAGCGCCGGCGGGGAGGTAGAAATAGAGGCGCGGGGGGAGAGGGGCGGACGACACGGCGCTCTGGCGATGATCGGTGCATGTCAGGGTGTGGGGGCGATCACGTGGGTGCGGCCTCCCCATTCGCTGGGAGGTGATGGCGAGGATTCTTCCGGGCCCACCCCCGCCCCCGCCTTACCCTTTTCGTTTGTGGTGAAAACCTTCGTTGCCATCCTCCGCCGTTCCTTTCAGGCGATCGCGGAGTGAGACCACTTCGCCACCGTCGGATCGGAGGGAGGGGGAGGTTGGTCGTACGCGCTACGCTAGGCGACGAGTAAATTTTGAGCGTTTTGCGATAAAAAAAAACCAAAGGGATTGTGTTCGGTGTATGGATTTGAAATGGCAGAAAAGAGTGTCGTCGTCGTCCTAGTAATTAATTCCTAGGATATGATCGAGCTGCTTCGTACCTGCAGCATCAGTAAATCTCTGTAAATTTCACTAGGGTCCAAAACATGCCCTCTAATTTCAACACGATTTTCTTCATTTCACACAAATACAGTCTGTGAGCGCGGAATGGTGACAAGAGCTTTGGACTACGAAAAGCTAACTTTTATCTTGCACGAATAGGGATTTTCTCTCTCTCAAAAAAAAGGCTGGAGGATATCTAAATATCGTCTCATCCCTTTCCAATATTCTCTGCCTTGTTCCCTACGCGTGCAGTGAGAAAGATTCCTAGGTGGTGACCCAACAACATTGTGCACAAAATACCAACGATTGGCGTGCCCAATACAAGGCTACTAGCAGCACAGTATCATGGTACTAACATTATCGATTTATACCTACGAAAAAACACATTATCGATTTATACTTTACACATCATCACATAGAGTACGTAATTCATTGCAGCAACATACCCCAAAGAAATTGTGGCGTAGTACACCACAAACTACAAAAGGCATGGACACATCAGGACACGCGCAAGGGGGCGCTGCGTGACGAGTGGTCGCTAGTACCGTGGAGCACCGTACATATAGCGTGCCCCGGCAATCCGGGCGCAGTGCGGACGGCAGCTTTTGGCCGCTCCCGGAATACGGGGAGCGCGGGGCGGCCGGGTCACGCACGCGGCTTTCGCGCCGCTCTCTCATTCTCATCACATCGACCATTCCCCCTCTCCCGAGATCTCCGGGCCACGTGGCGCCCCCTTGTTGGCCGGCCAAATTGCGTCCGTGCAAATAATTGGGCGCCGCGCGCGTCACACCACACCGGGCAACAGTGTACCCGCACTGTACTGTACGACCGAATAGGCATCCGGCTCGCCCGATTCCTTTCACGCCCCCGCCGTGCCGGTGCGTCGCCGCTGGCTGGCAGCCACCGTCTCGGTCTCACGCGCGCACGATCGGAGGAGAGCTAGCTAGCCAAAGGGGGACAAACGAGCTCGCCTCCTTTTCCGCCGGGCGTATGCAATCATGCGACCCGCGACACAAATGCTGCAAATGGCCAAGCAGGGGCACGCTCGTTCCATGCTTCTATGCGCGCCACCAAAAAAAAAAAAAATGGGAGGAGGGGATGGGGAGGCCTGGGGAAAAAAACAGAGGCTAAAGAGCAAAGGGACTTGTCACCTACTGTGGAGATATTTCGGGCGCCCTATCCGATCCACCCCGCACCCCAAACCCAACCTCGATCACACACACACACACACGAGCTCGCTCTCGACGTGTACGTCCGTCGGCCCGGCTCCGAGAGTGGAGTCGAGGAGCGCACGTACGTACGCGGCAACGTCCAAAGACAAAGCCGTCGATGGCGAGACTTTTTATTTGGTGATGGAGAGCGATCCCGGAGCTGCAAGGTGCAATGCACCTGGCACGACCGCACGACCTGTTTGAAATTTTGGCGCCCGCCCGCCCCCCGGCCCGGCTGGTGTACGTCTGTCGAGCGACCAGTTTGATCGGATCGAAGCTGGAAAGGCTAGTGCGTGCGGCTGATGTTATCTGGCAGCCAGAAGCGTGTGCGGCTGTGACGCGGGCCGGCCCGGGCGTGCGTGTCGCGTTGCAGGGGAATTGGTGTCAGCGCGTGCGTCATTTCCTCCCCCACGATCGCCGGCCCTCACGTTGTTGTCGCCGCGATCAGCTTATCGGCGACGCGCTGCGCGGGATCGGGCGTGGGTAGCAGGGTAGCCGGAAGCCAGGAAGCAAAAGCGCGCGCGTGTGGCGAGCGGCGATGCCGTGCGAGGCCGCCGCGAGGGCCAAGTGCGGTCTCGTACGTTGATGCGGTAAACTGCCAACTGCCAAACACGCAACGACGACGCGGGTGATCCCGTGAACAGAAATGCGCCAATGTACATGTGCTGTATTTTAACTTTCGAAAAAAAAAACATGTGCTGTATTTCGCCCGTGTGCTGTAGCACGTGTGAAGATGACAAAACGTTCCTTGGTCCTTGCGGCTTGATTCCGGGGAATCGAAGAGGCCTGAGTGGAATGAGCATGAGCTCTCCGGGGCAACAATTCGCTGTCTGAAAGATGATGAGACGGACGTTTCAATGTCATCATGAGACGGAAGAAAACGCCCCCGGGCAGAGTACAGCGACATCGGAGGAACCCTCGCATCGCGGCTACACTTGTCACAACGTCGACACGAGGGCTCATGCTCCAAAGTCCCAAGATGCTTCGCGTTGCCGCAGGAAATTGGGAAAACGATGGGCAAATGGAATCAAATAGTATGCGCGACAATCAGTTACTTGAAAAATAGAGGCACAAATACTCAGCGTACGAAAGAATGTTCTCGGAACAAAATGCAGTACATTTTTTTAAACATGTCTTACTTCTTTACAAGGAACATGTCTTGCTTTCTCATGACACTCGACAATTGTTATTAAAATAAAGTCAATAAAGTTCACTTATAGAAAACCTGCCCATGGTCACAAGGCATTCTGTCTAACCGATGATGGTAAATTGTACTCGTGGGTGGCGGGCACACATAATCTGGGCATTGATTAGCACGGGTAGAAATACACGACAATTCTGGCACCAATCTAATCTGCGAGCAGTATGTGAACAAGCAATATGCCAGAACAGAGACTTCGCTGGAGACCTACAGAAGTCCAGTACAAAAATCAATCCCCCCTGAAATGTGCTCTCGAAGACTCAGCACCTGTGAACCAGACAGATGCAGCGTACATGATTAGAGTCCACAACTACGTTTCCTTGGAGGCTTCTACAACAGGAGAAATCTAGGTGATGTATCTATCTTGTTGCTCCTGAAGCAGACGAGCCGATGATTTGGCGTCCAAATAGAGTCCGCAAACTTCCTCAAGATCAGCCTGATTTAATCACAGGTTCAGAGATATAAGCTTGCAGGAATAAAAAGCTAAGGAAAAGACAACATTTTAGTGAAAATTCTGTAGATATACCTTGCAGATCTTCTCTCTTCCATTAGTCTTTGCAACCACACTAGCAGGTGATAGCAGCTGAATAGCATGTCTGTACAGGGATTGAGGATATTATTACCATCGTTTATTACCTTACAAGAGGTGGGGGGCTAGCTAAATACTACAGTAATATCAATTCTTATTTTCTCATGATCAATTCTTATTTTGTGAAGGGAAGCATGCACCTAATTTCTGGTGAGTAAAAAGTGTGTTGAACTTATATTTCAGATCAGCCAATCTGCCTATGAATGCAAATGAGCATTTGGAAGAATAACACCTATGATGAACAAATACACAAGTCATACCTCAAAGAAGTCTGCTGTCCAATCTCTCCTAAATAAGCAAGACTTTCTTCATCAATATCAATCTCTTCGACTTGTGCTCGGATAGCTAGTATCTGTAAAGGGCAATAAACAAGCATTACAAGCAAATCCTAGACGGGAAATCTCATGGAAATTAGACACGAAATAAGTACCTGAATCATCTCAGTAGGGCCGTATGTTTCTGTTCGAATAATCACCAACCTATCTAGAAGGTCGACTGGTATACCATGTGGACTTGTCATATCAGTACCTCTGGATAAAAATATACAAGATTCATTAAACGAAGAAGGTGCAGGTTGATAGACAAGTGCGGGTTTATGCTGTTAGTGCAGTTAGGTGCAGGGTACTTAAGGTGGCAAAGAGAATCACTTACCTTACATTACATATTCCCCTATTCGTAGCAAGTATCACGACCGGTGACAATGGGCTCTCCAGTGCACGATTAAGATAAGAAAAGCATTCAATATCCAACATGTGGACCTGAAAAAATGTTATTAACTTAATTTTGAATAACCAGACGACACAATCAAGTTCAACAAATCCAGCAGTGCTCCACAAATATTAAACATCTCTTATTTTTCTTTATAGCATGTGAGAACAGTGGATTTTCAATCATGAGGACAGAATAAAATGATACCTCGTCAATGAACAGAACACCAGGTACAAGCTCTGCAATTCCTTCATCAATATATCTGTTTACCACCTGTCACATCATTGAAATTTTAAAAATCAGGCTCAAATTCTTATATGATTACCTAAATTTCATACTATGAATTATGATACAGTCCAAAGCTGTAAGTAAAAAAAATGTAAACCTTATTAATTTCTTGGCGTAGCTTGTCAGTGATTTCAGTCTTTCGTGGCTTCATCATTTGACCCATGAGTGATAAAATATCTTGGCCTCCTTGTGGCTGAGCATTTGCAGCATCAAGGTCATGAAGTGTGACATCCTGCATAAATGATGAGAAGATTATTTCCTCTCCACAACAAGAGCATTCAAATACAGGAAGCCACCACGACACGATGAAAATAGGACTCAAGGGCAAGCGGATGACTGACAGTCATGAGGTCGAGCTCGTATAGCCATAATCCCTTTTTTACCTATGTTTATGCACATATTTATTCTACCAAGGAAGAAACAGTATTTATTACAGGAGCATTCAAATACAGGAAGCCACCACGACACAATGAAAATAGGACTCAAGGACAAGCGGATGACTGACAGTCATGAGGTCGAGCTCGTATAGCCATAATCCTTTTTTTTACCTATGTTTATGCACATATTTATTCTACCAAGGAAGAAACAGTATTTATCATTGGATTATGACCCTTCCATATTTGTTACTGTGGCAATATGGTATGCCCATCTTATATGAACGTCCAAACAAGTCTAACTCCCAACTAGCTGATTTATTGACTACGAATGCAGTTTCCAATTAAAAGAAAAGATGAATAAGGTGGACACAAAGTTTGCAGAGAAACATAGAGAACTTTTTGTAGCTAAAGTTCATAGTACCATAGCCATCCACAACATAACAATTTGTAATAAAATGTTTTAATTGCTTTTTACTAACATAGTGACAGAAACTAGTCAACATCAATAAAAACTAGTGGAGAAAGTTTGATCGTAAAAAATGGAGATCAAAACAATGCCAGAAATACAGTTTAATTATGACAACGATCGCTTATGAGGGTACAATGTTAAAAGCTCAGTGCAGAAAGTGACAATTTAAGGCTAAAAATAGCATCCGACTGGTACCTGTACTATTTCCTTTTTCTTATGGACTTCACCTTTTGGGATTGGAACATACTCCTCAGCTTCAAGATCATATTCTGTAGCAAAAGAATCACATCTACCAACTCTTTTCACTGCACCACTATTTGCTTCAATGTATATAACATCGCCCACTGCCACCTGCATTCCACATGCAGCCAATGAGTAACCTAATACTGTGCTGATAGCAGAATAGACACAGAAGACATAAAGCAAATAGTGCCTGATTTTTCAATGTCAACGGGGCTACTTAGCTCCAGAAGTTTACAACAGGACACCTAACAGATACTTAACATAGATTTTTTCAACAGAGTAAATAATCAACAAGATTCCACTGGAGGTTAAAATTGTGTATCAAGACATTTGAGCAAAAACAATTATAGCCACCCAATGTTATGAAGAGTAAAAATGTAACGTACCACCAGGTGGGGATGGTATGGAAGCAGGCAATTACCTTTTCCTTGATTAAAGCATCATAAATTGAAGGATCTAACTTTAGTTGCTTAGTCCCCTTAACAGTCTTTAGACCTATGACTACATGGCTAATGCTTTTTGCGTATCCACCTGTTGTACTCTCGGACTCTTCCGGGGAAAGTTCAGTGACCTACGAAACAGAGAAACAATGATCAATTCATGAAAGCAAGAAATGGACATCCATCATTTACGTTATCATAAAAATTGTTGATAAATCAAGAGAAACACAGTATAACCTTGTATTTAAATTTATTACTTACCTCTCCTTCATAAACCTCTTTGTTTTCCTTTATACGCAAGCCTATAGATCTACGAAAATTTTCTGACAGCACCTCAGTTTTCTTGACCTCTGAAGAGTACACTTCAGATCCTACCATAGGACAGAAAGGGACCTGCATTGTAGAATAACAAAACAAGGGAGGGAATCATTGGACGAGGAAAAACACAAATGCTACTATCATACAGCACGAAAGTCAATATGAACTAAGTAGGCAGGCATTTTGTGAAGCCTGATAGGCCCTTCCACATCCAGATGTTGTTCATCAATCAGGCTAGTTCACAAACAGAATTACAGAAAATATGCTAAGGCAGCCTAGAATTATCAGAGTCTGTCCTGACCTCCACAGCCACCCTCCAATAATACTTAAGATGATGAATTCAATTTGAGTAGCCAAAAACTGGTAATCCACGAGTCAATACAGCAAACTAGTATGTAAATTCCCACAAAGTTAGGCTAGGGTATTGGGACGAGATTGCACATTATCATCCACAAGGCCACAACAAAGGACAAAGGAACGGAATAAAACCGTAGCTGTACGGCTGTACCACCAAACGATTAGCTGATTTGTGCTAGGAGAAGAGAAATTGAAGGCACGCACCTTGCTGCCGAGCTCCTGGGAGATGCCGAGAGCGAGCGCCGTCTTGCCCGTGGCGGGCGGCCCCGCAAGGAGCAGGGCGCGGCCGGCCATCTTCTTCTGGCGAACCATGTCGACATACAGCCCGCACGCCTCTCGCGCCGCTACCTGCCCCACGAATCCCATCCTCAACGGAATCGCCGACCCATTGGCCTGCTCCCACAGAAAAACCGCAAACGAGGCAGTGAGGATCTACGCGGACACAGAGACGCTAAAACCCTAAAAAACCCCTCTCCTTCCAGGGAGGGGGGACCGAGAAGCGAGAGGGAAGGGGGCACTACTTCGAGGCCGAGGCCCTTGATGTGGGTGTGAGTGGCGATGCGCTGCTTCTTCGACGTCGACTGCACCTCCTCGATCCTCATCGCCGCTACCGTCCGCCGCCGCCGGTTTCTATCTCTCTCCCGCCGCAACAAATTTGGGAGCGTGGATGGGAGAAGGGAAGGAGGGAGAGAAGCGAAGTTGGGGTTGGAGGCAGAAGCAGCAGGCAGACGCGACTTGAAGAGGGTTTTATGGGCCACTGCGCACTGGGCCCGAAATAAAAGTGCGCGGCCATTCCAGATTTCCGGAGCTTTCGCCTCTTACCAAACTACGTAAAACTTCCTTGAAGGCGTATAATCTGTGGCTAGGTTGGCTGCTGCTAGCCTAAAGAAGGAAGCGAACTTTCGGTGCTCACATGTGCGCGCCTGGTCAAGGCTCCAAACTACTCCAACAGTCCTAATGAAGTGGTTTGGCTCCTAAACCAATTCACAGTGATCTTACTTACTCAACCATTTGCCGCCTAGATTACCTTAACCAAATCTTTGCAGAGGCACCACGCACCCAAACACAACACACATCCTCAGGGCCGGGTAAAGATGACCGCGCCAGCGCAATCATGCACTCGCTTCCTCACGCAAGCCAGCATTGCTCTCGCATTCCTGCTGGCCGTGACCTGCACGGCGGCTTCCGGCAGCCGGCCGGCAAGTCACAGCCCCCCGGCTCCCTCCTACAGCTCCGGCCAGACGATCACACTGTACACCGCCGGCCACGCAACGCCCAAAGCCACAGCTGCTTCCTCTTCCTCGCACCACGCCGTCTTCACCAGCGAGGGCCCGATCGGCCACCACGGCGGCAGCAGCTGGCTGCGCGCGTTGACGCGGCCGGGCGCGCTCCGGCCCGGCACGGTGGCCGTCATCGACGAGGAGCTCCGCGGCAGGAAGGAGTTTGGGCTGCCTCTGGAAGGGAGGCTGCAGGGCGTCCTCGTCACCAGCTCGGCAGACAACAGCAGCCATATGGTGGCCGTGAGGGCCTCGTTTGCCGGCGATGGCGCGGGCGACAGCCTCAGGTTCTTCGGCGTCCGCCGCGACGACCAGGAGGAGTCTCATGTCGCGGTGGTCGGAGGGACGGGGAGGTTCAGCGGCGCCGCTGGTTTCGCCGTTGTTAGAATTGCAGATGTGCCTGAAACGGGCGGCAATGTCAGCCCGAGCAGTGCGCTCAGTTTCAGTGTGCATCTCAAGTAGAAGGTTACAGAAATTGAAGAAACACCATGTTCACTTATCATGCTTGGAGAATCAACTTTTGATGAGAAATTTGAATCAGAAAACCGTTCAGAACTTCAGATATATTGTATAATTAGGTTGAGTTATTCATCATTCAGTAATAAAAAGAAGGAATTTGCAGGTGACAGTTGAAGATATACAACAGCAACAAGATTGAGCTGGCAAAACACATTCAATTACATTTTTCACATGATCAAGCATCCATAGTGTCGTGTTACAAAATCTCATGGAATACAGCATTATATCCTACTTCTCACCGACCACATCTTGAACTCTTCCACACATGCACAAAAAATAATTGACTACTTCTGTTCTGTCTCGCCAAGGTACAAATAAAATTAATATGAATTTCACATGAACTTTGCAGCTATTTCACAGGAAAAGTTGGTATTCCCGTAGAAAAACTACGGGATCCCCATATTTCAAATGGGGCCTACGTGATTCTACAGAATCTATCGTGTATACAGTACATTGTACTGTGTGGCTTCAGTTGGCGAAGTGTTTCTTGCTATATTTGCAGCATCATTCAGAATCAAATGGGTCACCAATATCACACCGTTACTTCGGTTATTCATCCGAGATCCTCTTACGGAAGTCTGTCACCATTAAGGGAAGGCCTTCCTTGAGAGAGACCTTTGGCTCCCAATGTAGCAGCTGCTTGGCCTTGGTGATATCTGGCTTTCTCTTATGGGGATCATCAGCCGTATTGGGTTTGAACTCGATGGTTGCCATTGGATCAATTGTTTCCTTCACAACCTGGAAAAGGCATGATGGTCAGCTTTGCATTATTTCAAGATAAAAGGCGTTATTTGAACTAATTGTCACATAGGGATATACCTGTGCTAGCTCCAACATGGTAAACTCTCCTGGGTTTCCCAAGTTAAAAGGACCGATATGATCACTCTCCATGAGAGCCATCAGTCCAGCAACCTAAAAGGATATGGAGAAAGAATATGAAAAACTTAATAGCAGGCATGCAAAAGTATGTCATTCCATGAGTCAGAATTCATCTACAAATTATAAATTAAGAAAAGCGCAAGATAAGATTGAAGTCAAAGAAAATTCTCTTTCCAAATAGGGGGGAAAAAGTGGCAACAATATGGACAGCTACTATGTGCTGGTAAGTGGTAACTATTGCTATGAGACTGGACAGTGAAAAGACTGGTGTTAAAAGGAACCATAACAAAGTTCTGAGGATTAAACTTAATTTTGTGTTGATTCTTAGGATACACAAGTATACAGCTGCATAAGAGACGGTTGCCCAGATCTCTTGCAATAGGGAACAACAGTGCATAAGAATTACAACTAATGATCACATGGCACAATAAGCCTGTTTATGCTTACCAGATCAGAAACATATTGGAAACTTCGTGTTTGTTTTCCATCACCATAAACTGTCATTGGTTGTCTGCGTAGTGCCTGCAAGTACAACCATAAGGATGTTTAAATGTGCTAACTCATAGCTATGGCAAATAGAACCCATAGTATGTGACAAACAAACCTGTGCAACAAAATTGCTGACCACACGGCCATCATCAAGGCACATACGAGGACCATATGTATTGAAAATGCGAGCAATACGAACCTGTGTATATATCAGTTAGTGAAAGATATCCAACAAGTAATAACAATTAAGACACTGTGGGCACGTAAAGCTGCATTTATAACAAACACAGAGCTGTACCGTTTTGTTTTATATTGATCTCAAGGCTGATTAAAAAACAGCACGTACAGAATATTAGTGCACATAATAAATATATATTAGCCCTAGTATATTTGAGTAACTGTTAACGAAATAAACCCACAGCGCCAATTGGGAAACAAGAACATTTACAATCTTCTAGGCGTTCCTGAAATAGTTGTCCATAATAGAACTATATCTTTCCAGAGTCCAGACCATTCAGCAATCAAGAACTAAAGCAGAATTGATCATTTATGATACGAAGAAGTTTAATTTGTGTTCCACTGAGTTTTCTTATTTTACTAGTTAAGTAACAAAATTTTGAAAGGTTCTTCTCGTCAAATCACAAGACATCATATTTGAATACACAGACTAGAATGTTACCTCAACACCGCCACCACGGTGATAGTCCATGGTTAAAGTCTCTGCTGTTCTTTTCCCCTCATCATAACAGCTCCTAACACCTGAGAATGACAAGGCGTTGATTTTGGGGAGGTGATATGGGATGCTTTGAACAGAATAAAGCTGCTTAAATGGCAATGATCAGGCGAGCATGTCACAGTGTACCTATAGGGTTAACATGCCCCCAGTAAGTCTCCTTCTGTGGATGCTCAAGGGGATCGCCATAAACTTCACTTGTGCTAGTCAACAAGAACCTTGCACCAATTCGTTTTGCCAGGCCCAACATATTCAAGGTTCCCATGACATTTGTCTTGTATTAATTGTTAAGAAGTTCAACTTCGAACTTATTGAAATACAGAACTCTTGTGTACAAATAATGAACAGGTAAATAAATGGTGACAAACGTCCCTTGGACACAAAAATGACACCAAAGCCACACACGGAGAAAACAACATCAAGGATCTACTCTTCTACAGCAGGACTACCATAACACTTGCTTTCAAATTAATAAACTACAATGTCCTGATCCCTAGCTTAATACTACAACAAATTGATCTCTCACAATATTCAGTTAAACTCAGATGATGGCCATCTAAATCGGTCTTTTAACTATGCCCAGCCAATCCTTTTGCTCGCCTTAAGCAAATCCAGATTGAGAACATTGTAATAGTGCACTTCACGCAATCACAGTTCTATGTCAAACGATACTCTCAGTAAGTCATTAGCAGATCACAAATCTATTTGACACTTATTTCGAAAAAAAAAACAAATCTATTTGACAGTAAAACTACTTAAACACGGAATAGCCGAATTTGACCAGATTGTTATACGCTAGACAGGAGCTAACAATGTTTTGTCTGTTTTCCCACTTCCCAGATCCCCTATTGTATCCCAATTGTTTCACGCACCCACCCACCCACCGACAAAAGGCAAAAACAAAAGGAGAACATGGCGATCAGATCAAGTCGCTTTCAATGTAAATAAACAAAATCAGAAGAAGATGCAGATCCGGGAATGAAAGGATATGATCGTCTTGATCGGGTTGTACTTGTAGTGCACAGGCGACGCGGGGCACGCGAGGTGGTAGATCCGGTCGACCTCGAGGAGAATTGGCTCGACGACATCGTGACGGAGCAGCTCGAACCTTGGGTTCCGGAGGTGGTGCGCGACGTTCTCCTTCCTGCCCGTGAAGAAATTGTCGACCACGATCACGCTGTCGCCCTGCTCCAGCAGCCGGTCCACGAGGTGGCTGCCGACGAACCCGGCCCCACCGGTGACAACGACCCGGCGCGGCGGCGGGCGGTACCCGGCGGGGACGCCGGAGCGGGCGGCGAAGGAGAAGAGAGGGCGGGCATCGGGGAGGTGGGAGGATGGGGAGAGAGACAGGTAGGGGCGGAGGAGGAAGAAGGTGGAGGCGATGAGCGCGCCGAGGAGGACGAAGAGGAGGCGCTGCTCGCGGAGGAGGTACCCGATCCAGGAGCGCGGTCCAGGGCGCGCCGGCTTGGCGGCCTTCGGCGCCGGCGCGTGCGCCGGTGATGGCGCGTGGGTGGGGGATGACTTGTGCAGCTGCTTCATGGCGGGAGAGCGGCCGGGCGCGGAGGCGGAGGCTGTCGCGGGTGCGCGGTTGGTGACTCGGTGGTGGGTAGGCGCGGGGAGAAGAAGAAACGAAACGAGCCAAACAGTGCGATCCTTGCAAATTGGCCCTCCAATATTTTGCTAATCCAAATCTTGTTAACAAATACTCTTGATTTGGCTACCAAATTGTAGCAGCCCTGGTATGAACATTTGAACATTTTAGTAGGATGTTGTGGATTTCCTGTGTTTGATTCATGGTATCTCGGTTACTAGATTTTTGGGAGACGATAGTATGCAAAGTTCCTTCCATGGGACTTTTCCGTCGTTGATTTGGAATTGAGTCATCATAAATTGAGTCATCATATGGCCGGATCCCGATGGCCTCATGAGTGTTTTGTCAAGGGTTTATCATTCAACTTAAGGTTTCGGATGGGACTGATTTTGCATGAACTATCTTGTTTTGCAGAAATACGGAGGCCGTGTTTAGATGGGTGGAAAGAGAGTGAAAACGTGAAAACTTTTTTAGATTGGTTCACGTGCATAAAAAGAAGAAATAACTGACACGATTCTCTAGATAAAAACGCCCGGAGTCTCCAAAGTCTGAACGGAGATGTAGCACCGAACAGTGAGTTGATATAAGGCCAGTCTCAGTGGGAGTTTCATCAGCATTAAATAGACTGTCATGTCAGCATTTTTGATGATGTGGCAGTGTATTAATGAAGAGAGATGTGAAATGAGTTTCATCCTCATGAAACTCTCTCTACGCGGTACTCTAGACAGCTTGTGTCTTGCATGTTGTCTTGGGAACAACACGAGATGAACCTTTGCATTGAGGGAGTGTGTTTCATCATAGTTTCAAACTTCTCTTAGATGATATGTCACTCTAGCTAAGTGTGTCGATGAAACCCCCACTGAGACTGGTCTAACCATTTGTGTTGTAGCGTCACTATCGAGAGAATCAAGTCACCATCGTGAAAATCGAGACGACAAGGTTCGTAGTGCAAAACCTCCTGGTGCGGTAGGCAGGCAGGGGTGTCGCTGCTCGCTGGACGCTTGACTTGGAAGTGTTCAGAGATTTTAGATCTGACCCATGCACGGCCGGGCTGTTGCATTATTCTATTCAGAGTTCAGCCTACTCCTCGGACGTATGCGCCGTTCGAGATTTGGACCTGATCAACCTGCTGATCTAAACCGGGGCTGCACGGTGTTAAATTGCACGTACTCCGTAGAGAAGAAGCCGGCATGTCGCTGTCCAGGTCCGGCCTCGCGAACATCTTTCCGTCAGGTTGAAGGAAATCAAAATCATTGCATAAACTGCCACTCCCTTTCACCTTTTTCTTGACCCAACAACAACTCTGGAGATCAATGATAGTACATGGTTAACGAACCCAGGCAAGGCACGGGCACATCATGCTCTGTGCTCCCGCTCAATCAGCACTAACAAATATATACCCCTGCCCGTATCATCGTGTGCCAGTCAATCGTGTGCGGCTTCATCTCCAGGCGCCTGAGACTGACGCCTCCAGTCGTGTCTCGTGTGTCGTGTGCTCCGGGTTTGGGTTATTAGTAATGGTGATGGGTTTTGTCCAGGTGCTCCTCAACTAACCAACTAATCTAAGTAATCTACTTGTCGTCTTGGTGAAAATTAGCAAGTCGTGTTACCACTAAGTTAACAGACGCACTCAGGATTTGAGAGACTCAACCTGACAACCACCGTATACCGTATATAGAGCAGAGATTACTGCACTGACCCCGCCGAAGCCACCTCCTCCCATTTTCCTCGGCATGGCTCTGCAGCCACTAGCCTTCTGCGTTCCTGCACTGACCCCGCCGAAGCGCTCGTCTCCTTGAGGGCTTGTTTGGGTAACCAAGGATTGAGGTGGAATTTGGAATGAGAGTGAATGAAGAGAAATTTAGTTCATATTAGACTCAATCCCCTTCATTTCACTCGGCGGGTTGTTCAATTCGGTAATATGATCCATTATTTGAGATCATATTGAACACTAGATCATCATGAGGTGGAGCCTCCATTCGCATCTTATCTCCTAGAGAAGCATCGTCAAATTTGTCCTACAATCAAATAAAATGAAAAATAAGGAAATTATTACTTCATCGTGGATTAAGACAAGTCGAACCCTAAGTTTCTAGAGTCTAGATCTGCTTACATATCTACGATTCATAATTTGTCATTAGTTATAACTATACCTCAAAATAATGAAAGTGTACAATATATGAATTTTTCATATTTATTTAAAAAATATGTGATAATAACAAGTACCCACCTGATTTATAGCACAAACATGACTTTCAAAGATGTTGTAAGTAATAAAAAAGGGCTTGAAAGCATAACCAAGAGACAAGCTTTCCCCATGCTGTTGTTGTCTGTGAAGCAACAAATAACACAATGAACACCTCAGGTTATGAAAATTATTCTTAATATGCACATTAATTTCCAGATAATATGTAGTTTACCTACCACTCACAAATAATGACAATTTTTTTCTGACCGAAGTTACAAGGAAGCACCAACTTTTTTTTTTGCATATTTTTTATTTCAGACCCTATTAATTCGTTCCTATGGGGAGTCGAACCTGGGTTTGTTGAGTGCTGCTCAAGTGCTCTAACCACTAGCTAAGCTCTTTCACCAAATAATGACAATTGGTCTGTAACAAGTCATATATACTAATATTACTTATCATGCAATGGTTCTGAGTATATAACACCCTACTACATTAATTGTCATAAAACAAATATTTAATATACTATTAGTTACTTTTCAGGTTTGCATCGATTGATACCGAAATGTTCCATGTACGATACTTCTAATAAAGTGACTTAATCCCAGAACAAGGAAATTCCCATGTACATGCGGTTGTTTACAATGCTCGATATATACGTTGTTACCAATTAAAATAGTTGATGGCGCGATTAGTGATATGGATTACGGAGTAGTCTCTCATGCCAGCAAATAATTTCTCATCTTGACTCCTTGCATATAGGAAGAGGAATAGGCAACTTTAATAGTACATAGACACCCATATTATGATAGATTTGGCTCTTGCAAGAGATCAGCGGTTGGTATTGCCAAAAATTCCAGACTTTATTCTGGGTCAAGGTTGCGTCCAAGAGCAGGAAATTAAAAGCAAGGCTTCTCATCGAGGAAAGCCGAATTGGCTCGCTCTCATCAGCGACAAATTTGAGTGCAGCCATGTTTTGTTTCTTGGCAGGGTTGACTGGCCAGGCTTGACTAGGAATCTAGGATTGTGCCTTTCTTGTAGTAGTACGTACAACTCTTCTCTTGATGAAATGCTTAGCTAGTACAATTCTCGAAACAACTACACTACTGAGCATTTGGATAAGGATAGAATATTTAGCGTTCAAATTTAAATGCTTGACACTTTGTCGTGCTGCTGCAGCTGTTTTCCGCCGACCCTGCCCGTGTTTAGTTTCCGAAAACTTTTCGGTGAAAAGATTTCGGGTCATGATTTTATCGATTTAGGAGTAGTAAATGTAGACGAAAAAGGTGGAAAGTTATATGGATAGGTTGGAAATCTCGAGACGAATCTAACGATGGTAATTAGAGGGTAATTAATCCATAATTAGCGGATGGTTACTGTAGCATCACTATTGCAAATCATGGATTAAGTAGGCTCATTAGATTCCTCTCGTGATTTACAGGCTATCCATATAACTTTTCACCATTTTCGTCTACATTTAATACTCCATGCATCTAAAATTCTCCTTTGATGTGATGGGTGAAAAGATTTCGTTTTGGAACTAAACAAGGGCCCTATCCTCGAGCCACGAGATGACGTCGGCGAAGACGCGCTCGACGTCCTCCGGCGGTTCACCCATGAGCACGTGCCACATCCCGGGGTACAGCTTCAGGGTCTTGTCCCTGC
This sequence comes from Urochloa ruziziensis, assembly GCA_015476505.1. NCBI lineage: Eukaryota > Viridiplantae > Streptophyta > Magnoliopsida > Poales > Poaceae > Urochloa > Urochloa ruziziensis. The sequence continues at coordinate 56,283,809 of CM027122.1, read as the reverse complement.
TCGACGCCCTCTCGTGCAGCAGCTTGCTCCCATAAGGATCGGCAACGACGTCGTCGGTGCCGTGCACAACCAAGAACGGCAACGATACCTGCCAGCAGGCCAATGGACAATCACTTTGTGAGATATCGTCGTTGGATGATTAAAAAGTGGCAGGAATCGCAGGATCAACGGCGGAATTCATGTATTTTCAACGCTGCAATCACCTCGTGCAGGTTCTTCTCGATGTCTAGGGTGACAGAGAGGAGTTCACGGCCTGTCTGCAACGCGAGGTTCCCCTTGTACATGTACGGGTTGGAACGGATCTGCACAAGAGTTCAGTCACGGAGTACACTGATTACGTCTGCAACAACTAATAGTAGATGTTTGCGTGAAGCTTTTCTAAGTCGGTTAATTTTCTTTCTTCTTCCTAGTGTATACCAAAAGGAGTTCTTGATTACCTCTTTCTTGAATTGGGGATCTTTGCAGACTTTGTCAATCATGTCTGTGGCAGGGATGACTCTCCAGCTAGGCGCAACAGTGCTGATCATCTTCAGTGCGCTGACGATGATCGGGTGAGGGCGCATGCTATCAAAGATCTGATATAATGTGACAATAAAGTGGAAACGAAAGCAGCCGTTATGATAAGAACATTCAGAATTACACGTGGAGCTACTCACGCTTGAATAATCACACAGAACGAAACAGCAAGACAACTGTCTATATTCAGAGGGAAGAAAAATCTAGGCATGGGGCTTAAGACCATTTGACTCTTGAGTCTTGATAGTAAGAAATGAAATGGTAGCATGAATTATGCAGATAGGAGCGTGCTCTTTCTGTTGTGGAATTCAATTGAGATAAGGACCTTGCACGCAGGAGCAAGCAACACGGCACCGTCCCAGTAGAGAGGATCCTTCCTATGGAGCTGAAGCACCACGGTTCCTCCCATGGAGAAGCCATAGAGGAACCGCTTCTTTGACCTGTTCTCCTGCTTCTCTGAAAATGCAAAGTGCCTATTCAAGTTAACAAACAATGGAGATCCGATCTGATGCTGCAGAGTAATTTACATAACAACAGGGGTTTACAGCGTAGACCTCACCGCATACACTCTTGAAATGGTCAGAACAGTCCTTGACGACATCACTGAAGTTAGATATGTAGCCTTTAGATCCTGAGGATTTACCATGCCCCTCATGGTCGATTCCATAAACAGCAAATCCAGAGTGTACTAATCGAGCAGCGGTGTCTGTATTTTAAGTAAGTTTGACGGTATCATATCAGTAGCTGATGGTTTTCACAGATGAACAAAATAGATTGTGATGCTGAAGGGTTGTACCTCCCATCGATATGCTGCACTCAGCTCCATATCCTAGCAAATTTGAGCCAGACAAAGAGTTTTGCTTTGTTTAGTTTTTCATCAAGGCATAACCAACAGACAGAGTGAAGGATTGTAAGGAGAAGACGTTGGTACCATGGCAGATAAAGATCAGAGCTCTGGGCTCCAATGCCTTTGGCATCCATCTGCAGGTGAAGAGTCTGTTTCCTCGTGAATTCACAAAGAAGTCCTGTCCAAATCAGCCAGCAATGCCTTTGTGTTAGCAAGTACAGCGATAGAATCAAAAGAAAGTATCATGGTTGCCAAATGAACTGGCCAACAGAATTGCAGCACAACCGACCTCTTCATACTTGATGTTATCTCTGAACTGAGCCTGCAGAAAATCAGAAAACCAATTGTTGAGAGTCACACGAGACAAAGAAAACTGAAGAAACAAGGGCAGGTTGTTTCTGGAGATACCATTGGAAATTTTTTAACACTGTAAACTATGTCCAAAGCGATCAATGAGCACAAGAGGTGTTGCATTATATACATATATATATACTGCACCTGCCTGAAGACAATTCGTTAGCAGCACATTGCAACGAGGACTGGTCTTCAGATGTCAGAGAAAAATCAGTCTTCAGCGCTAAGGAAAAGTGTATTTTTTTCTCCTCATGCCGCCATTGCGGAAAAAATCTTCTGGCGAACGTCTTATACAGGATTGAATGGCTGAAAGTGATAGAGGGAGCTTCCCAGGCAGGAGAAGATAAAATTGACATGTGCAATGGGAAACGATAGACAGGAACAGGTGTCGCATGTTTCTGATCTTCAACATCGTCAAGTGTGAATCAGAAATCGTGATTTCAGATATGATTCAAACACATGTTTTGGATATTGGCGACTTTGGAAAATGGTCAGAGTGGTTAATTTGGAGAGTTCGAAGTACCAGAAAACAGTGGTGACCCCTGGTGCTCGCCGGAGGGGATGCGGGAGACCACGGCCGGCCTCGCCTGTGCTTGTGCCTCGAGCCTCCCGGCGCCACCGGGTGGAGAGGATTTGTGCGCGGGCGCCGTCCTTGGCGGGGACGACACGCATGCTGCTGGAGTGGACCTGTTGAGGGTTGATCCGCTCGGCGCTTCCTTCTAACTCTTCCTGTCTCTTCCGCTTCGCTTGAGCGCCGGTGACAACGCCCATGGCGGAATCGGATTAGTCGCCGCCCGCTTCTTCTCCTCTCGGCGGCGGTTAACTCCCCTTCCATTGGAAAAAAAAACTCAAGTCGCTACAAACTCGGAGGAATCGGAGCAGCTGCCTGTCCGCGGAGAAGAACGTTGTAGGGCTATTCGGGGAAACTCCGGCGGGCTCCCCATCCACGGCGAGCATCGGCGGCCGCAGAGCGACTTTTTTACAAATTGACCCCTCATTTGGATCGCGATCCGATTATTTACAATTAACCACCTACGGATCGCGTTTATTAATCGCGATCCGAATATTTACAATTAACCCCCTACACTGGATAGCGATTAATAATTGCGATCCAAATATTTACAATAAACCCCCTAAAATGCGATCCATTATTTTGTAAATTAGTCCCTACAAGTGCGCCATCTCCCCGCATTGTTCAAGCACACTGCTCCCCCTTGTGGAGGCGGCCGGCGGCGGCCAGTGGTAGCGGCGGCGCCAGGGAGACATGGACGCATCACGCTTCCCTCCGTCTACGCCGCCACCGGCGCCTTGCTTCTCCAATGGGGGCACGGGCAGTAGAAGGCCCGCGACGACGACAAGCGCGGGATGCAGCCCTGCACGCCGGCGGCACAAACCGAGCAGGAGCCCCGCACGCTCGTGCCGCCGCGCCCGACGAGCGACGAGACCTTCAAGGAGGAGATCACCGCACCTAATGTGTTGTCCCTCGTCTCTGTAACGCGGCTCTTCCTGAAGGTACTTGTTATGCGCTTCTGTAGCCCAGACTTGCCTTGTGGATGAATCTGCTGATTCCTGATATCTTTAGAGTTTAGACCCTTCACCTGCAAACAGAACGAATTTCCTCGAGCCTCAAGGTTGTTCAGGATTTATGCTTCCTAGAAAGTGGAATTTGGTCTCTGATGTGCTAGTGTAGAATTACATTTCAAGATAAGGATTTTGGTTCGGTTGATCACTATCCTCTTGCACCATGATGGTCAAAGTTATTATCCCAAAGATATGATCTGGTTTTCATTGGGTGATCAAATCGATTTCCGTTATGAAATACTAGTTGCTAGTTGAATTGACAGAGATAAAAATAGCGAACTGCACGCCATCCTTTAACATTGCATTATTTGGTACAAAGTGGTAAGTGAACCCCACAAGGCATATTTAGCATCTTTTACACTTGATGTGCTACTCATTTCTGGAACACTAGCTGTACAATTCGCCCTTTCCTCAAGCCAAGTGATAATGTTAGAGTACACACACTCAACATCGTCAGGGGATTCAACTGTCAGCGCATGCCACATCCCAGGGTAGAGCTTGAAGCTTTTGTCCCTGCTTGATGCTTTCTCAAACAACAGCTTGCTGACAGAAGGATCAGTCACGATGTCATCTCCACCATGCAGGAACAGGAATGACATTGTCACATGAACAACTGAAAGCGTTTAGCATGCTTTCAATTTTCTCAAACAATAGTTTCTGAACCAGGAAGAGAGCGAAAGGGAATTCCCTGATTCAAGTTCTTCTCAATGTCTAGGCTGACCATCAGGGAGTTCAATGTCTAGGCTGACCTTCCTCTGTATATATAAGGATTGGAGCAGATCTGTACATAGATATCCAGAAAAAAAAAGAAAAACTAATACTAAATATGAGCTATTGTAATTCTGTAATTGCTGGGTCAGTACATGTTATCATAACTTTCTATTTTATCTAACTACAAGGCTGTATCTTAACCTCTTTTCTCATCTCTGGATCTTTGCAGACTTTTTGTCAATGATGTCAGGTGTGGGTATGATCCTCCAACTAGGCGCAACAGCACAAATCATCATAAGAGCGCTGGCATCATATGATTACAAGGGTTGTACCTCCCATCGATATGCTGCACTCACTCCATATCCTAGCAAATTTGAGCCGACAAGGAGTTTTTTTTTTTAGTTTTCATCAAGGCATAACCAACAGACAGAGGGAAGGAATGTAGCGAGAAGAAGTTGGTACCATGGCAGATAAAAGATTAGAGCTCTGGGCTCCAATGCCTTTGGCGTCCATCTGCAAGTGAAGAGCCTGCTTCCTCGTGAATTCACAAAGAAGTCCTGTCCAAATCAGCCAGCAATGCCTTTGTGTTACCAAGTACAGCGATAGGATAAAGAGAAAGTATCCTGGTTGCAAAATGAACTGGCCAACAGAATTGCAGCACAACCAACCTCTTCGTACTTGATGTTATCTCTGAGCTAAGCCTGCAGAAAATCAGAAAACCAATTGCTGAGTCCTGAGAGTCACACGACACAAAGAAACCTGAAGAAACAAGGGCAGTTTGTTTCTGAAGACACCGTTGGAATTTTTCCTTAACGCTGTATGGCTATGTCCAACAGTCCAAGCGATCAGTGAGCACAAGAGGAACAGGAGGTGTTGCATCATATATACACTGTACCTGCCTGAAGATAATTCGTTAGCAGCAGATTGCAACGAGGACTGGTCTTCAGATGTCTGAGAAAAAACAGTCTTCAGCACTAAGGAAAAGTGTAATTTTTCTCCTCATGCCGCCTTTTTAGAGTTTTAGGGCACATGCCCCAGTCTTACTGAAAAGACCAAAGATAGTTTTACAGCACTGTGTTGGAAGACCAACGTTTCTGTTTAAAATTCACACTTCAAACCAACTTGGTCTACTGACCAGAGCCCTTAACATTGATAACGCCTAAGATTACAGGAAAAAAAACCTCAGGCCACATTTAAATAGCTGAAATTTCCTCAGTCTTCCATCCCAGGGACATCAACTCCTTTTGTATCAGGAGACCTTCTAGCACAAGGACCTGATCAGCACATTCCCCTGCCTTCAGTAGCGGTTGTTCATCTTGGTCACTCTTTAGTTCGGCAGCAAGATTGTAGAATTCGTCATGTGCTTCAGCTTCAAAATACTTGCCGAGAGATTTTCTTGTTTGTCGGCTGGACACAGAATTAGCCAATTCTGTGCTAGGGCCGCCACCTTCGTAATTAGGATACTTATACTCTGCCAAGAAAAATTTCGGAAGCACATGTCATTTCTAACTTTCCATAAGCCCCACAAACCTGCTGAGCTCAACATGTTAACTGCACATAATTTCTTGTTACTGAGTCATTTGGCACCTATACTTTCAAAGGAGCCTCCTAAAGACATGCCAACCACTTCAGATAGCATACTCCACATAAGTCTAGCCACTACACAGTCAAAGAATAAGTGGTGACAACTTTCTGGTTCATTTCAGAAAAGACACCTAATATCTTCCACTTTCTGCCTAATAGCCAGATTGTCTCTGGTTAGCACTTTGTTTTTTTGATAATAACCATAAGAACATTTGAACTCTAGGGGGAATTTTCAGAGCCCATATATTTGGGACATAAATGGGCTTAACTCCTCTAAAGTTAATTATCTTGTACATAGATGGGGAGGAGTAGACACCAGTGTTGGTATAATTCCAGATTATGGAATCTTCCTCACTACTAATCGAAATTGTGGAAGCTAGCTGAACTACTTCTAGCCACATCCTACCTAATCTTTCATCTACTACCCTTCTAAAAGAACATTTCAATTCAGAGCCATGCGAGATGTATTTTACTGTGGCTGTCTGTTCATTCACTGTAGAGTAGATTTCCTAGAATTGTATAGCTAGGCTGGAATTCCCTAACCAATTATCTTCCCAGAACTTGACCTTTTCACCATTGCCTATTTTCCAGCTAAAGCCTAATTTGGCAGCTCTGGCTGCCCACATGAAACCTTTGAAAAATTGTGAGGTGCCCTTATCCTTGGTACAAAAGATATTCGGTCTACAAGTGTTATACTTATAATCTATGATTTCCTTCCACAGTTTACCATTATCCAACTGGTATCTCCTAACCCAAGAGCCTAACAGGCATGTGTTCAGATCTAAAAGGTTGGGGATGCCTAACCCCCCAAACTCTTTTAAAATAGACACTTTCCCAGTTGGCCAAGTGGTACTTGTGATTGCCTTCAGAGTCACTCCAGAGACAATTTGCTAAGTGAGTGTTCAACAGCTTGATAGCCCACTTAGGCAATTTAATAAAGGACATTAGGTAGACAGAGATACTAGCAACTAGCTAGACAACCCTTAATAAGGGTAACTCTAGCAGCTTGAGAGAGAAGCTTTCCTCTCCAGCTAGCTATTTTTTTATCATCTTGTCAACTAAAGGTTGGATGTCCTCGTGTCGCCTTTGCAGGAATTTTTTTTTTAAGGAAATCAATCAAACTCAGCTGGGTGAAAGTGATAGAGGGAGCTTTTCAGGCAGGAGAAGATAAATTTGACATGTGCACTGGGAAATGGTAGACGGTAACAGCTGTCGCATGTTTCTGATCTTCAACATCGTAGTGTGAATGAGAAAAATTGATTTCAGATGTGATTCAAACAAATATTTTGGATTCTGGCAAGCATCTCTTAGACCTTTGACATGGTCAGTCAGAGTCGTTGGTTTGAACTTTGGAGAGTTCGAAGTCCAGAAAACAGCGGGTGCCCTCGCGCTCGCCGGAGGGGATGCGGGAGACGACGGCCGGCCTCACTTATGCTTTTGTGTCACGAGCCTCTCGGAGCCACCGGGTGAAAGGACCTGCTGAGGGTTGATCCAATCGGCACTTCCTTCTAATTCTTTCGATCTCTTCCGCTTCGCTTGAGCGCCCGGCGACGACGCCCATGGCGGAATCGGATTAGTCGGTGCCAGCTCCTTCTCCTCCCGGCAGCGGTTACCTCCCCTTCCATAGGGAAAGCCTCAGGTGACCACAAACTCGGAGGAATCGGAGCAGCGGGCTGTCAGCGGAGAAGAACGGTGTAGAGCTGGCCGGCGAAATTGAGGCGGGCTCCGGTTCCCCATCCACGCCGGGCGTCGGCGGCCGGCGAGCGCATTTTACAAATTGACACCTATCTAGAAATCGCGATCCGCATAGTTACATTTAACCCCCTAAATAGGATCGCGATTAATAATCGCGATCCGAATAGTTACATTTACCCCCCTAAACAGGATCGCGATTAATAATCGCGATCCGAATATTTTAAACCCCCTAAACTGGATCGCGATTAATAATCGCGATCCGAATAATTTTACAATAAACCCCTGACTTGGATCGCAATACTATATTTTTCGAAGTCCTTGCACAGTCCGCCCCTCTCGGCCTCTCCCCGCATAGCTCAAGCACACTGCTCCGCCTTCCGGTGCTCCTCCCCCTTGTGGTTGTGGTGGCGGTGGCCAGTGGTAGTGACGCACTGACGCCGCCAGGGAGACCTGGATGCAGTCCTCGTCGACGCCTCCACCGGCGCCTTGCTTCTCCAATGGGGCCACCGGCGCCTGCGACGACGACAAGCGCGGGATGCAGCCCTCCACGCCGGCGGCACAAGCCGAGCAGGAGCTCCGCACGCTCGTGCCGCCACGCCCGACGAGCGACGAGACCTTCGAGGAGGATATCACTGACACCTAATGTGCTATCCCTCGTCTCCATAGCGCGGCCCTTCCTGAGGTATTTGTTATGTACTTGACTTCTGTAACCCAGACTTGCCTTGTGGATGAATCTGCTGAAATGCTGATATCTGGTGACCACACCTGCAAACAGAACAGATTTCCTTAAGGTTGTTCAGGGTTCCCTAGCAAATAGAATTTGGTCATTGTGGATGTGCTAGTCTAGAATTACATTACAAGTCACGAATTTTGGTTCGTCTGTTCACTATCATCTTGCATCAGGAAGGTCAAAGTTAATATCCCAAAGATGTGATCTGGTTTTCCTTGGATGAATAATTCGACTTCCGTTATGAGATACTAGATGTTAGTTGAATTGATAGAGGGATAAAAATACTGAACTGCACACCATCCTTAAACGTTACATTATTTGGTACAAAGTGATAACTGACCACACGCCATATATATCTTTTAGACACTCGATGTGCTACTCATTTCTGGAACACTAGCTGCACAATTCACCCTTTCCTCTAGCCAAGTGATAATGTCAGAGTACACACGCTCAACATCGTCAGGGAATTCAGCTGTCAGCGCATGCCACATCCCAGGGTAGAGCTTGAAGCTTTTGTCCCTGCTTGATGCTTTCTCAAACAACAGTTTGCTGACGGAAGGATCGGTCACGATGTCGTCTCCACCATGTAGGACCAGGAATGGCATTGTCACCTGAACAACTGAAAGTGTTTAGCATGTTTTTGATTTTCAAAGGGTAATTTCCCAACCAGGAAAAGAGCGAAAGGGCGTTGCCTGATTCAAGTTCTTCTCAATGTCTAGGCTGACCATCAGGAGTTCATGACAAGTCTTCAGGGGGAGCTTTCCTCTGTATATATATGGATTGGAGCGGACCTGTACATAGATATTCAGAATAAAAGAACTAGTACTAAACATGAGCTCAATTGTAATTCTGTAATTGCTGGGTCAGTACATGTTATCATAACTTTATACATTATCGAAATATAAGGCTGTATCTTAACCTCTTTTCTCATCTCTGGATCTTTGCAGACTTTGTCAATGATGTCAGGTGTGGGTATGATCCTCCAACTAGGCGCAACAGCACAAATCATCGTAAGAGCGCTGACAACTATTGGGTGAGGCCTCATGTCATCAGAGACCTATGATAAGAAAAAGGAACTGTTGGATAATAGCACTCGGACAGTTCAGAACAAGTCCATTACCCACAGGCTTGAGACGGAAGCTGAAAGTAAAGCATTTCATCTTGCTATCCCCAGACCTTACACATAGGAGCAAGCAAGATGGCGCCAGTCCCAGTAGTCTGGCACCTTCCTGTGGAGGAGAAGAGCCACGCTTCCACCCATAGAGATGCCGTAAAGGAACCTCTTCTTCCCCCTGTTCTCTAGCTTCTCTGAAATCAGATGCCATAATGGTTCAGAATGTGTATTTTCAGTTCACAGTCAGTGAAATTATACCTTTCAATTCATACCGCAAATACTCGTGAAATAGTAACAGCAGTCTGTGACGATGTCGCTGAAGTTTGGTATGTAGCACCTCCTTCCAGATGATCTGCCATGGCCCTCATGATCTATCCCATGTACACCGTATCCAGCCTGCACCAAACGAGCTGCGGTATCTGAAAGTTTTTGTGCAGCTTGTTATTTCCTACTATATTTCATCCATATCTGTTGTTCAAAAACTCCAGCCAGGTCAACAGAACTAGAGGACGCTAGTGATACCTCTCATTGATATGCTGCACTCTGCTGCAATTCCTGCAGAAGAGAAATCAAGAACCATAGTAGTGTTTCTGATTTTGCGCTGGGAACTGGTTGTACAGAGATGGGTTGAAGTTAGTAGTACCATGACAGATGAAGATCAATGCTTTGGGCTGAAAATTTTGTGGTGTCCATCTGCAAGTGAACAGCTTGTTCCGCCTGGAGTTTACGATAAATTCCTGCAGAAAGTGAAGGTCTCAGCAAAAGTGAGCAATAAAATGATAAGGCGGTCAGTGCACCGAATAAAAGGAACCGACCTCTTCATACTTAATATTCTCACTGTGCTGATCCTGCAGAAATGAGAAGTCAGGATCAATAGTTCAACTTGGATCAGTAAGAGGTAAAGTAATAAGAATCATCATGGTAGGGTATTCTTGAGCATACCATGACTAATTGGCTGTTTTCAAATGTCTTTACGGCTAGTGAACTTAACATGACAGGTGCCTGCACATAGCATATATACTGCTCCTTGAACACAGAAACCAGTAATCGGCATAGAATGAAACTTTAGGACTAAGGAACCCTGAGGCTCTCAACTCTAAATCCTGTTGCTTAACAGATTATTTAATCTTAAGCAAGACAATGGAAAGTGATGGTTTTGTGTACCAGTGTGCTGATGAAAGAACTGTTTTGTGTTGAAAACTGCAACTGGACAAACCAAACCTCGGCAGCTTCAAAAACCACGTGCATACAAATTCTCTGCTAGCAATTCTGACTCAACTGGTCGAAATCAAGTAGCACTATTGGCTCTCGGTTTCCTTCGTGCTTATCTTGTTCCAAAGTTCCAATGGGAACAAAGCTCGATCCACTGATTCGGTGAAAAAGAATTGCTATTGGCTCATCTCAAGATTCAGAATTTCAGATAACCACGGCATGTGTTCTGCCTTTTCCTTCAAGTACTGATCATATATTCTTATTTATCAGATGTGATATTACAGTGAGTAGTATGGTACTGTGGATATGCTAGTAATATAGATACTTTTATTGAAGTAGAGTATTGCAGTTGTTCAAATGTCACGTTTTAGGCTGTAGGATCAGCAGGGCCAGCAGCATCTTCTGTGGAAGAAACGTCTGCCGGAAGCGGGACCGGCTGCCAACCGGTGAAGCACTGCAGGAGCATCTTGAGCGCCATTGACGTGGGTTGAACAGAACACGATTGGTATGAGTCCTGTACGTTGAAGTCCCACAGCTCATCTTCTGCAGCATCTGAAGCATCGGCAGCGCACTGCTGCGCACCATTCAGGAACAGGTCGCCTTCGGACCGGATGAGCCCGCTTGAGCTTTGATCTCTGTCTGCTGCCTGCATCCATAATCAATTCAAAGCTTGTTCAGTTGAAGCCTTTAAAGTAAAATAACCACTCAATGGGGGGTCGCTGAAGGAATAGAATCACCTGCTCTTCCATGTACCTGAAGACTTCCTTCTTCCCTTCTGCCTCGTAAATGTTGCACTGAGAGATAATCTGTGGCAACAACTCGAGATAATTAACGAGACGAATGTTACAGTTCTGATTTATGAACAGGCAAAATATAACTCATGTACGTTTACTAACCTGTGACTCGACGCTGGCGCAGACAGCGTAGATGCCCCATCCTCTCGTATAGTTATTGTAGAGGTGCACCCTTCCGAACCTGACGCGCGGGTGCCTCTGCCTGGTGCCGTCGAAGAAGCAGTGGTGGATGGTGACCCTGACGCGTCGGTCCTCGACGTGGGCGCTGTTGGCCCCGACGAGCACGGCCTTGTCGTGCGCCGCGAGGTGGCACCGCGACACCGTCACGTCCGTGCTGCCGCAGGTGACGTCGACGAGGCCGTCCGCGAAGTCCGCGCAGGGAGCACCGGTCGAGCCAGACGTGCCGGGACCGGGGCTTGATCTGCACCGCGTCCGCGTCGTGCCCGCGCCCGCCCTCGATCTCGAGCCCGCACACGATCACGTGCTCGCACGCGTGGAGCACCAGGCCGTGGCCGGACAGCCTCACGCGCCGCCCGCGCCCGTCGATGGTCTTGTAGGAGGACACGCGCACGCCGGAGGAGAGGTGGATCGTGCCCGACACGTCGAACACGATCCAGAGCGGCTCCGGCCTTCGGCACCCCTCCCGGAGCGAGCCTGGCCCGTCATCTGCAAAATTTGGTTCGGAATGTGCGTGCGCCAACACGTCTGTAGTTGTGTTCAGATGGTGAAGGGACGTGCATACCTTCGAGGGTGGTGACATGGTAGACGTCGCCGTGGAGGCCGCCGATGGCGTGGCGGCCGAAGCCCTCGGCTTGCCCGGCCATGGCGCGCAGCGAGGAGTCCACGGAGGCATACGGGAGAAGGTACTTTGTGTCCTCCATGGTAGGCTCGCTCCCGAGCTGTCCGTCGGAGGGAGGAAGCGCCATGGCGATGCACTCTGCACGAGCACGATGGACGAACAGCGACGCGCGGGCGTGCGGTATTTGTTGAAGGCGCGTAGGGCGAAACGGTCGTTTGGACTTAATTGCTTGGGCCGTTCCGATTTGAGTGGCGCAGGCGTTTCGGGCCGGCCCAAGAAGCCATTTATTCCAACTGTTGCTAAATTAATACTAATATACTTTCTTAAAAGTACTAGCTATTTATTTATTCTCTCGCGTGCAAAGCTTATTCAATCTCATCCGCCGGACGCCTGTCGAAGCTAAAGTAATATTCTGACGCTTGCAGCCTTTTCAAGGTTATATCAAATGATCAGATCTGTAAGTACGTAGTACTGTTTAGTGTTACCTAATGTACCTTAACTTGACCTGCCAGTCAACGTCTAGCTCGGTGGACAGACTGATCACTGAGTACTACAACCATGAAGCATCCATCGATCAGTGTCTCGGTGACTCTGTCGTACACTAACTATCGCCAATTAACTATCGTTATAAGGACGGCACGGTGGTCGCCATCCTATAAAACAAAACGGAACGTGCCTTGAGCCCATAACTCCCGGTACGAGTGTGACGGGGGGACGTGACAAACTAGCCGCCTCCACGTCGGCGGTCTCACACTCTTCGTCTTGGACTCATCCACCTTGGACTCTCGTGACGTCGACGCTCCGAGCGAAAGCGCACTCCCTGAAGCCACCGCGTTGTTTCCCACTCCCCACCACCTCGTGCTCGTGCCGCTCCGTTGGTCGCTGACCGGCGGGCCCCACCGGTCCTACCTTTTCCCATCTGCTCCCGCCCCGTGCGAACCCCACCAAAACCTCCCCGGCAAAAGCTCCCCAAAATGCCAAAGGAGACGTTACCGTCTCGTCCTTCGCCTCCCCCACCCCTCTCCTTCCTCGCGCCTTCCTCCTTGACGACGCCGCTGCCGCTGCGCGGGTCGAGGTCGCTCACTTCACTCCTCTTAAAGCGCGCGCCCCGCCCAAACCCTACCTTGGAAACCCTTCCACGCCACGGGAACCCAATTTCGCCTCTCGCGATGTCGCTCGAGATCCACGAGGGTAAGTAACTCCGGCGGGCGACGGAGTGGTGGTCGATCAAATGTTCGATGTTTAGCCTCCGGTGTGGCATGGTGCTGATTGATTTTGTTTTTCTCTGGTGCATCTGGCTGTGGCTGCAGAGGATGGTGGCGCGTCTGGTGCTCGCCCGGCGAAGGTGATGACTGTCTCGGGGAGCGGGAAGCGGGGGCGGTACGTGCGGCAGGTGACGGGGCGGCACAACGACACCGACCTCCACGTGGCGGCGCGGTCCGGGGACGCCGCGGCGCTGCGGCAGGCGCTGCGCGAGGCCGCGGCGGCGGCGGCCACGGAGGAGGGGCCGGATGAGCTCAAGGCGGCGCGGCGCGCGGTGGCCGCGGAGCCGAACGAGGCTGGGGAGACGCCGCTCGTCGCCGCGGCGGAGAGGGGGCACCTCGAGGTTGTGGTGGAGCTGCTCCGGCACCTCGACGCCGAGGGGCTGGCGGCTAAGAACAGGTCGGGTTACGATGCGCTGCACGTCGCCGCGAGGGAAGGGCGTCATGGTGAGTCGCTATCCTTTAGAGCACTCTGTCACAATCCGTGTATCTGTTTATTAGTTGCAATTCGGAGCATCGAGCTCCCTGTTTCTTCTCTGCCAGAATTTTATGGATTATCGAATTCCTGAACTCGAGGTTTCTTATCAGTAACATGTTTTGAATAACTTCTAGTACAATTGGCAAGTCCGTTGACAAGAAAATAGCATCTTCTCAGTTTGAACAAGATAAGAGTAGTTGCATGGTGCCTGTACCGATTTGGTAACTTTGACAATACCGTTATGCATATAACACCAACTATGCTGGTGAAAATATGACATTTTATGTTTGGGGCCACAAACTGTGATACAAAATAGAGAACATATCCACAACAATCATATCTTTCTCTCTAACCTCTATTTATACAGAACCCTGCTATGATTGTTTTTTCATTTATCCATTGTCTATAACCAGTAGCTATCGGAAACTAGCCCCTGTGTTAACCTACGAGCTCAGTGGCTCAATTTGTGTGCACTTGCGAGAGATGTACAAGCTGTTTCTCTTCAAAGACCCTTATAGTTCACGATTCAGAGAGCAAAACACTGTGCAAAATGGTATGCACTTTTAAAGATAGATCACTATAAAATAGTTGGCGTGTTAAGTTTTAGGGGGTTTTGCATTTATACCCCTGTTTTGGAGTTCAATGGTGATTTTACTCTCATTTTCTCAACTTTGTGACTTCCCCCCAATTTTTTCAAAACAAAGAATGCGTTTGCATATAAGGTCTTCTTTTATTAACCTGAACGTTTTACTATTTTTTTTTCAATTCTTTTATTCCAACTCCATCTAACAGAGTTAAAAGTAATGGTAAACGGAGCGTTCGAGTTCAAAAAACGAGGGCAAAATCACAAAGTTTAAAAAACAAGGGTAAAATCATAATTGAACTTCACAGCAGGGGCAAAATAGCCAAGGTCCCTAAGTTTTATGTGAGGGATCCGGAATTGGGACTTTTGGTATGGTCAGAAATGTTGTTAGTTGCATGGGGACATAGCCCAATAAAAGTGTGGCCCTTTGATATGTTCATTAGATATTCATGCTAATTTTATGCATGGTATTTGTGAAGCTAATATAACCTATTCGCTTATATCCAGGGAAATTAGGATTATATAATCCATATGCATTGACTTACTCTAAAAAAGTAGCTTTACGACAGCTGTTCACTGTATTAACATTTAACAGCAAGTTGTCCTAACGAGTAGTCGTACATTTTTGCCAGCTATTGTGCAGGAAATGTTACTGCATGACAGGATGCTTGCCAAGACATTTGGTCCTGGAAATACTACTCCGCTTATATCAGCAGCTATGAGGGGCCATATCGAAGTTGTCGAACTGTTGCTGGAACAAGATGACTTGGGATTGGTGGAAATGGCCAGAGACAATGGAAAAAATGCCTTACATTTTGCTGCTCGACAAGGACACATTGGAATTGTCAAAGCACTACTCGAGAAAGATCCTCAGTTGGCAAGAAGAAATGACAAGAAAGGTCAAACTGCTCTTCATATGGCTGTAAAGGGAACAAGCTGTGATGTTCTTAGAGCCCTAGTGGATGCTGATCCAGCAATTGTAATGCTGCCAGATAAAAATGGGAACACGGCTTTGCATGTCGCAACAAGAAAAAAACGAGCAGAGGTATTTATAGACCTTTTGAATTGATGTTACATCTGCAATGTGCATGTATTTGTTGGTAGCTGCTCACAATCCTTCTCGATGATCATTGCTTACTCTCCTTTCTTATTAGACATTTCTATGCACCATTTCACATGCATCATCATTCTTCTTCCAGTTTTAAAGAAATTCAATGAATAAAATAGTGACTCTGATTAGGCTAGTTCATAAGTTTAGTGCATATGTAGAAAGCGAAATAATTTGACATGCTTCCTTATACCTCACTGCTAGATGATCAACTCTCAGTTAGGGACTTAGGGTTTATTCTCTTTTGAGAAAACTGGTGTGGGAATTTGAATAATATTGATTCCTGCTGGTGACCTCCCTCCTATCCCTTCTTTCATAAGTAGCCTCACTCGCTAGTTTGATATTCATATTGTGGAAATATTTCAAAACAACCTTGTTTTACCTTAATGTACATGACTGTTTGATAGGATAAGCAACTTAACTATCATTTATTCAACTTCTGTTGGACTTAGTGTTTTCTCATCTTCTACAGATAGTCAGTGTTCTTTTGCGTCTACCAGATACCCATGTCAATGCACTGACCAGAGACCACAAGACTGCATATGATATAGCTGAAGGGTTGCCAGTATGTGAAGAGTCTTGTGAAATTAAGGATATTTTATCTCAACATGGTGCACTCAGATCTAGGGAGCTGAATCAACCTCGAGATGAGCTACGGAAAACAGTGACAGAGATAAAGAAAGATGTCCACACACAACTGGAGCAAACGAGAAAAACAAACAAAAATGTTCATGGCATTGCTAAAGAACTCAGAAAGTTGCATCGAGAAGGCATCAACAATGCTACAAACTCTGTAACTGTTGTTGCTGTGTTGTTTGCAACAGTTGCTTTTGCAGCTATATTCACCGTACCTGGTGGAAACGACGACAATGGACTTGCAGTTGTTGTTCAGGCTACCTCCTTTAAGATTTTCTTCATCTTCAACGCCGTAGCTCTATTTACATCATTGGCGGTAGTCGTAGTTCAAATAACAGTTGTCAGGGGAGAGACCAAGTCGGAGCGAAGGGTTGTTGAGGTGATCAACAAGCTTATGTGGATAGCATCGGTTTGCACTACAATTTCTTTCATCGCGTCCTGCTATATAGTGCTAGGTCGCCACTTCCAGTGGGCAGCAATACTGGTATCTTTAATAGGTGGTGTCACAATGGCTGGCGTACTTGGTACAATGACATACTATGTGGTGAAATCAAAGCGCATGCGAAAGATTAGAAAAAAGGAGAAGATGTCAAGAAGAAGTGGCTCCAGCTCCTGGTATGATAATACTGAGCTCTCAGATACTGAACTTAACCCAGTATATGCCTTGTAAAGAGAAAGGGTGTCTGGACTCTGTCTGTCTCTGGATTTGAGTATGAAGTCACTAACAGATACGGTAGCTTACATTATTTGTTGATTGTACAATTCCTTCTGTAACAAAAATACCACACAGAACTTGCCCATCGTGCAAGGCTCCTGCAATTGAAGAATTTGATGGCACCAAATGTGCTCAATCTATTGTACATGTGAGTTGCAAATTTTATTTTGTTTCCAGACTGTATGACAGATTGTCTTGTTCATGCAATGTGTGTGCTCTTGTGTGTAATTTGTTATGCTGCTGCAAAGTTTCAAGGATTATCCTGGTGCTCCCATATACTTCATTAGTAGTTCTGAGCTTGTTCCTTTAATTTTGTGATGCAACTTCAGGTCTTGACTCCTGATAGGGTTTAGTTACTTTTAAGCAGTGAGGCTGTTCTTCTTAACATGCTATTTTGTCTTTTGGTAATAATTTTTTTGTATACTGCAACTGTAGGGTGTAGCAATGAACTTTTTGGGCTAAATCAAGTGCTTATTTTCAATTTAAGAGTCTTTTGTTGTTCATGGCTGGAAATCAATTGATATTAAGGATTAGTAGTTCACTCCGGATGTAATTTTGGTTCATGCTATTTCGTCTTTCAATAATATACCTTTTTTTTTGTATGCAGCAACTGTAGCATGTAGCAATAAAGTTATTTGTTAAATTAAGTGCTTATTTTGAAATTATATTCTTTTGTTCATGGCTGCAAACCAATTGATATTAACTAGTTCCTCTGGATGTAATTTTGGTTTTTGTTACTCTGCTTTCTGTATTCCTGAACCTGTTCAGTCTTATGTTGAACATATGAAATTTGAAATTTCTGTCACTACTTAATGTAACACTGAACTGTACTGGGTACTTGTCAGCAAGAGCATATGCAGTTATGTGTACTGTATCCGTGATGGCTATCTCCTTGTTGAATCTGAAATGGTCATTGGGAATTTGGGATGCACATGTCCTGGCAGACTTTGGTGCAGGTACCAATCACTGGATAGAAGATTAGTTTGGTTTCTCACAGGTTACTTTACTTACTAATCAGGGAGTCAGCATTTCCCAAAAGAGAGAGTCGGTGGCACAAGTTGGCACAGCAATCCAAACAGACTCGAAATTCTTGCAGGACTAGTAGAAAGGCAAAAGGAGGCAGCTTATGTCATGCAAAACAACATAAGATTTAGGTAACATACTACGCAGACATTGGCTAACTATTGGGGGCAGGGAGGTGTAAAGTAGGCCTTATTATGTATGTTGCTGTCAGTCCTAACTCCTAACACTGATCAACATCATCAATGTAGTGGATAACTCTGCTTACCTTTTGCTTTAATCTTGCCCTGCCTTTTGTCAGCATGCTCTCTTAGTTTAAGGATTCCTGTCTTTATTTGGCCATTTCTTCAGTATATGTTCTGCTTTGAAGCTAAGGAATATGATGCTCCCTTGTTTGGTTTCTTTTGTTTCCATTTAGGATATGTTCTGACAAGCAGTGTTCTTAAATGCAATTGTTTGATGCCTGTGCTGATATATTATATCTGATCTGTTGTAGTTTCAGCATCGCTAGGTGCTTAAAGGAGGAAAATTGCAAGTTAAATGTGTTCTTGATCCCCAAGCAAGGTGAGTAAACAAATTGAACTACGTTTTCCAGTTTAACTTGCAAAGTCACTGGATAGCCAGAGTTATTTCAGGAAATAGACAGCAGGACTGTTATATTTATTGTAAAAATTGATATTCTGTTATATAGTGTCCTTGACCTACCTACCTTGTGATGGACATCGCTGTTGTTATCACAACGGAATTTCAATTAAAACTTCAGGATAATCAAGCTACGGGGCATTCAAAATCTTAAGTAACTAAGTAAGTGATAACCAGTACAAGAAAAGAAAGACTTCAAACTGTTTTAGCTTTTTTTCGATAAGGAAACTGTTTTAGCTTGTGGATGTTATACTGAAATAATGGGAAAAGTAGCAATTTTTTTTTGTGCTTATTCATTTATAACATTTTATTTAATGTATTTAATGTTTCTTGCAATGCATTCCAGGACTCCCATCAAGCGGCATTGGTGGGAACAGACACTCGTGCCCCCACTGCCCCACAATTTTTGTTACTTAACCAATTCAGCTTGTTGTCAGACGATTTGTAGCTTTCAAGATGAGCAACATATACATATAGGTAATTCAAGTTTCTGATATGTACTATATTGTGAATGCTCCCTTTTTGTTTGTCGCAGCAATAAAGGGATTTAAACTTTCAGCCTTCATTTTTAACCTTTTAAGTGTCAGGCATGAATGTCCTGTATGCTTCCTACATAAGGTCACTGGCTCACTGCTATAACATTTGCACGTTCCTTCGATACAAAGCCCCATGGTATTGGTGTTCTGAGTATCATATCTTAATACGGAGGCCAATTGATGATATCCAATTTTCAGAGAAAGTGTTTTTTGCCCAAGTTGGGCATTTTGAGCTAATGTAAAGACATGGTCCTGGTCAGTTACTACATTTACGTACCTTTCATGAGTATTCTTCTTTTGAAACAAGAATCAGGTAGGGTTTAATCAGAAACTCACTAACACATTTGGAGATATATGGCCATTACAAATGCCACCAACCAAAACACAATTTGCTGTGATAGGTTAGTGATGTCTCTAACTTATTATTTGGTTTATATTACTCTTGATTTTGCTCACAGCACATGAATGTAGCTAAAGACAGTGATCAGAGAAAATATTACACATGTTTAGTTTGTTGGTGATTTTTTCTCTGATACATAACAAACATATCAAATGCACTCTAGTTTTTTTTAAGGAGGGAATTTTTCAATGTTTGTTGCATATTGGAGCTGTTTATCCTTCAAAGGGAATTGCTTCATATATCATATCTGCAGAAAGATCGAGATCAAAAGAGTACAGAATTATAACATTGAATTTACATTTATATTTTGGCTAATATCAAATATACCCTCTGCATCTTCGGATTCTGCTGCTATTTTTGATGCTGATGATGACATGAACCGGAAACCTGCGTCACTTGCACTCTTCCTCACTGAGGCGAGCTGCTGTGACTTCCTGCAGTATGCTATTGCGCCCTGAATTGGGTTGTCCATCTCTGAACTTGCACTGCTGCTCCTCCTCAGCACCGGTCCAACACCAGAGTCAGTTGAGCTTGGGATGGAGAAGGAGGATGAATTTGACGAAGAGCATGATGATGATGAAACGGAGGATGGCTTGTTTGATGACGAGTATCGGATAATGACACTGGAGAAGGATCTTCTATGGCCACACTCATCCTCTTTAAGCTTGCTACCTAGTGTGGTCCTATTGCTGATGGGTGAGGCTATGTACCTGTTGCTTCTGATATGGCCAAATGGGTTCTTCCTCCAGGTCTTGAACTGTACATTGGACAGTTCGTCTGCTCTAGGTACACCATTCTTGTCATCTGGATTCCCTCCTTTAGTGGCAAATATTGTCTTCAAGTAAGCTTTTGATGCCTTGAGCTTGAGACCAAGGTTGAGATGCCTGATGAACTTGAGCTTCTTGGACCATGGCTTCTTCTCACAGGCTGCTGCCTCCTCGGCAGCATCACTACCAGCGGATATGCACTCATGGAAGTAGTACTCTGCATTGAGCTCACCACTGGCATAACACGAATTAGCTGCTGATACATTGCATGACTGGTATGGTGTTGCTGGGGCAGTGCTCGCTGAGAGTAAGCCCTTTTCAGCCGCACTCTCCAGAAGCTTCTCAACCATCTGAATGCGTGGTGGAAGATGGAGCGGTAGCAGCTTGCCCTTGTAGAAGAGCTCATCTGCTGGAGATGCCACGGGCTCCCACTGGTCGAGTGGAGCTGGCATGTGGAATTCAAACTCTCGTGAGTGTTGTGGGGAGGTTGCCATGACAGCGTTGTAGCAGAACAAGCTTGCCGTGGTGGTGGCCACATCTGCTGCTGGTGGTGAGCTCAAATCCATATCTATGTAGTCCTCTTCTTGGAGTGGTTGGTCATGGCTTTGGGGGCTATGTTTTGCCATTGTTCTTGCCTCACCTTATGTGTTTGGTGAGTTGTGTTTTCTGGTTTGGGTTGGTCTTGGCAGAGATGGTGGGTTGTGTTTTAGGAAGGAAGTGGAAGAAGTTTTGGCATGCTTTAAAGCAGAATTCCTGTAGCTAAAGAGAATTATAAATTGGCTTATACTTCTTATAAGGGACCCGCCACCTGTGCCCCTATGATCCGCCTTTTGTTTGCATCTAATCCTCTTTCTGTCGCGGCTATACGTAGTGTAGTATTGTGGTGCCGAGTAACTGTTTTCTCTATTATTGATCTATATGTGGCTGCAATGCTTTTACGTGATTAGGTTATTTTGCCTGTTCCTTGGCATGCTTCTCTTTCCATGACTGAAGCTACTTGTTTTGTTTGGCCGTGTAGGGTTACAAGGCAACCATTAAGATCTAGGCTTACGAGGTGATCACTATTACCCATAAATTATTTACAAAATGTCTACTGGTATGTGGGGCCTGCACACCACTCGGTCTGCATGTTTACTGGACAGATGCACTTGGAAGCTTCATATTCTTTCAAGCAAGTGTTGGAAGTTGTTTTTCAAATGGTCAGGCTTGTAGCTTGGGTTGAAACTTGAAATTTGAATGGCCTTCTTGTTAAAAGAGAGAGAGAGAGGAAGTTTTCCACGGTTAAATTCTCATCTAACTGGTAGAATAGTTTGATGATTGACTTAGTCATGTATAACCGTTTTATTTTAAATCTAAAAGGAAGAACGCATGCCCTCAAAACATGGAGCAAGGTGCCATTTGTTATTTCATCTTTATGTCAACCTTTGGAAGTGTGAGGGTGACATCAGTGGCAAGATATTAGACCCTTTGTTTAAGTTACCTGTCGAAACTGAGCACGCGCAGCTAGGCGCTGTTTGTTTCTATGGCTCTGCTTGTTGCTGCCGTTCCATTCCTGGGATCCATTGTCAACTTTGTCTCGTTGGAGGTTGGTGTAATTATTGATATCTAGCGTGCATTAGCTCTAATTGAGACCTTTGTGCATTGTAGAATCTGTCTAAATTTGCGCTATTTCTAAGGTGGACTTGTTTGGGGTTTCTAGCTTGTTTTTTTTTCCTCCGCACAATTTTTTTAAATCCGATGATGATACTAATCACTTGCTGAACCATTTCATTTTTTGTGCAGATCTCTCAGAAGCCTTCTGGAAACCTGGGTAGCCTGCACATTTCATGTTTTCTTGGTAAGATACATGAATACATCTTTACATACAAATTCATAAAATTGATTTTATGATATGCTTCTGAACCTGCTTTTTATATCACTTGTCGTACCCTTTAGCACCAGCTAGAGCACTAAGCAACGTTCCACAAATTGCTTAAAGATATATTAGCAATAGCATCAGCCCAGCCCTAACTTGTGGTTTTATTATCTAACCTAATACATTGACAACTTATAGGTCTGTATTCTCTTTCAGGTGAGAGCTAATTAGAAAGGGATGTCAGCTAGCTAGGTTAGGTGTGTATCAAGTGCCTAACACACTACTTAACGAAATTTCGCCGTACCAAGTCTGCAACCCCGAAGAGTTAGTCTGCTGAATTGCAGGCTTAAAGGTAATGAATTCTTTTGCAGGCACTTACGTGGTCGCTTGTGGTTGGAACTTGAAAACGACTTTTCTTTTTCTTGAGACCAAACTTGAAAAAGAGGTATGCTTTGCCACTGCAAATCTTTTAGCACTCGGAAGTATTATTGTAGAAATAGTGCACCGCGCCTGCCAAACTTCGCAATTCACAACCACCTTTCTCTCTCACTAGCTCCGTGACATGCTGCACTGACATGATTGTACTTTTGTACCGGAAGATTCATTGCGCGTGATAGGCGACAGTGCAAAGCCTAAACAATTAACAAAGCATTTATCTTATCTTGCACAGTAGCTTAACAAGCTGCACGGTGCTTTACCTGTTTGTACTGAATTTTCTTTCCCGT
This sequence comes from Urochloa ruziziensis, assembly GCA_015476505.1. NCBI lineage: Eukaryota > Viridiplantae > Streptophyta > Magnoliopsida > Poales > Poaceae > Urochloa > Urochloa ruziziensis. The sequence continues at coordinate 56,261,145 of CM027122.1, read as the reverse complement.
CCAGACCACAGCTGCCGGACACTTCATGGTGGGAGCCCAATTGAGGTTTGGAAAAGGAGGGCCCGGCCTCTGAAAGCTCTCAGAGCTCGAGGTGTTCTTTGCCGCTTCTCCAAACTTGGAATCGAAGCACAAAGCTTCTGTTGTCGCAGCAATTCTGGGGGTCTCTAATAACCTACGGACGGAAAGTTTGTGCTGAGTTTTGACTGCTTGTTTCTCCAGGTTCTGCCGATCATGATTACTCTGCGGACTGTGGCTGCTTATGGCGTTAAGCAGTAAGCTCTGGCTGATTTGTTGTGCGTGACTATGAACTCATTAGACTTAGCTAAAGCCCAAACAGTTGATGGAGAACGTGTCAAAAAAAAGCCCGCAAGATTGCTCTGTACCGGAGACATTCTGCGACGTGACTGAACTAGTTGCTTGGAAGATAACTTATTTTAGACTAGTGGAACAAATGCCTCTTTTCCGGGAAAAGTTGCTGCTGCTGTGGACACTTGTTTTATCGATGTTTGTACAGTATGGTACACGCACCAACAGCATACTACACCTGGCCTGTTTCGCACTGAAGACGCCACTCCTGCTTCTGCGAATGAATCGCGTTGCATACAGACGCAGCGCATACGCCAGGCACACGGACCACTTGGCAAGTTGCAGGGAGAGCCTTTTGTGCCTTCCGATCCTATTTGGAAGTTGGTTCACATAACTCTAGCTCGGACTTTTCTTCATAACTAGCTGAGACAAATTCATTCGTGTTCTAGGCTTCTAGTTCCTATACTAAGAACAACACAACCACCTATAGCTCTGCGACCCCGCCGGGCAAAAGACCGTCACGCTGAGGACGCCCTCGCCAGACGCTGCCGGAAGGCACAGGATAGCAGTGTCTGGTTTCCAGACATTGCGAGAGAATTCGAGAGAGCCGAGAGGGACGATGAGAATCTTTTTCCCTTATTAAACAGGACTTCAAAATTGATAAAGCCTGATCTTATCCATCCGTGGGGCCTACAGTTCGGCGATGGTGTAGTGTTGCTATGCTAATTTTTTAATTAATTATCTATATTATAAAGGACGGCGAATTTGACGGTGATCAAATCTTACTTTTACACCTTTTACACCGTCGAATTTTATAATGATAATCATACATTTTAGATTTGATGTTAAATCTTATACCCCACCCTAATATTGATGTCCCTTCTATTGACGGGTGGAGCCTTTCTACCTTTTCCACATCCACACCCCCCACCGGACCTCCCACGTCGTGTCGGCTTGCGTTAGGAGTTCGCGACAATCACGGCCAAAACTGTCTCAGTTCCGTGGCGTTCGGAGTCTACAAGGTGCTGATCTCCTTCCCAAACAAGTAACCATTAAACTCTGGCCCGGTCCGCCGATTCGCCATGAAATCTATCACGACGATCATCGCTGGTGCCTGCGGGACACCAATCCATCGCCATAAGAGATGGTTCCACCGTAAGAGAGGTCTTGCTCCCTGTTTATTAGTACTGCTGGCTAATAATTGTCTGATTTTGTTTCCTTCTCTCTCAATGATGTTAATTTGCATCACAACTTAGCAATATCTGCAGTGACAAAAGCTGAAAAAATGTTCGTTCGAAAGAAAGCTGAAAAAATTGTTCAAAAAATGGTTGGAAAACTAATAGTACCACAACTGATGGTCACATACCACCTAAGAACATCATCAGTTATTCAGTGTATAGTGATCTTACTATGTTCTTATTATTATATTTGCAACTCTAGCGTGTTTAGATCGAAGAAAAGGGGTGCAAAGTACGAAAAAGTACTATTTCTATAGAAGCGTGCATAGAGATAGAAATCAACTGACACGGTTCTTTAGGTGGATAACTTTTCGTGAAAAGGGAACAGAGCCTTTAAATGAGCGATAAACCGGTCATATATGTAAACTTTCTTATATGCGTGAGGAGTTACAAAGGTTCCTACATAAGCTCATTTCTTTGCTAGCAGATTAGCACATATATGGCACATCAGTCTTTGTCTCATCTTTTTCAGGATTTTTGCCCGGTGCTAAAAATGTCCATGCGGTTGAACTCTGCAAATCTTAGTGATACAGAAAACAGTTTAAAGGCCATGCACGCACTTTTTACCGGAATGGATGGAAACGGGAAAGGACTTCTAATTGTAATTCTCCCAGAAGATACAAGTTCTTATGGTATGAAAGTTATTGTTTATGGCAAATGCACAATTGATTTTTTATTTATTTTGGTGACAGTTCGGACACTGCAGAGATTAAAGATGTATGTGAGAATCTTGGAGTCATATATCATTGTTGTGTTTCCCCCAACATGGTATCAGGCCAAGCAATATATCAAGTATACTGCTCATAAAATATTGGAGGAAATAAACAAGGTTACTCTTTTTGCAAATATTGGATCACCTTTAGTTATCTTTTGTTTTTGCAAATTGTTCATGTGGCGTATCAAAAAAATTATCCCAATGGCAGAATTTCTTTTGAACCTACTGTGTCAATGAAGTGGACAAAAATCATTATCGTATTGAGGGGAATTGGGTCGTATTGGGACGTATTAAATCCCTAACAAGTCAAAATACCTCTCAATACACTCCAATACCTCCCAATACCTCTGAGGAAGGTATTAAACGAACAAGGCCTAAGGTGGCGTTTGGGAATTGGGAAATGAAGAGTGGGATAGGGAAATAGAGTATTGTACAAACCCTGTCCCATGTTTGGTTTACTGGATACGGAAAACAACTCGGATTGAGAAAGGGAAAAGATAACAGCTTATCCCAGCCATCCTATCCCAATGGGAGGGGCGGTGAGGAGCCGCCGCTCGTCAACCGACGCGGAGGGGAGCTCGATTCGGCCGACATGGGAGCCGGAGGCGCAGCTCGGCCACCAACGACGGCCACCGGAGCCAACGACGGCCACCGGAGCCCGCCGCTGGCCTTGCTACGACAGTCGTCGAAGCCCGTTGCGAGAGCCACTGCGACAACCGCCAGCCGCCAGAGCTAATAGATCCCCGTCAGCCACCCTCCGGAGCCCCAATTCGGTGGGTGTCAATGTGCTGGGTTATGATGGGTTGGGTTAGGGATAGGGATAAGAGAATTCAAGCTCAATCCGTTGTTTGTATGAACTGGGTTTGGTGTTGGGTTAAGTGAGACCCACAAGGTTTAAAAAAAAATCGGTAATGCTCCTGTCCGGCCGTCCGAACAGACGCCTCCGTCGGACGGTCACGGACCCAAAAATCTTTTCAATTCCAATTCATCCACTCAAGTTCACGTGCGCAGCTAACCTCTTTATCCCATTCTTATCCTGTTATACGTATATCCATTTCTTGACTCCAACTTCTCTCTCTAACATGCTGCATCCAGCTTACTCTCGCAGCCGCCGAGAGGATCGAGCGTTGACCTCTCCGATGAGGTATTGGCCCCTGTCTTCGGGCTTGTCCGTCGACAGGAGGGCGATGCGCGACGATGCTCCGGGGAGCTTGGAGGCGTGCAGAGTCGACGCAGGGGCAGCACACGACGGCGCTCCGGTGAGCTTGGAGGCACGTGAAGGCAATGCGACCTGGCCCGTGAAGGTATGGCGGGGCAGCTTCGGGCGGCGCAGAGGAGCAGCTCCGGGCGGCGTCCATGGCGGGGTAGTTCCAGCCTTCCGGGCTGCCGCGGAGAAGAAGCTCTGAGCGGCGGCCATGGCTGGTGACACGAGCTTCTCTCCTTCTATCCCCCATGGCCGGGGTTGAGCTCCCTGCTCGTCATCCTACTCCTCTTATTTTCTGTCTCTACCTGTGCTAGGGTTTGCTACATGTTGCAAGTGTATGTTTCGCATGTTTCATATGTTTTAAAATAATGTTGCAACTATTTTACTTGGATGTTGCAAAAGCAGATCTGGATGTTGGGAATGTTACATATGTTTCACACGCATGTTTCAAGTGTTTTATCGGGATTTTGCACTTTTAACTAGAGGTTTTGACTCTGACTGTGCCTAGCTAAGAGTTGGGAGCGCGCCGTCTTCAGTGTTGCAAACGATGCCTTTTTATGTTGCAGATACTGTTCTTTGATGTTGCATATGCTATTTTTGGATGTTGCAAAAATTTGTACATGTTGCATGAAACATTGCACGATGTTACGGCGGGAATTTTTAGTCACCGCTTCCAGATGTTTCACTATGTTTCGGTACGCAGTTTCTGATGTTGCAAACATGTATTTCCAATGTTTCAAAAGCATATTTTCGATGTTGCAACGACCATCCGATGAAAAAAATTCCATCGGACGTCCGGGCGCTAGCAATTCCCAAAGAAAATCACATGGCCTCGTCACCCACCGAACCAGCTGCGCGACCTTATCCGCATCGCATCCTCCCCTCTGCTCTACACGCGCGCGCGTGCGAGGCGAGATGTACATCCAGCCTCCAGCGCCTGTGCGTGGGATGCGGGCGCAGCTCCAGTGCCCGCGCGGCTCTGACGGCCGTGCCCTTCGAGGGAACTCAGGGAAGCATCGGATTTGGCGGCGAGGTAGGCAGTGGGCTTCGTCTCCGGCCTGCGTGACCGCCAGGGAAGTCGGCCTGTAGCTCAGACAGCCCGTGCGGCGAGGTGAGCAGCGGGCTCCGGCGGCCGGCGCGGCTCGGGCGGGGCGAGCAGCAAGCTCCGGCGGCTGGCGCGGCTCGGGCGGGGTGAGCTGCGGGCTTCGACGGTCGGCAGGCGTCGCGAGCGCAGGGCTCCAGCGGCCGACGTGGGCATTTCTCGGCCAAACCCACCCTTCCCGATGGGATAGGATAGCTGGGATAAGGGTCCTCACCTTTCCCTTTGGGAATTGCTAGCGCCCGAACGTCCGATGAAATTTTTTTCATCGGACGGTCATGGCAACATCGAAAATACGCTTTTGAAACATTGAGAGTATATGTTTGCAACATCAGAAACTGCAAACCGAAAAATAGTGAAACATCTGGAAGCGGTGACTAAAAATTCCCGCGGCAACATCGTGCAATGTTTCATGCAACATGCACAAATTTTTGCAACATCCAAAAATAGCATATGCAACATCAAAGAACAGTATCTGCAACATAAAAGGGCATCGTTTGCAACACTGAAGACGGCGCGCTCCCAACTCTTAGCTAGGCACGGTCAGAGTCAGAACCTCTAGTTAAAAATGCAACATCCCGATAAAACACTTGAAACATGCGTGTGAAACATATGCAACATTCCCAACATCTAGATCTGCTTTTGCAACATCCAAATAAAATAGTTGCAACATTCTTTTAAAACATATGAAACACGCAAAACATACACTTGCAACATATAGCAAACCCTAGCACAGGTAGAGACAGAAAAGAAGAGGAGGATGATGACGAGCAGGGAGCTCGACCCCGACCATGGAGGATAGAGGGAGAGAAGCTCGTGTCACCAGCCATGGCCGCCGCTCAGAGAGCTTCTTCTCCGCGGCAGCCCGTAAGGCTGGAACTACCCCACCATGGGCGCCGCTCGGAGCTACTCCTCTGCGCCGCCCCGAGCTGCCCCGCCATACCTTGACGGGCTAGGTCGCATTGTCTTCACGTGCCTCCAAGCTCACCGGAGCGCCGCCGTACGCTGCCCCTGCGTCGACTCTGCACCCCTCCAAGCTCCTTGGAGCATCGTCGCGCATCGCCCTCCTGTCGGCGGACAAGCCCGAAGACAGGGGCCAATACCTCATCGGAGTGGTCAACGCTCGATTCTCTCGGCTGCTGCGAGAGCAAGCTGGATGCGACATGTTAGAGAGAGAAGCTCGAGGCAAGTAATGGATATACGCGTACCAGGATAAAGATGGGATAAAGAGGTTAGCTGCGCACGTGAACTTGAGTGGATGAATTGGAATAGAAAAGATTTTTTTGGGTCCGTGAGTGTCCGACTGAGGCGTCTGTTCGGACGGCCGGACAGGAGAATTACCGTTTCCGTTTCCCGATCCGGCTTCTTTTGCCAATCCAAGGTACCGAATACGGGAAAGAGTTTGTACAGTATTTTTTTTTTCCATATGCCACCTTCCTTTTCCCAGTATCCGAACGCCATCTCAGGAGACGAGTCAGAGAGGACTTCTTCCCTCTGCAGAGACAGAAGAGTGCAAGGCAAAGCCGCGCCAGCGCCAGCGAAGCGAGAGCAACCCAAACAAGAAGAATTCCAAACCCCCACGCCCGAGTCGCCGATCCGCGCGTCCCCGCCCCCACCACCGGCGAGGCCTCCTTCTGATCCGTCCATCCACCAGCCGAGCAGGGCAGCAGGCATCGCCGCCATGGACGGGAGCAGGAGGAAGAAGTGGGTCGCCTGGGCGGTGGCGGCCGCCATCTTCGTCATCCTCATGATCGTCACGCCCGCAATCCCGCAGAACGAGGACTACCACGACTTCGCCGACCACCGCACCCTCTTTCTAGGTACCCGCCCATCGCAATCCCCCTGTCTCAGTTTCACCCTGCCTCAAGCCCCTGAATCGCTGCTCTCCCTCTCCCCTGAATCGTCACGACCAGAGCGTGCCACCAATTTAGAATTTACTTCTAAATCACAGGGTGCAGTGTCATTGGGTTTGCTTGCTGCTCAATGTCAGCAGCACTCTGCACTTAACTATGAACCGTTGAGGTTTCTATGCGGTTTTTTTGGTGATATATTGCTTAATTTGGTAGCTTCAACAAACCTTTCATTTAATTTTGCAGGGATCCCTAACACCTTGAATGTGATTTCAAACATCCCCTTCTTTTTTGTGGGTGTCGCTGGCCTCATCCTGTGCCATTACAAAGATTACTTCAGGCTCAGGTGCTCAATGGATGCTTGTATGCTTTTTGTTCCTTGTCCTCATTCTATTTGAGATTAAAAAAAAAAACACTCTGATGGTATGGTTATCCTGCTGGCAGCTCACAGGGGGAGCTCTGGAGTTGGACACTCTTCTTTGCTGGTGTCACTGCTGTTGCTTTTGGTTCTTCCTATTACCATCTCTACCCCAATGATGCCACTCTAGTCTGGGACAGATTGCCGGTGAGCTTTTATCAGTTTTATTTACTGTATATATGCCAATGCCATAGATCTCGTGGAGCCCCATAGTTTCTACTTGTCCTCAGTACCATATAAAGTCCTACAATGTCGATTCAACACTGATATCAATTACAAGAAAAAGGAGAATCAAGGGGATTTGGCAAAAGAATGACCAAAAAATCGTCTGTCCATGACTTCACTAGGATCTGTTAACTGATATCCCCCCATAGGTTTGTTTTTATAGAATTGTCTAGTAGAGGGACTAAATGTATCACCATAATTGCACAATCTTTATCCTTACTTATGTTATAAATTTTTAATGTGGTGGAGGTTTATGTTAAGAAAAATGTGGTGAAGGTTGACATAAAACCTTCTTTGTTTAGATGACGATTGCTTTCACCTCGATCATGGCCATTTTCATCATTGAAAGGGTTGATGAAAGAGCAGGAGCAAAATCCCTTGCACCACTTGTGATTGCTGGTGCCCTGAGCATCCTGTATTGGAGGCAAGTTTTCTCAAGTGTTCAAATCTTCTTCCCTTTGGATTATTTCCATTGCTTACACCCCCTCCATTTTTACTGTCTTTACTCTCTGCATGCAGTTACTTTGATGATCTTCGCCCGTATGCAGTAGTTCAGTTTGTTCCATGCATTGCTATACCTGTGATGGCTATAGTAATTCCACCAATGTATACACATTCAAGCTACTGGCTGTGGGCAGCAGGTTTGTGAGAGTTGCTCAATGTCATTGTCATGCATGTTCTTTTGGTTGTTTTGGTCTTTTGGATACTATTATATTTAAGAAAAGGTTAGGACTTTATATGTGGGTGGAGCAAATCATGGTATTTACAAAGTAGCGAGTTCTTCAATTGCTCTCAGGCTCTCAGCAGTGGGAGTTATATTTCTTTTCCCCCTTGATCTTATATTAATCAATGAGAAGATAATTTGTTTCCTTTTCCCCTATATGTTGTTATCTGGATTTTTATCCAACAGTCAGGTGTCCACTCAAAACACAGATCTTTATTGCTGGCTGTTAGGCATTAGCATAATTTATTGATGATCTACTGCAAACCTGTATTTTCAGTTCATTCTGATTTGTTTTCTATTTGCTCTGATTCGTCAAAAAAAAAAAACAAAAAAAAACAGGATTCTACCTCCTTGCTAAAGTAGAAGAGGCTGCTGACAAACCTATCTACAAATGGACTCATGAGATTGTTAGTGGTCATACTCTTAAGCATCTTTGTGCCGCGATGGTACCTGTTTTCTTGGCCCTCATGCTAGCCAAAAGAACTATTGAGCCAGAAAGGTATGCTTCTTTGCTGCTTATTTTATGACAACATTGTTTAATCCATGTTGTTAAGTGCATCAACTGAGAACATATAAGCATGGTACACCCAGTTGGAACTATTTATTCTATGCATCAATTAAATGGTGGAAGTTGTTTGTTCATTTAGAGAAATCTGTTATTGCCCCTACTGGTATTTATATTTTCTAATATATGAACATATCCACCCTATAATGGTACAGTTGCATCGAGCAAACCTCTTTCTCTCATAAAGTTACACAGCTTCTATACCCAGTAACACTATCCCCCATAAGAAAAAGGAAAGCAAGGGATTTACTTGGAGTTATGATGAATTAACATTGGCAGCATTAATCTTATCCTTAACATTAGTTAATAATGGCATCAGAACTGCAGCCTTTTCATTAGTAATTTCGTCTGTAATTCAAACCTGCCTTGTGGTCTCAGTGCTATATTTAAAATGGTTAGTTTCTACATTTATCTTAGGTAGCTACAGTGACAGCTTAATCAGTGTACCTGCATTGAGTATTGTGGATATGCACCATCCGTTCGTATTTTGCAGCTTGGATACAAAGTATTTTTAGAGTTTTAGAGAAATACTACAGTTTTAAAAAATACCTAGGTATTGGAAAGTGAAGAGGTGTTTGGACGTAATAAATTTGGAGTTTTATAAACTGTAGTATCTTTAAAACTGTAGTTTTTTTTTGCTGTTTTTGAAACTCCGTTCCCACCTCCTTTATTCTGGACAAAGCTCACGCGCTCGCATGGTGTGGCGTGCTTTTTCTTTTCTTTTTCATTTTTTCTGATGCTGCTCTTTTTTTTTCCATCTCCTGAGCCCTCCTGAACTAAAAAATCCCCCCATCGGTGTTGCCATGTTCTTGCCCAGAATTTGTTTTATTTATTGCCCTTCTATTTTATTTGTTTCTTTGTACACAAATGAGGATACATGATCCGATCAACAAAACATCAAGGGAGTACTATCTTAATGATATAAATTACTAATTTAAATAATATAATAGCTTATGCTGCATGGACACGAGGGTATGTAGCCAGTTTTTAGAAATGCAGTATTACGGTAAATACCCAAAGGAGGCAAACAGGTCATGGTTTTTTCCTAAACAGAGAAAAACTGCACTTTTAAAATACCATGGCATTATATGGCTCTGGTTTGTAAAACTGTGGTTTTTAAATACAAGTTTTAAGAAACTACAACATTCAAACAAGGCCTAACTCTTGTTCTTTTTCTGCAATTCAGGGTAAGTTTACTCCAGAAGTGGAAGGTCAAGTTGATTACTGTGAGAGAAAGTCGGTCTAAGGACGGGAACACAATCGATGTCAATTGCAATTACTCTGTTGTTTCAACTACTTCTGAACAGTGAATATATACTCCCTCCGGTTTAGTAAAAGAAGTCGTTTAGGACAGCGACACGGTCTCCAAAGTACAACTTTGACTTCTTATTTTTATAAAGATATTTATTAAAAACTAACATATGTATACTTTTATGAAAGTATTTTGCAAGACAAATCTGTTCATTTAGTTTTCACATTTCCAAACTCAACGACTTAAAAGTTATTCACGATTTATATTCCCAATGTTTGACTCAAATCTTGTCCAAAACGACTTCCTTTATCAAACCGGAGGGAGTACGTCTAGCATACTGTGCATCTAGTTCCAAAGTGTGGCTATCTTAACAAGTATACCTTCCGAAATGATCAAGATGCCTAAAAGTGTGGCTATCCTAGTCGTTCAAAAGTTTAGCAACCTAGTTCTAACCCTAAACTAGCATGGCAATTTTAAAAATTTAAATTGTGGAATGTAAATTGCCAAAAAGTAAAGAGAGAGTTAGAACGTCGATTTTTTCCGGAGGTATTGAAGAGTCGGCACTCTCCCTAATCCTCATTGGAGCACCCGCGCAAGGGTATCGCTCCCCCTTGATCCACGTAAGGATCAAGTGCTCTCTAGTGGTAATCCATTCTCCAACTCCGGATCGGTGGATTCCAAACCGAGCACAATATTCTTGGGTCTCTCACAATCGGCTCCTTGAGAGCTCACCAAGAACACCACAACACCAAGCCGTCTAGATGATGCCGATCACCAAGAGTAACAAGCAAAGAAACTCACTTGACCTAAGCAAAGCCAAAGAGATGGGTGGATGCACACTTGCTACTCTCAAAGCACTAACGATGTCCTTAATCTTCACTTAAGAACTTTGCAAATCATTTCTTGTGCTTCTGTTGCCCTTGAATACCAAATATCACCTTGAACAATCCTGAGTGGCAAGAGAGCTCAAATGAAGCAGCCCATGGGGTATATATAGGCCAAGGCCAAGAAACTAGCCATTGCCCCTCGGGCTGCAAAAATCGTGACTACCGACTCATTCGGTGGTGCATGAACCGAGCATCGAACAAAGTCGATGCTCGTCTAAATTCAAACTTCAACGGTCACTGACATGAAGCACCGACCTATCCGATGCTCAGCCTCACTGACCATCGGACAAATCGATGGTCGCATTTTAATTCACTCGATCTGCCAGAGCCGATGGCGAGCCGAGCCGAGCCGACGAGCATCGACTCATTCGCTGCTCCTTTGATCCAGTATCGAATCAGTCGATGCTATTTGTTCACCGAAATGCACCCAAACCCTGTCACGTTCCACGATTTGTCCGCTGGTCGCTTTGACCATAGCATCGGACAAATTGATGCTCCATTTCTTGCTTCAAACAGAGACTACCTAAAACTGAGCACAGGATAATTTGATGCTCGGGCAGAGATGCTCCGATGCTCGCCCTCAAGATTGTCCGGTGCTCTCTGTCTTGCCAAAACTTGTCCATTTCAACTTCTTTAAGTTTTGGTTCTTCTCCATTATACTTCTAGCCTTCATCTGAGCTACCTAGTGCCATTTTCATAAGTGTGCATCACACTTAACGTGTATGGTTCATCTAGGTCAAGCAACTACTCTTTACTCCCTTTAATAGTACGAACAAAGGAAAATAAAGACCTAAACTAATTCAAGTGTCTCTCAACTCCAATCGCCACTTGAAACTAGCTTATCCTTAGTCTTCGCACATATCCTTTGCACTTATACAATGTGGGGGCCAAGAGTACCATGAAAGCCCATCACCGCACTAACTTTTTAATTGCCGTTGTAAAACACACGTTAGTCGCAATGATCATGTTGTCATTAATCGCCAAAATCGAATTAGGGGCCTAGACGCTTCTTCAATCTCTCCCTTTTTGGTGATTGATGACAACACTTTCTCAAATAAGATTTGTTAGTTAGATTGTGAGGCAAACATACTTGAAGTGCATGAACTTGATTTCAATAAGAACAAAGGGGTTAGGCAAGTTCATGCAAATCAAATCCAACAACGCGTATGATAAAGGATATAAGCGAACAACACATACGCAAGCAACAATTGACATGGCATAAGATATGAAATAACGCAAACACATGTCAACCACGGTAGCAAAACATCATAAGAATGAGCACGAAAGTAAACATGATGCATGAAAGTAGCACACACAGAAGATCCAAAGGCCTATGCTACCAAAAGCTCCCCCTATCTCACAAATCTACTCTCTCTCCCCCCCCTTTGGCGTCAAGCACCAAAAGATCTAAACGGTAGAGTCTGGAGGAGGTGTAGAAGTGTCCTCGGGAGCATCTGCTGATTCAAGAGCCTCGGTAGTAACAATTGTCGACTCTATAGTGACTGAAGTCGTCATGATAGGAGCAGAGATCGAAGCAGCTGCTGTTGTGTCTGAAGTCTGAGTAGCTGAGGTCTGCTGCTTGACATAACTGTCGAGGACAAAGTTGGCACAGTAGCGGACTCTGAAGCTGAAACCGTCGCACGATGTTTGACTCTTTGAGAAAGCCGACAACAGATTACCAAAGCCTCGTTGACATTCTTAACAAAGCGTGGAAACACTTTGTTAATAATCGGGTTGGAGTATCGCAGACGGACGAGCTTATATGGAGGACTGACTTTTCGATACAATTTCATAGTCTTATTTATTTATTCAAACATGGAGAGTATTACATAACCGATTGTTCATATATGTATGAGACAGGAACAGGGAAACAACCTGTGTGGATACTACGTATGCGAGTTCATCCACAATTTTGTAGGTTCGAAACAAATGACGGAAAAAGAATTTGACGTACGTAAACTTCCTACCATTTTATTAGTTTTCATTATGCAAATCTGTTTACTAAGACTAACGAAAAATTTTCTTGACAAATTATGCAAATGTCAGAAGACCTCATTGAACCGGAACGAGTCAAGACAGTTCAAGAACAACTCATGGGATTCCTGCTCGATGAGGTCATGAATCCAGACGACGAATTTTATTAAGATCAGAGAATAAGCATTGGTGCAATGGAACCAGATGCGGTCAAGGACGAGGAGGACAAGTCTTCCACGAGAAGAAGAAGAATTAGCTTATAGTTTTGTTTTGATCGAAACACTTGAAACGTTATATATATATATATATGTGTGTAATATACTTTTTAGTGGGCTAACTAACTATATGTAGATTATAGGAAAAAGTCTATATCACCCCTCCACCTATGGGGGTGAACTACATAACCCCAACCTATGAAACGGTCTATATCACCCCTTGAACTTTCGAAAACCGGTCAAATTACCCCCTAAAGCAGTTTTGAAAAATCATAGTAAATCATAAAAAAATCATAAAATGGAAAATCCAATTGTGTTGGACTCCAAATGAGCAGATCTAGTATGGACTCCAAATGAGCAGATCTACACAGTGAAACCATACTATTGTATGGTTTAGTACCGGTACTAGACGCGCTTACGAACTGAGACTGAAGGTTTTTTTCTTGTAGTGTATGCCTATAAATAAAAAAGATATATATGATGCAAGGAAGGCAAGAGAAGGAGTTCTACCCGCCAAAAAAAAGAGAGGAGTTCGGCTAGTGTACGTGTGCTGCATGCGTATTTTCCTCCAACCAGCACATGCGTCGCGGGCAAGGAAGTCGGCATCGACAGAAGGTTTCCGTAGAAGGATTCTACGAAGGGAAAGTTGGAAGTTCGTTGTATCTTAATATTAGATTTTAATTAGATATTTCTGTTTATAAAGTTTGGTACGTCGACCAGCAGGTTCCAGGGTATAAATATACATCTCTGGCTATTGTAAACGTTAATCACATGATCAGCAAACAAACTCCTGTTACCCGCACTTACTACTTGCAATTTCATATATTGTCGATGAATTTGCCATCTTTTGCTTTCACGAGTTCTTCCGGGCATGTCGAGGTTGATCCAGATCTCCAAGGCTTGCCTGTAAGTTCCGATTTTACCGAGTAATTTCTAGTCTTTAATCTCCGAACGTATCGCTGAGGTTTCGCCTAGTTTTATTCAACGGTTATCGATATCCGTTAGATCTGCAAGTTTTATATCAATTCTTATTGTTCTAGTTTTTATCACCAATTTATCATGTTTAGATCTAGATTGTTGTCGGCTCATTATCAAGCGATCTGCAGTTATAGCCGACTAGATCTGTTTCTAAACGTTGTTCACAAAGTCTCGGCTAATCTGTTAGTTGTTTCTTCTTTGTTTATTGCACCTAAACTGATTACCTGCATAAACTCGGTTACAGCCGGCCGCTTGCACAAAGCGTCGCGCTCTCAGTAGATTCTATAAAAAGGCCAGTCTCGGCAGTCAGCCGATTCGGCCATTATTTTACGATCTATTCTTCCTTGTCAATCAACAGGTCAGATTGACTCGCACGCCCCGGTTTTTCAAAGTTACGCCCTAGTTTTTAAGCTCGTGTGTCTGCGCATCTGTCTCCGTGTTGGCGCACCAAACGTGCACCAAGATCCACCGCAAGCGCGCGGATCAGTTGTAGCTCTTCCTTCAAGAGATTATTCCTTTAAAAATCCGTGGAACTAAAGATGCAAGAACCAATCTAACTAGCAAGAAAACACTTTGACTTTAAGATCAATCTAATCTACTAGATCCCAAATCCAAAGAACACCAGAGGTAGCAAGAGAGAGCATAGAGATAACCAATCTAGATCGCCTAGATCATGCAATCGTTGTAGTTCTAAGCAAAGTAGTGAAGTAAGATGGATGAGAATCTCATTGAAACCATCTTTAAATCATAGTCTCTGGTCAAACTCCCGAGGATCACCATCTTACATGGGTAACGCCCTGTCATGACGCTCCCTATCGGCATAGTGAACACAAAGGCACGTTCGATGAACGTGTTGAACATCCTTGGTAGATCTGATATGAGCCCCTAGCCACCACAACTAAAAGAACATCCTGATCGATCTATCTCGATAATAGATCTTAGAAGAAGTAAACCCAATAACGAGCAAAATCATAAAGAGAGGCACTAGATCGCTAAGAACAATCGAAAACTCAGATAGACTTCACCATGAATGATTGAGTGTATATCATGATCACCACCGGGATCCTACCTTGTTCTTGATGAGCTAGCTCCAGAACTCCGACCTGGTCTTCCTCGCAGGGTTTTCATGTCAGCTAGGGCAAACTTAGACAACTAGCACGTCCCTTAGCTCTCTGAGAGGTGTCCCTCTAGCTTCTCTACTCCTCGGTGTCGAATGGAAAATGACTTGATGGGTGCGAATGAAATGGTAGCTATTTATAGCCCTGGGAAACCCAAGCTTAAAGGGGAAGGCGAGAGGCCACAGGAATGCCCAGGGCGGCACGACCAGGAGGGCCCTGGGCCGCGCAGCTTGGCCTATTCCTGAGCCGCCTCGACTTCATATTTTTCCCCAAGCTTCCTTGATGGTTCTGGAGTGTTCCTTTCAATGCATGTGGGCCCTAGACGTCGTTTGCTTCAAGATAAAATTATCTCTTGATGACTTTCCATTTGAGTTGCCTTCATCTTAAAGTAACTTGATTTGATCTTCATTTGCTTAGTCTTTAAGCATTCTTAAGCATTCTTGGAGGTTGGTGGGCTGAATCCGGGCACGAGTGGGCTTCAAGTCCATGTCTTGGGTGCCTGGGCCTAATAAGCCTGCTTCATCCGGTCTTCGTCCTTACTAGTTTTGAATTTAGCCCATATTCATATCAAATTTATCATTTATCCTACATAAACCAAAATACTACAAAACATATGCATATATGAAAACGTTCCGGTTATAGAGGATGATCGATAGTTTATATATTAAATTCATGCAATTATCGAAATTAAATAGGGGTAAAAATGTGTCATTTAAAAGCACCAACACTGTCACACCCGGTTCTGAAAAACAAAACCGAGTGCACAGCGTATGTGTGCCAGAATCTAGTTTCACACATACGGTGAACAAAAATGAATAATAGAGACAATATCATGTATTAAACAATAAAAACAACTAAAAGACTATCGGAGTATTACAACTAATTTCTGGAAACGGAGGCTCCAACTCCACAAGCAATCGATCGGGGGTTGCATACGCCTAGCATCATCTTCAGCAACTTCACACCTTTTTCTTCTGAGCAGTAGTTTAGTAAGGGTGAGTACACTTATGGTTGGTACTCAGCAAGGACCACAAAGATTAACCAGAAACGAGTTATTATCTTCAAGTAAATTACTCATGTGAGGATCCAGGCCACTCATGACCGTGAGCACGGCTGTTATAACAGTTTTAGACTTTGCAGAGGTTATACACTTTCACCATGCGTCGCGTAAAAGTTCTATAGAACTTTAGACCCAACCATGCTGCACCACACAGGCACGTATCACACTACCGAGATGTGACTGTATAGGGACGCTATGAAGCCTTTACAGAGATTCCCTAGTAAGGATAGCTCGCTAAGGATTCAAAATCAGCGTGATGTATAAACCTCTCCAATGGGCACACCTTAGCAAAGGCTTCCTCCCAAATAGGGGCCGGGTTATACACCAAGTACAGTCTCTCCCTCTTGTCTCTTGCGAGTAAAGCTACCACAAACTAGAGTCTCTAATTATTTAGTCAAGACCAGAACCCATTAATCTCATGGTTGTACTGTTTTCCTGGGTGGTCGCTCCATGTTCCAATTAATGCATAGTATTATTATGAAAAGCATAGATAGAAGGATGGTTAGAGTCACTTGCCTTTCACCAAGTGTAACTGCTCATCTTCAGTTCTTGAACTCTTGATCTTAAAAAATCATCGAACGGCGTTCCCTCTACTCGTAGCAATCATCCAAAGCAAACATTTGGAGCAGACATACTAGCAAAATAAACAAGAACAACTAAAAACATTACACCAATCAAAAGAAAAAACTTTTAAAAGAGCGCACTAAAGTAGTGACTCGATTAGTTACTTGTGAACGCAAGAAATCAGAATAGAACTGAAGAATATGTGGGTTTTCGGAAGAAAAGGATAATTCATTTGAACAAAACGTAAGCACGATGGATGATGTCAACAAGAAGTAATAATCCAGAAAGGAATTAAATTAAAAAGATAAACATGTTATGACTTGAGCAAGGATTATATAAGTTGAAATACATGCAGAGGTCCTCACCGGCGCACGGTAGACAACTGCGACCTTGGCTGGGCGATCGAGGGCGACGACTGACCCGAGTGGCTACCGGCAGGTCGCACAGCAACACAAGGCCAGGCGACGGGCGGTCGGGGTGGACGCAAGGCTCGTCACCGTGGCAGAACCACCTCAAATTATGTCAGCTTAAGTGCATTGTATCTTAGCTAATGCAAACAGTACAACACACTCGCACTTCAACTGACATAACCGTGTAGTTACTGTCGGGTAGCTCCCGATTACACCACTGATCACATTGTCGAAACCAATACGAGGCAAGTCTCACTCCACGATGAGCACAGATGATTAACGAGTCGCAAATTTTACAACACAGTACACGTGGATTTAATTTACAAAAATATTACAGGATAAAAGTTATTACAACACAGAGTTTAAAGTGCAGCGGAAGTTTTAAACATCACGAGTCTACGACACAACATAATAATGCACAAGTAGCCCAGCCAGCATTATTACTCCCTCGGCTCCACACCCTGAGAAGCCGGAACGAACTGCAACTGGTAACCCTCAGGAACACCGAACGGAAAAGCTTCAACGACCTGTTCGGCTACCCTAGACTCAACCTCTGAAAAAGTAAAACACAAGCAGGGTTGAGTAAATTAATACTCAGCAAGACTTACCCGCCTTTAGGTTTACTAAGACCCCTAGTATGCAAAGCTTTTGGCTGGGTTTTTGTTTTGCCAAAAAGAAACAACTAAGTAGATCCTTACTTTCAAATTTTAGCATCCAAATTTTTGTTGATCTATTTATTCTAGATAAGCATTTGTAAAAGCTTTTTCAAAGAGAGCAAGTACTTGATTAAATTCAAACAGCATATAACATCATCATATTCATGTTCTTAACTAGCGATGCGACCCAGTGATCAAGAGCTCAATACCGTGAGTACGGCGAATCGATTCGGTTTTTATACCTTGCAAGGTTAACCTACCCACACGGCATAAGCGAACCCCGTCGAGCCGCTCATGCCAGCCGTTCCTTCAGCCAACACTAAATACTTGACCTACCCTACGACCCTCAAGTACCAGTCCTCACCGATACCAACGACGGGTCAGCCATGAGTTATAACTCTAACCGGTACATGAAAAGGAAGTCAGGCGTAGTTCAACATACCAGTGCGAGCTAAAGTACATAAGTTACCAGTTTCAACTACCTTTTACTCCCAGCATGTGAGGTAGTACAATTCAAACTTGATCCCAGAGCCAACAACGAACGGGCCTTAACTGACACAGGCGGAGCTACACAATCACATTCTTTTCCCTACCAAATCTCTCCGCCCGGTCTAAACTTTTTCCATGTATCTGATATGCTGAACAAAACTTGCTTAAGTAACCAACCTAGTTTCTCGCGAGTAACCGACAATTACTCGACTTCTACCGTTTAACCAGCCTAGCAATTCTATCGACCTACACATACTAGTAAAAACTCTGGGTTTTCCTATGGAGTATGCAACTAGGGTTTCATTCAACTCCTATGAAAACTTAAATGCAATAAGGAAAACTTTATAAAGTAAATAATTAAATTGCGGCTGCATTAAAAAGGTTGAATGCTTCCGGTGCTTGCCTTCACTGGCCTTGGGCCCTTCCGAGTCTTGGCTCGGGTCTTATTCAACTTCAGCAACCACAACTTCGGGCTCTTGCTGCTCGGTCTCATACTCGGGCACCAGATTATAAACCCCGTCAGCTAGAACGTTCTCTACGTGAAGATGCATATGTGTGAGTTTAGAACAACAGTGGGAAAAGATGTATTAAATAAATTGCAGCAACTCGATTATACAGCTTAAGTACAAACACAAATATTCACAAGAAAGCACAAGTTATGCTGTTAAAACAATTATTAAAACTTTATAGAGTAAGTGCATATCTCTTTAAATAAGATTAACCTATCACTAAGAAGGAAAAGATAACAACAGATGCGAACTTAAACTGAGATCACCAATATTATCAAAAAAAACATTATTTTAACTTAAATACATTTATAAAAACCATTATCTACCTAAATTAAGGGTTATTTGGGAACAAATTAGTTAAACAAGTTAAACAGGTTAAACTACCAGCATAAGATATTCCCTGGGTGACTTTTACCTCAAGATTACCACTGAAATTTTATAAACATTTTATTCTGACAGAAACTAATTATTTTGAAAAAGACAAAAAGACTAGAAATCTACCAAAATAAGATACAACATCAAGATTATGCACAAAAATGCAAAATTACACAGAAACACTGACTAAACACTAACACAGATTTACCACGATTTATTGAGCTCAAAAATGTTTTAAAAGTATTTTTAACAGCACCAACAATATTCCTATGTAGAAAAATCTTAACTGAAACTACACAGACAGCATGAAACCAATAAATTTACTATGATCACAAAAACACAGAATAGAGCTACTGTTATTTTCTCAAAATTTTTAGATATGCAGAACTATTTATTTTGACACCAAGCTATAAAACAAAACAAAACACTAACACAGGAATTAAAAACTTAACAACATGATTTTATATTTTTCTCCCGTAATCAAAGATGTAACAAACTCAACAAAATTGGTTTCACAATTTCTCACTTTTCTATGATTTACTATGTATTTTACAAGAAACACATGCATGCAGAAATTCTTTTTAAAAAGAAAACCGAAAACTCTTTTGCAGTTAGGTCCCTGGAAAGAAAGATTCTTCACCAACCAGTCCTTTATTTACAATCAGCACCTAGATCTTTCGAAAAAACCCCCAACTCTTTTCCACCTTAACACTTAAACCCGGATTTCTTTCACTTAACTCCCTGGAAAGACTTCATCTTCTAATTGAACACCCCCGGATAGAACTCCTCTCGCACAGGGCGCCGCCGCGCGGTTGACCGGCACTAGCTCGCCGGAGAAGTGGCCGGAGACGCGCCGGAGAAGACCCACAGCCTCAGGACTCCAAGCCGCACCACCTAGGCATGAAAAACCCAAGGACTAGAGGCGGCACGGTCCTTGTCCATGGCCGGTGGCGGACGACCGGAAAAACGGCCGGCACTAAGGCTCACCGGAGCTTCGGAGTTCACGAGAAGAGGGTGCACGGCTTCAGGAGATCAAGGAGTATCCATTTGGGCGATTCGTGGAGGCGGAGGAGGATGGGAAGGTGAAGTTCCGCGGTGGGGTGGGGTGGCGGCAATGGCGGCCAGTTTTCAGAGAATTGCCGGCGAGGGAAGGGACGGCGGAGCTGGCGGAGCGGTCGAGGGCGACGAGAGCGAGGTGGAGGAGTTACTGGGGCGGTGAATTGGGTGAAAGCAAAGTGACAGCGGTGAATTCCGCGTGGCACTCACCGGCGGCTTGCAGAGCGCTCAGTTCACTGCCAAATTGGTGTCGCCGGCCGAGCTCGACACCGAGGCAGCACGCATGGTTTGGAGCGCGACTGGCAGTGCGAGGCGACGGCGCGTGGCAAGGGACAGCAGAGCACGGCGCGTGGCAAGGGCGACGCCAGCGCACGAGCTCTGGATCGACCTCTCCCCCCGTGCCAAGACTGAACGTCTGAATCGACTTGTCGATTCAGATGCTATAGTGACCGCCGAAATCACTCCAAAGATTTGATTCAAACTCGAGATTTCGTGTAAAACTTTCCAAAACTCCTATACAAAAGTTGTAGATGGTACCAAGCTGAACAACTTTCGTTAAAGTCATATGGTTTAAAAAGATTTAGTTTGAAAGATATGATCAATCAACTTTGCTCAAAATCTCGAGTTCAGAAAAAATTCTAAGTACCCAGAATTGGAATGGATTTAGCTGACTTTGAGCTCGAAAAAGAAATAGTAAGAATTTGAGATCCTGGAGTTGTTCATGATTTTTGAAAAGCCCAAACTACCAACTTCCAATCCAAGAACTTGTTTTGGTTTGGGTTGATTGAAAAAATAAAAGTTATGGAGCCCTAAAGGTTGCTAATGGCTGCTGTCAGGAAAAGGACTTAGCCATTTCGGAAGTGCTGAAATTCAGCAGTTTGACCAACTTTTGACCACGAATTTGAGCAATTAAAAGATGTCTTTGCTCAAAACCAAAACTTCTAGCTGAAAGTAGATACTTCAATAAGAGATTTTTAAATTGGCCAAAAGCCACTTGTTTAAACATTTCTAATTTTAAACAAGCCCCCAAAAGGGTTAAAAGGAAAAGATTTAACTTAGCCAAACCTTGAATCCAAAAAAGTTTAAAAACGAAATTTGACTTTTGAGAGTCCAATCAAACATGATACTCAATGCATAAACATGATGAGCACCAAAAATTTTGTACACTAGGCAGATGTGCAAGAGAAGAAATTTCAAAAGTGACACTGGGGTGTCACAATCACGGTCGATCTGCAGAGAAGCTACATCAGGCGATGCCACTCGGAGACGCTTGGAGGCATGGTTGATCAAGTGGGAAAACGGAGAAGGATGAGATTGAAAACCTGCTGCACGTGTGGAAAAACGGAGACGACAAATGGCTGCAACTTGGCTTGATACGGGGCTGCTGCTTGCCGTATAACTGTAGGTCAATGACGGCGGGTTCGGTCTTCTCGTGATGACGGCGCTACCGCGATCGACGAGCAGCGAGAAGATGCAGGTCGCGTGCGGCAGAGATCCGGATGACCATCGTGACTCACCAATGAAGTTCTCGGAGATGACAATCTATGCCCGTGATGGCGGCGGCGGCGACGGCTCGCAAAAGAGCTAGGGCACGCTGGGGCTCCAACAGATGCTGAAGAGATAACGAAGGAGGTTCAGGTTTATACACGGCGTGTTAGGCTCGGTTTGTGCGTGTTATTGGTTCGGAGGCGGCATACGCGATCGAACTCAGGTTCGAGTCTATCTGCGAAGAAAACATGGCGCTACACATACAGCCGTCTCTAGCAGCACGTACACGGTCAGGACTCCATGTGCTTTCCTGTGCGATGCAGAGAAACGGCAGCTATAGCCAAAATCCACATTGCAAGCTGGTGGGGTGTACGTGCAAGTAGATGAAGGAGAACGGGATTATTATTGCTCGGATATGAATATATGAAATAAGCATGCATCGCCGGGGTACTTATAGGCAATAAATTGAAATAACGTTGCAAGGAAAGTGATGTGGCAAAGATCTCACGATGGGTAGGAAATATTCATGGCCAAGCATTTGGATGGCCAGAGTATAATCGTCGATGGTTCTCGGTGTCTCGCCGATGACGAGGATGGATGAAGGTGGCCGGAATCAATGGCGAACGGCGGAGATGACGGCATCAACCGGAATCGGGCGAATGCTGGAGATAATGATTGGCTCCCTTGTTACGCGACGGTGCCCCTTCAGCGCAACAGAATGAGGACGGCGAGCAGCTGGGTGTCGAAGACCGACGACGGTGTTCAGCTTCATCTAGCGATCGACGAAGATGATGAATCAGATGGCGAAGCTAGTTGGCGGCTCAAAGATAGTTTGGGACACGATAAATCCAAATAAAACATTTGGAGCTCGTGAAGATGATTACAGAGTCTTCTAACAAATAGATTTAGCTCTAGAAATATGAGAATAAATTCTAGAAAAGTCTAGAAATTCTCAGAATAACCTAAATATTGAACAAACTCATTTTAAAACGTTTGCACTCATAAAACACTGAAATGCAACGGCATGAATGCAACACACAAATAAAACAACTTATTTAATTTTAGAAAATAAACAATTGTTTTTTCTATGCTAAATTCTCTGTAAAATAAATAATGTCGGAAAAATTTTAAAATTGAAGGAAAATCGTTGTTTAATTATTCCTTAAATTCACATCATGAAATTGGGAATTTCAGGGTGTGATTAACACTCCGCCTGATTTTTACGTCAACACACTTTTAGCACGCCCAGTGAGACATGAGAAGAAAAGCTCACGTGTTTTATTCAGAGTTGATATGCCAATATTTATTACAAGATAGTTGATACAGATTTATTTATCGGCTCTACGGTGACATCAAGGATCATGGACCCATATCATACAAGCGCCTACTTGCTCGTCGGTGGTTCTTCAATCACCGTATCAATGCCAAAATAATAATCAAGTGCAATATATTTCTCAGGTTCTCGGTGTGTTCTTCCACAGTGCAGCCCTCAAGCTCCACAATCGATGGCTTCACATTCTCAAACATAAAGCTGCCAGTCGTGGCATACTCAGCCATCAGCTCAGATTCAGCAGCAAGAAGGGTACTATTCACAATATGCTTCTCAGGTGCCACAGCCGATGACTTTACCTCAGCAGCCATCAGTTCAAGATCAATCAGAAAGTTTTTTTTGCAAGAGTTTAGTAAGTGGCTAGAGCAAAACATAACTAAGAGTCTGATTGTCTGAATCAATGCTACAATAGGATGTTCCTGCACCCTTGTGTTAAAGCTGGCTATAGCGTGTCTTGTTATATTCTGTACAGAGAGGGACAGTGATTCAAGGGAGCGCCGGGACATGCGTAATTGGGTCCTGGGTCAATGCACTCGAGAGGATGGACCACCATGAAGTGAAAATGCCTAGCGTTGCCTAGGACAATTGAAATGCTGAATGCTGCATCCATGTATTGCAACACCGAAACATGGATCTAAATCACAAGCAGGCTGTTGGAGGACTTTTCTCGGTGCAACTTAATAGAAGGGAAAAATACCTTTTACCTTCCTAGAGTACGGGCCAAGTTCGTGTTTTAATTTCTTTCTGAACCGTAAAACTGTTTATCTAACACCCTAAACTATCAAAACTATTCATTTACCAATTTACCCCTCGTCGGGGTAGACGCTAGTTTTCGCTGACATGGCAGTGGGCCTCACATGTCAGCGTGGGCCCATCACCATTCTCTCTCCTCTGTCTCATTTCTCTCTCCACCTCATCTCCTCTCTTTTGACCAACGACCTCGCCTCTCCCTCGCCGGCCCCTCTCCTCTCTGACATCGGCATCTCCGCCATTCCCTTCGCGCGGGCCCGACGTCTTCGACAGTGGAGCTCGCCCACGCGGCATGCGGCGGCGGATCTCGCCTGCGCGGCGAGGAGGAGCAGCAGCGGAGGAGAAATAGGGCGACACGAGGCGAGGCGGGGCGGGGCACGGTTGCCGCCGCCGCCAACGGCTCCTTAGCAGCGGTGTGGCTCACGGCGGCGGCCGGCCTTGATCCGTCCGGCCTCTGCTCTCTCTTTCTCTCTCCCAGCGACGGGCATTAGTCCCCTACGGAGGCCCGGCTCGCTTGCGTTGGACACAGCCGCGGCGGAGCTCCTCCTCCGCGGGCATTCAGGGGCGGTAGGGGCGGGGTCGGAGCAGCGACGACGACAAGGCGACCACAGCAGAGCTTCGGAGAGGTCTTGGGTGCGAGGTGGCGACGCAGAGGAGAGGGACCGGTGGGATAGAGGCGGCACTAGCGGTGAGGAGAGGGAGACGAGGTGGAGAAAGGAGAGAGAATGGTGGTGGGGGCCCACTCTGACATGTTGGACCCACTGTCACGTCAGCGAAAACCACTGTCCACACCGCCGAGAGGGTAAAATGAACAGTTATGATAGTTAAGGGTGTTAGATAAACGGTTTTACGGTTGGAGAAGGAAACACGAACTCGATCCATACTCCAAGAGAGTAAAAAGGACTTTTTCATAGTTTGGCACGCGGCCCACTCTATGCTGTTTTCTTCATGCTGGATCCGTCCTCAGTCCCACCTAAAGTAGGCCCGCGTTCTTCTCAACAACAAAAGGCAAAGACAGCGAGAGAGAGAGCCCAGGGTGCACGAGCACGGTCCATGGACCATTGTGTGCTTCCTTTTCATGTGTTTCTTCCTCGGCGGCGCTCGGCCGCTTGCTGACCCGGCTCCGACGCCTCAACCGGCGGCCTAGCGATCCCCATGCCCAGGATCGCGCGTCGATCGGTTTCCCTCAACAAACGCGTGAATCCGAGCCGTGATCCGCGGACACGCACGCCTCAAGCTCAAGAGCAGCACAGCCCACCAGCGGCAGCAGTAGATCACGCACGCAACGCAAGTGGAAGCATTTCAGGCAGCTTCACCGCCCCGCCTCTTGCCAACTGACGGGCGAAACGAGCTTGGACGGGTCAGCAATATCTTGTCAATGTCAATAATACACAAGTGCTTCACGTCCTAACCTTCCTTTGCTAGCGCGTCCATCTTCCCGGTCGCCGCCGCCGCGTTTGGCGTCATGCAGACGCCGTACATGCCTCTCGGTCTCGGCGTCTCCGGCACGTCGGACAACTTGCTTGACCCGGCAGGCCGTTATTATCTCAACAATCATTCCTCGCCATTCGTCAACCCACCGTCTAGATTGTCGCCCTGCTTCGTAGAAATTGCGACTTGCACTTGTGCATAGACGTGTTCGCCGGCACCTTATTGGCCCGTAGCGTGCTTCGAGGGCGTACTCACACCGTGCGATCACGATCAGACGCTTCCGACCGACACGAAATGCCCCGGCGTTTGCTTTCCTGCTAAGCGTCCCCGGTCAAAGTCTGAAGTCTCCCCACCACGTCACCAATCTCGAAGCCGATCCGACGCCAAATGGGCCCCCTCGCCCCACCTTCCCAAAGCCCACCAGAAAAAGGAGAAAAAGCCTCCACCCCCTCGGCCCGTCCGTCCGGCCAATTCGCGTCGCGCACACACCTCCGCTCCTCCGCCGCCTCGCCTTCCCCCACCCGCACCCAGATCTCGCCGCGATGGCCCGCGCCGCCGCCCGCGCGGCGCTCGTCCTCCTCGCCGTCGCCGGGGTCCTCATCGGCCCGGCGGCGGCGGAGATCAAGCAGGAGTCGTTCAGGGACGACGACCGCAGCTCCATCCTCTTCGAGAAGTTCGGGTTCGGCCCCCACGGCATGGTGTTCGTCTCCGTCTCCGGCGCCAAGGTCTCCTCCGCGCTCGCCAAGCCGGACCCGTCGCAGCTCGGCTTCTTCCTCCTCTCCGACGAGGCGCTCTTCGAGGCCATCTACGAGCAGCCGCCCACCACGGATCTGAACCCCAACCCGGAGTCCTCCCCCAACTGCGTCCTCTCCAGCCCCTACGTCATCCCGCTCTTCACCTTCGCCGACCTCGACTCCAACGGCCACTACAACAAGACCTTCCCCATCACCCACCCCGACGAGTACAGCCTCTTCTTCGCCAGCTGTGCGCCGGAGACCAAGGTCACCATGGATGTCCGCACAGACATGTACAACATCAACCCGGACGGAACCAACGACTACCTCTCCGTCGGCATGGCCTCCGTCCCGGGGATCTACGCCTTCTTCGCCATCTGCTACGTCATCTTCCTGGCCGGCTGGCTCTACATCACCCTCTACCGCAACCGCCTCTCCGCGCACCGCATCCACCACCTCATGTCCGGCCTCCTCGTCGCGCGTATGCTCTACTGCATCTCGGCGGCCGAGGACCAGCACTACATCCGCACCGCTGGAACGCCGCACGGGTGGGACGTCATGTTCTACCTGTTCCAGCTCGTGAAGGGTGTGATCTTGTTTGCTGTGATCGCACTGATTGGGACCGGGTGGTCGTTCCTGAAGCCGTTCCTGCAGGACAAGGAGAAGAAGGTGCTCATGGTGGTGATCCCGCTGCAGGTCGCAGCTAACATCGCCG
Source organism: Urochloa ruziziensis (assembly GCA_015476505.1). Taxonomy (NCBI): domain Eukaryota; kingdom Viridiplantae; phylum Streptophyta; class Magnoliopsida; order Poales; family Poaceae; genus Urochloa; species Urochloa ruziziensis. The sequence goes on along the minus strand of CM027122.1, from coordinate 56,234,810 downwards.
CTGCTGTGGTCGGCGAGACCGGGCCATTCTTGCAGGGATGGGTGACATGGAACCAGATCTTCCTGTTTGTCGATGTTGCTTGCTGCTGCGCCGTGCTCTTCCCAGTTGTGTGGTCGATGCGCTCTCTGCGGGAGTCATCCAAGACAGACGGGAAGGCGGCCAGAACCCTTGCCAAGCTCACGCTCTTCCGCCAGTTCTATGTCGTCGTGATTGGATACTTGTATTTCACAAGGATCATTGTGTATGCCCTCAAGACAATCACCAACTACAAGTACAGATGGGTGAGTGTTGCTGCTGAGGAGGTGGCCACAATGGCATTCTACATGTTCATGTTCTACATGTTCAGGCCAGCAGAGAGGAACCAGTACTTTGCCCTCGATGACGATGAGGAGGAGGCTGCAGAGATGGCACTCCGTGAGGAGGAGTTTGAGCTCTAGATGACCACGGGAATGTCTACGATGTGGGAACACAGCCATCTCCCATTTGATTTCTCCTCAACGTGATGTTGATCATACTATACAGATTCAGGGTTTAGCTAAAGTTTGTCTATGTATTATGGTAAATCATGTTTCACTCCTTCCTTTTAACTTCAGAAGCTGCCAATGAGACTTGTGATAACTAGATTTATTGTGTTGCAAAGTAAGGGGTAATTCAATTACTGTTGTCATTTTGCCAAGTTTCCGTTTCGGTTTCTTCTGTTGTTTATTCATTTTGCCAAGGGGTAATTCAATGGTACATGGATGGCATTCATAAGCATCTTTGTGCTCTGACCTGTAAAGCCAAGTCATTGCTGGATGGTTGTTGGGGTTTAGACGTGCAAAGGGGATGCAGTTCTTCAGAGCTGTCGTGCTTGTTCGTGCATCATTATCCGGCTGCTGACATCCTTGTGTGTGGCTGGGTGTCAAATGAGCACCTACAGGTCGGGATCACCGGTGAGAATAGGCCTGTCGAAGCATCTTTGTCAGAAACTCAGCATTCTTGTTGGTGCGTGCTGTAAGCCTGTAATTGGCTTAATCTATCCCTGCTCCTTGCTCGGGTTCCTCTGAATTGGTTCTAAGGTATTGGATGATCATCAGGTTCTGTTACAGTATAGGCTGGCTTTTAGGTAATGTTCATCTTGATTTTTTTTGTTAGGGTTAATTGATAACCCGTCTCAGTAATCTGGAAGCTGTCTTTCTGGGGCTCCATTCTCCCCGGGCTTTTCTGAAAGCGAAGCTTCTGTCTTTCTGACACTCTTTGATACCTTAATCTGAACAACATAAGAGAGAGGACAAATGTAGAGCAGACAACAGACTGACAAGGTCGATACTTTAGCCTTGTTTTGAGGGCCGGCAGGATGCGTTTCCATTTTGCATTGTCTTCCCTATCCCTCTTTTCCCCTCTGTTACAGTGAGTTTCCCTCCTAGCTGGCATGCGATGGCCATTGCCCAAGTTTAAGGCCCGCTTTTGGACTGCTTGCCGCCTCCGCGTAGCATAGCATGGTAATTTCCGTCTCTATTTCGAGGGTTTTCTGTCCTGTTGAGCCCTGGCTGTACGCGCTCTCCAAGAAAAAACACGCCAAAACAGAGCACACACACGGCTGCTTCCACTTCCTTCCCGCCAACTGATCCCTCAGCTGTTACCAAACCGATCCCTCAGAACTCAGAATCCCCGGTGCTCGTCAGCTCTTCCTCCTGCCGGACGCCACCGCGTTGACAGGCTTCGGCGTCCTCCATCCTTGGTACTGGGTCCGTTAGTTAAGTGGTCATCATCAAACCTATGGAATATTTTCCATCTCCAGCGACCATCAAACCCTTTCTAACTTCAGTGATCTCTCCCCGGGGCATCCTTCCCCCCCAGCGTGCGTTGATGGTCGCTTGTATGGTGTGGTAAATTGAGAAGCCGGTCCCCCAACGGCTTAATGCGGGTGATCACGGCCAACCATTGCGAATTGGATGTCCTCGTGTGCAAGGTTGCTTCGTGGTGATACTTACCAGTAATCAGCTGGTTGGCATTAACTGGTGCTGCTTGGAGCTGGGTAGATTTATCTAGTGTTCTATGGTGTCGAGTGTGTGCTGCGATGTAATCCTTTGTGGCTCCCTTTCTCCTTTCTGTTGATTTGTATCCTGATCACCGCCTCTTAGATGAGTGGCGTATGCATGATCTTGTATTATGCCCTTTTGTTGGAAAGAAAATGTTCAGGTGGGTTTTCGGGTGCAACTCGACACCGCATCTGCGGTGGGAGACCCACCGACGCACACCCCCGCCACCTCCTCCTGCAGCCCGCGGCCGGCGGTTGGCGCTGCCGCCGCCCCGCCCGCGAACCGCCCGCGCCTGCTCCCCCTGCCCTTCCTAACCCCTCCCTCGACACTCCCCCGCGGATGTGCGGCGGGTGCTGTGGTGCCGCATGTGCGGGCGATAGCATTTCCGGGTTTTCTCAGCCCCCGTTGGTTCCTAGAAAAAAATTATATTATTATGGAGGGCTGGTTGAAATCTACTTGTGGTAATTATTTTTGCAGACCACAGACCGATATGTACACTGATTGTTGTGCTTCAACTCCTGTCTCTCACCTCATTGACCCCTTTATCAGGATTAACTCGACCCGTTTCAGCACATATTCACAGTTCAGGGAGAATTTCAAATTGAGATCGTGCTTTTAATCATCTCCCCTTTGTTATAGTGCAAATTTCAGTTTCAGTGGATCAACGCCCAATCTCCACAAAATCATTTCAACAGCGAACTCAAACTTGTAGAGGATTGAAGTATGCCATTGCCCTCACCTTCAGAGCTGCCTCCGTTCGCATGCTACTGGCCGCTGCCCGGACAGCGAAATGCTGGCGTCGTTGCCAACGGCGGCTATCCTCGCCACCATCGCCAAGTTCACGTCCACGGCGCCAGTCTCCGGCCAGCCCTCAATGCGGCCGTCGTCCCTCGAGCCATACGTCGTGCCCTTCACACGGAAGCTCCTTAGCCGCTCGCTTCCCTTCCTCGGCATTGCGAGTTCCGAGTTGCGACAAGGCGCACGGCGGACATCTGGTTCGTGGTGAACGTGCCCGTCTTGTCGGAGCAAATGACGGTGGTGCAGCCCAGCGTCCCGACGCTGTGGGCAGCCTGCGCACGAGCGCGTTCTTCTGCGCCATTTTAAGCGTGCCGAGTGCGAGGTATGTGGTGATCGCGGTCGGGAGGCCGGCCCTCCGGGATCGCGGCCACCGCGAGCGCCACGGCGATCTTGGAGTAGTAGGCACAGCCCGATCTCCGTGGACATGCCGATGGCCCGCCACGAGCGCGACGCAGGTGCCGTTGGCCACCGTGGTTCCGGCGAACACCAAGCACTCCGGGGATCACCGCGTCCTCGGCGGCGACGGCGCGCGCGGCCTTGTTGACGGCCTAGCTCTCGCCAGTGAGCGACGCCCTGCTCGGCCCGAAGCGTGGACGACACGAGCGACAGCACCTTGGGGACCCTGTCCCCGGCGCGGAGCTCGAAGTCGAACACGTCCCTGGCACGAGCTCCCTCGCTGGGAAGTAGGGGCAGCAGCGCGCCGTTGCGGCGCGCGGCGGCGTGCTCGTACTGTATCTCCTTGAGCGCGCGGCGAGCGCCCTCTCGGCGTTGGTTTTGGTCTCCTGCCACGCGCCGACGGCGGCGTTGAGGAGCAGGATGAGGAAGGTGACAAGGGGCTCGAGGAAGGACGAGCTGACGACGCGCCGCCGTCGATGAAGGCGAGTGCGTAGGAGGAGCGAGAGGACGGAGGAGCTGTCTAGTGTCTACTGATGCTCTCGCGTGCGTTATGCCGAGGTGTCACTTCTGACGCTGCTATTTTTATTTTAATCACGCCCCCGATGCTATTTGCTAGTACTTGTTCCTAGAATTACGCACGCAGTTTTTTTTTTTTTTTTTTTTAGAATCACGCACGCAGAGATCCATCAGCTGGAGAGATCTGCGCTCTGCAGCTACCATTCAGGTAACAGCTCGCAGAGACTAATGTAGCCCAAAATCTGAAACTTATTAGCACGACGAAGGCAAAGCCCACTCAGTCCAAAATCCAACATCCAGGCCACCATCAGGGCATCCACAATATGGTTAATCAACTTATAGCCCACTAAGACCCATTTTATGATGAGCGGCATCGATGATGTGCGAGGTCCCTTTAATCATTTTTGTTCTTTATATTATTGATTGATGCTGGTAGAAATCTAATTCACATATTCATTGTAATAAGATGGGAACTTTACAGCAACAGCCAAAAGAGGAATTTCACACCACTACCATCTAGAGCGGGTGGGTGTGAGATCCTTTTAACTATGTGTTGTATTTATGTAATTAGCCATTTTATTCTATTTAATAATTGTTTAACCTATTTAAATGTCAGCTAAATCCGAATGAATAGTTAAAGGATAAGTATAACTAAAATTCACAATATTAATGTGGCACATAGCTACTTGTCTACCCAAATTTGAATGAAAACTTGACCTGCATGCCGATAACAACAGAAAGCGGGTACATGTGTGGTACTGGGTTGAAAATGTGACGTCAAAAATATGTAGGCTACTATTCAAGCATGGTTTATCTTTCTGTTACTCCACATAATGGTAATCACAGGGGCAAACGTAAGTCTTGAACCTTTATATTGAGCACCTTAGCTGTGATCTTACCCATACCGCAACACGAGCTGCTCTAGGATCTTGGCGTTGTGCCACCTCTCCCTGCGAGCCTGTCACTGTATCATCATGGTTACGATATTAACCCTTCTCCCAATCTCCCATATTTAGGTCCAGGTATAGATTTTGATGTGGATTCTAGCCTATACCACTAAATACAACTCCGAGTCCTGTTGTAACTAGACTCATATAAATATTTGAACTATAGATAGAGAAGGCTCATTCTGAACGAGTCTATAAAATGCGACCCACTTTTTCATCGGTTCCGGGGGAAGACAAAAAATCTTGCGCGACCAGTCCGCCAGAAAAACTCAAAAACGAAGTCTCTAATAGGCCATAAACTATAGATAGGTCGCTAATCATTCTAATAGGCCATGAACTATAGATAGAAAAGAATCATTCTGAGCGAGTCCATAAGAAGTGACCCACTTTTTCATCGGTTCCGGGGGAAGACCAAAGATCTTGCGTGACCGGTCCGCTAGAAAAACTCAAAAGAGAAAGAAGTCCCGTTGATCTTGTCATGCTCGTTCCAAGTTCGAGGTATCGTTTGGTCAAAGAAAAAGCTACTTCCTGACACGATTGTCTCTTTATACATAGGCTTCTAAAACCACACGATTAGTTGTTGCACCAGGGAAAGACTTCCCAGTCGATCACGCATCCCTAAATTGCTCCGGGCCAAGTACGCTTAACCTTAGGGTTCTTTGGAGATGAGCTTCCGAAAAAGAAGTTGTAACTTGTTGATATGAGTATTCTATCGATTCTATTAAGCTCTGGGTTGTCACGCTAAGCAACATATATAATTCTCCGAAATGGTAAAAAATGTTGATGAAATTCATGACAAATAACTGGCCTGCACGTCGACTCTCGTACGCAACTAGCATGCCGTTTGTTTCATTCATGTTGCCTTTGTTTTGTTGAGCCCGGAAGAGACCTTGGCGGCTGAGTTCTGAATATACTAGAGCTAGCACGCAATAGCCGCGTAGAGCACCTGCTTATCCAGTCGCACTCACGGACGATCGGTCAGGCCGGTGCGAGTTTGTTGAGCGATCGCTGACCAGCGCACGGCACGACGACCAGGCGTCGCCTGCATGCATGCATTACATTAGCATATGCCCGGTCTCAAAGAGAAATTTCCAAAGGCGAGTGCAGAGGAGACAGTTTCCAGATGCAGGTCTTGCCGTCTCGGCATCGGCATCCCTGTTTCGCCGGTTTGGTACAGTGCCGCTCATCAGGCCGCGTACGGGGCATGTGCTTTCCATTACAAATCTGTTTGCCCAACAACCTGACCTCTGCAGAGTTCCAGTTCCAAGTTGCTGCTGCAGTGTGAAGCTGAACCGTGTCAAACTTCGTCTAGAACAAGATAGCTGCGTTGCAGAAGCAAGAGAGAGGTTAATGATAAAGTATAGCAGAGCGAATCACAAGTCACGAGGCTTGTGCATGGACGAAAGCTAGCTAATTTAAGACCGTCCAGTACCGGTAAGATATGATGCACCTAACTGTAACCAACCTACCTCTTCACACGGGTTCATATCAAACTCCATCTATGTCCATGTTATGTACCGCATGAGCATGACTGCAATAGAAAACACCACGTTAATGATGGATCACATGACGAACACCTAGGCAGATGAGAAGATGGCAAAGCTGCGCGTTATGTTCTTTCCAAAGTTTGGACAACGGGTTGTGCATGCTTTGTTCGTTTCGATGTGAGGAGGAAGAAGAAAGCTGATTCTTTACTTTTTCCCTTTTGTTTGGGCACCACAAAATGTACTTGCAATTGAAAGCACAACTCCCCTGAGAAAAAGGCAAGTGAGCCAGAGAACAACCAGGACCCAACAGGGTCAACAGTGTCTTTTGGCTCTTCTGAGAACGAAGACTGACGAAACAATACAAGGGTACAAAAATGGCAGACAAATTTCATAACCATTGCCATTTGGGCAGACAAAAAAAAAGAACAAAAAAATCAACGAAAAGCTAGTGAACCCCAAGCATGTGTATACCCGTAATAAAACCACTTATTTAGCTACAAATCACCGTAGAAAGAAGAAGGCGAAAAAAGAACATGAACAATCACCGCCTATTTGACTATGTCTTCCGAATCCTTCACTTCCCTTCTGCACGCTTGCTTTCTTCCATGGCGAGTTTCGACGACGACGACGACTGCTTCCAAATGTACACGGAAATGTTCATGGCGGGCGGCGCGATCACCTCCTCTTGTTCTTGCTGCCGAGCACGAGGCTGAAGTAGAAGAGGATCCGGAAGAGGAACCCCCACGCCGCCGTGACGAGCAGGCACTCCCATTTCCCGAGCTGCGTGACCGCCGCCTGCTGCAGCACGCCGCGGCCCGTGACGACGCACGTGTCGGCGCCGATCCCGACCCCGAGCGCGGAGCTGATGGACGCGAGCACCCTGGCCTTGACGGCGTCCGGCAGCGCTGCCAGCGGCGAGTTGTCGAAGATCTGCGCGCCCCGCACGAAGCACTCGCCTCCCCTGCCGAACTCGTTCTGCAGCACCCCCTCGAACGGGTACTTGACGAGCGACAGGTAGTGGAACCAGATCCAGTACCCCGGGATCCTGTCCCGGTTGATGAAGAACCCGCTGAAGAGCAAAAAGTACGCGAGGATTGCCACCACCACCGTGTACCCGATCATCACGTGCGGTATCACCCCGGACAGGAACGTGACGAACCCGCTCCCTGCCCAGAACGACGCCAGGATGGCCAGCGTGTAGAACGCGAACCCGGGCAATCCGCCGGCGAGCCCCACGGCGAAGAAGGTTGTGAGCGCGAAGGAGAGGGACAGGATCACGAGCGGCGGGAACGAGACGATGGCGTTGGAGAGCACGTAGGACGCCCGCCTGTACGCGCCGTACGCCGTCTCCCGGAGGAACACGTAGCGCTCCTGGAGGAACACCGGGAGCGCGTCGGCGCAGGTGTAGAACATGGTGGACATGGCGAAGGCGAAGAATCCCAGCCGCTCCTGCGCGCCCTTGGGTGACTGGTCGAGCCGGAAGAAGACCGTGGCGAGGATGGCGCCCGTGACCACAACGGCGCCGAGACGGATGAGGAAGAGCTCCGGCATGCGACGCGTGTTGATCGCCGACCGACGCGTCAGCACCTTCATCTCCACCCAGAACGGGTTCGCGTACGTGTGCACCGACGCCGCTTCCCCCGCCACGTCCGACCCCGACACCAGCTTCCCGCGCGAGATGCTCGCGCTGATCGCCTCCTTCAGCGACATCGCCGGCGGCGGCGCCGTCTGGTCCTCCTCCACCCGCGGCGCGTGCATGCGCTGCCACGCGCGGTGGAAGTCGACGAGCGGCTTGGTCCCGGTCGGGGACGACTCGAACTCGCGGATGAGGTCGAGCGCGAACTCGGCGCGGTTCTCGTCGTCGGGGACGGGGAATCCGAACTCGGCGAAGTAGGAGGGGAGGGAGGAGGGTGGCCCGCTGAAGACGGTGCGGCCGCCGGAGAGGAGGATGAGGCGGTCGAGGAGGCCGAGGATGCGCTGGCTCGGCTGGTGGATGGACGTGATCACGATGCTGCCGCTCTCGGCGATGCGTCGGAGCACCTTGACGACCAAGAACGCCGAGGTGGAGTCGAGCCCCGAGGTGGGCTCGTCGAGGAACAGGAGGATCGGGTCGTGGATGATGTCGGTGCCGATGGATACCCTGCGGCGCTCTCCTCCCGACACCCCGCGGTGCCCCTCGTCGCCGATGATGGTGTTGGCCGCCGCGCGGAGGCCGAGCTGGTCGATGAGCGCCTGCACGCGCGCGCGCTTCTTGGCGGCGGACAGCGCGCGCGGGAGGCGGAACTCGGCCGCGAACGAGAGCGTCTCGGCCACGGTGAGCATGGGAAACAGCAGGTCGTCCTGCATCACGTAGGCCGAGATGGACTTGAGGATGTGCCCCGTCAGGGGCTCCCCGTTCAGCGTCACGCCGCCCTTTAGCGCGCCCCTGGAGATCCGGTCGGCTAGCGCGTCGATCAGCGTCGACTTGCCGGACCCGCTCGCCCCCATCACCGCAAGGATCTCGCCGTCCCGAGCCTCCCCGGAGATGCCGTCAAGGAGCGCCCGGGTGCGCGTGTCGGGCGCCGCCGCGGACGTGACGCGGTCGGGGCGGCGCTGCAGAGGGAGAAGGCTGGGCCTCCCGCCGCCGTGGTGCTTGGCACGGACGCTGTAGGTCAGGCCGGTGAACGCCAGGCGGAACTGGACGCTCCGCCCGATGGGTGGTGCGAACTCGCCGGCGACGGCGGCGGAAGCGCGACCGGGCGTGGTGGGGAGCGGGAGTGGGAGGGAGAAGACGGACGCGGAGCCGTCGTCGTCCGCGGCGGCCGCCTCCGGGTCGACGGTGGCGGCGCCGACGAGGCGGAGCATCTCGGCGAGGGAGGGGTTCCTGCCCCTCTCCCTCGCCGGCGGTGGCGCCGCCGGGGGCGAGGCGAGGAACGGGAGGCGGTCGTGCACGGCGTGCGCCATCGCATGCAATGCAAGCAGCCGAGCTTTTACGTGCTGCTGTGCTGCACTTTCTCTGCCCACTGGCGCAAAAGCGAAGCCGAGTTTAAGTAAGGAGCGGACAGGTCGTGTCCGGCCGGGGAGTGTGTCTTTCAGGAGAGAGGACGAGGAGGCTGGTGGGGAGTGGGGTCTGCGGCGCGGTGGCGCCTCTCCGAGGGATGGTTACGACTTGGGGATCGAGGCGTGGCGCTCAAGTTTTAAAGGCTGGTGGCGCGAGGCGTTGTCAGCGGAGAGCGCCGGTCGCGGTGCGCGGGTGGTACGGACGTGTGGGCTGAGGTGGGAAGAGAGGCGATCGCGAGGAAAGGGAGAGGGGTCCGAGGCCGCCGGGGTGGTGGCGCTGGGCTGCTGGTGTAGGAGGTGGGATGGTGACCAACGCGCGGGGGCGGGATGGTGCCTGCCGCCGGGGACGCGCGCGCGCATGGTCAGCGGGGGAGGGTTTCGGAGGGTGGGTTAGCTGAGTTCCACGTCGAATGGGTGCGTTTTAGGTTGGGTGGGTGTGATGAGAAAATTGAGGTGTTTTAGGAAGGAAACGGCAACTTGGGATCGTATATTCTTTTATTACGAGCCGGGGATCTTCTGCGTGGTGCAAAGTACGTACCCGACACGTTGCTATTTTAAGCAGCTGGTTCGGTGGCTTGTTTTATATGTATCCTAGCTTGGCAGGCTGCGACGTACGGTAATTAGCTCGTCTAGATCTTCTTGGCTTGGTTAGCGTAATAACATACTACTGAATAGGCTGTGATCATTGGTGATGTTCTAGAGCGTGTTGATAGGAAAAAGCGATTGAGATAGTTCGATATCCGTTGACCGCAACGCAATGTTTGAAGGTCAAGAGGATGATTACGGCATACGAGTAGGTTATCAAATTACCTAAATGGGTGCTAGTAAAAAAACATAATCTACTCCGCGCGTGCCTTGATGGTAAAGCAAGGAATTTGCATTTGCTCTTTTTTTTTTTTGCGACAAGGAATTTGCATATATTGGTTAGAGGTAAACATTAATATTGGCTTAGACCAAACACATATGTCTCGTGTAATTAGCCAGGATAAACTTACGGACGCTATCTACTGCACCGCGCATTATGAACTTTCCAGGGTTGGTACGGCCATATGAATGCGGAGAGGCTTTTCGTTGCCAGTACGTACATCATTCACAAAAGTCACAAGCCGTTAACTCCCCATACATGGATATGCAAGCGAAGCATATAGTAAAAGCCTATAAAAACGCCTTTCCCCATTTCCGGATAGGAAAGCCGAAAGCAACAGATAACCGCAGTACATCTCGACCCCTCCTCCTCCCCTCCTGGCGCTAACGAACGCCGAAACCTCATATACGTCAGACCGGGGCACTACTCCATAAATTCTCACGCGGCCGGCCGACGTCGGCTCGCTATGGGAATCGCGTGCGCCTCCCAGAGTCCAGAGAGATGGGAGCACGGATCCGTGCCGCGCTGGCAGGTTCAATTCCCGTTGGGCGTTGGCCCCGCCCCATTCCCCTCCCGTCCCGCTGCGTTGCCGCGGGCGCAGGGTGGCGGTGCCTTTTTTCGCATTCGCACCCCCATCTGCCGCGCCGCAGCCGCTGGAAACCAGTGCATCACGATTCACGCGACGCCATCACTGTGCCACAAGTGCCACGCGCGGCGCGGAACCAAGGCCGCCGCCACACCACCAACCTCCAACCCCGCCCGCTCGGCTCGCCCCGCCCGCACCTCCCGTCCGTCTCGTCTCGTCTCGTCTCCCGCAGGGCACCGCTTCCAGGAGCAGGAGCTGGCAATGGTAACCCCCTGTGCGGCGGGAGTGAAGCGCGTACCGATACCGACAAGACGCTGCGGGCTGGCAGAATGGCCCGCCCAGAGCGGAGCCTGTGGCCGTGCAGAGGGGGACGGATACGCCCGCGCGTGCAGCTTGCCTGCCTACCTTGGCTTGACTCCCGCGCAACACCCACACCCTACCGCATCATTGCAGGTGCCCAGTGCGTAACCGTATGCACACGGGTTCGTGCTCGTGGTGCCGCTGCACTGGGCAGCTGGTACCCATACCATCTGGATTAGCCGAGGGAGGCGCCGTCACGTATGAGCGCAACGGAACAAGCGGGAATGGGGCCATCCATCGTCGATAAGATATCGATCTTCTCAACAAGTGCCTGAAGTTCGCCCACAAAAAAGGAAGCGCGTGAGCCGTGAGGGTACTGATGAGTGATGACCGTGCATTTTGGTACCTTGATGCTAGGTCAAAAGGTAGTAAAAGACGTTGAGGCGGCATTTACGTAGCTCATGGCTAGCACCCAATCTGCTGAAACTATTGGAATAACATAAATGGAATGGCCTTCCACACCAATCTAATGTTTGTTCGCTTCTGCTCATGTTAAGCTTGAAATTCTTTACTGAAGATTGTTCAAAAGAACATGCGTATATATACAGAGGGACCACTAAGCATAATGAAGTTGTAAACTAAAAGCGATAAGAAATCTCAGAAATGACTAATGGTACTACAAGGTGCCAAATAAGCCACAATGATCACTACTGAATGCTGCTTCCGTTGAACTACAAACCAACTCCAAAAGCTTCAAAGATGACGTTACTGAGTCTCACTAGTATCAAGAACCAGGTTATTTTTTTTCTTTTACAGAGAAAATGAACAAATTTGAGGACAATAATATCAACCTTTTCAAGATGAACTATTTTCTGTGATCTGTGAAGAATTAGAGACGTTAGAATCACCAGGATATGTACAGAAATGTATAATACGTTGAACCGATTTGAACACATTTTCCAACAATACACTTGAGGTCTGGCTGGCAAAGTATCTGACAGGCTGTCACAATCCCACCCAACATAACTCTGAGCACGTCATTGATCTCAGTTTAAGGATCATATAGAACTCAAATGGATGCAGACTAACCCGAATAGCCAGCCATAAAATAGCATCAGAGCACCATGTAAATACTACGAGAAATTCACCTGTTTGCATGTATTCTGCCCTGACACCTATTTGTTTCATGTAAAAAGTATTTTTCTTTCAACCAACAAAATGTAACTCTCTAGTGGCATTGGCAACATGCATCTGTGCAGCACCTCTAAAGACCAGTGCAAAGGAGTGGGGCAGGGAACAGCACTCACCAGGACATTTTACGATGCTCGTGCCAAAAAATCATCCACAGCAAGAGATGCATCCCCATGAGAAACAGCGTTGTCCGGTTCCGGCATGTGCAAAGAAGTAGAAGAAACCTGTCAAAAGTCATGAAAATAGTGTGCTGTTTCAAAAATCTCTAGGTAACAAACAATACGCTCGAGCTTGGTCCAAGGTTTACCTTTGAGTCTATCTGTACTTCTCCATTGTTATCTACTGAAAGAACAGCACCATGTGCTTTTAACCATTTCTTGCACTTTTCCAGTCCATCAGCTCCATTAGTCTCACAAACTTCATCGATTCCCACAAATCCCAAAACTTGTGCAGCATATCTGACTGGTACAGTTGGGCGATATGATTTCGACATGCATTTTATAGCCTCAAAGCGCATTCGCTCTGCATAGAGGTCTGTAATCCAACAGCACAACAGAATAATATTAATGTATGTGTGACTGAGAGAGACAGTTGAAGAGGACAACAGATATGTATGTGTGCGCCTGAGAGAAAGATCATCTTTACCCATAAGACATGAGTTTAAGTTGGGTGCCGCCTTGTATAATTTGAAAAACAGGACATAATTGCCAGATAAAACAGCAGAACGAACTTCAAGTGCATGCTTGACAGTTGCGTCTTTCTTGGCTTCCTTTGGCAAGCTGAGAGCAAAAGATGTATCAAGGGCTCAGGTAACAATAAAATTAACAAGATCGCATATCCTCTTATTATGCAGTGGCAGAGCCAAGATTTCAGGGAAGGGATACAGAGTTACACGGCACCGCCACTGCTATTGCAGATATTACTATACAACAGATATACCTTGCCATTGATGAAAGCAAGTCTCTTTTGCTATTAGAGTGCAGCATGACGCATAGCAAGTTGTAAGCAGAGAATTCAAGGTTACAGCCCTTGACTCCTTCCCCATATAACCTCTTTAGCTGAGATTGGCACTGCAAAGGTTGTGAAGAAATTAAAAACTATGCTGTTTTCTTCTTATTTATTTAGTCACAGTTAAGAGATCATGACAAACAACCCGGATTTCAGTTATAATTTAAATATAAGCTTCAAATTAGGCCATGTCTTGACTGGGATAATTTTGCACCGCCAGTTGGCACCCAGATCACTGCTCATCAAATTGAATTCAAAATTTACAAGTAGCATCTTAGTATCATACTATTCAGCTGCTTGTAGTAGCAGGTACTCCCTCTGGTTCTTTCTATAAGGCATGTAACTTTCACATTTTGTTGCAAAAATATAAAGGCATACAATTTTCGCATTTTGTTGCAAAAATATAATGTCTGCATCTGAATTTACTGATTTTTCCCCTGTGTGCCCTTGTTGCATATTATCTCACTCTCGCTCGCTCCCTCCCTCTCGCTCCCTCCCTCTCTCTCCCTCTCTCTCTCTCTCCCTCTCTAGTAAACACCCTTGGGCAACACCTTATGGGCTGTCTCCCTCCCACTAGCACAAACAAGGGCAACATCTGATTATATTCAAGCAGGATAGTAGAAATGTAGAATAGCACATGGCGCATGATTTTTTTTAACTTATTCAAGCAATTAAATAAATCAGAGCAAGACAGGCAAAACCTGATTATATTCAGGTAAATCTCCAGACTGAATAGCTAAACGGGCATGGGTTTCATAAACCTGAAACAAGAAGATCAAAATTTATAAGGGAAACTATTATGCAAGGTTCAAATGGTGTCCTAAAAAACAAATCGAGGACATGATTCAACATTAACTTAACATTTTTTGATAAAATATTCAAAACGATTGAATAGATAAAATAAACAATTCAATGAATCCTTTTTTTCAAGGAAAATAGTAAGGGGGCTCCACACTCTATATAATATGCATCTCATTATTAGACACCCATCATGCATTATACCACAAACAAGGGCTATTGAGGACTACCTTGACAGTCAGCTCGTTCTGAATCCTCTGAACAGTAAGGTCTTGCCGAATAGACTTCAGCTGATCACATTTGTAAAGATAGTTCTTTTTTGATGTTTCAACCATATGAAGAGCCTTCTCTAGGACATCTTCTGTTCGTACCTGCATTAGGAGTAATAAATAACCTAAGAAAGAGAACAGCACTACGAATTAAATAACAGCTAAAGTAGTTATTTCTAGTAACATGTGTTCTGCCTACAGTTTACAAGACAAATAGCAATCCTCACTTCAGCAGGATCAGGCGCTCTTGTAAGGCGTAGGTATTCTTTCTCAATTTCCTGGCATGTTCCCTTGATTGTCAGTGCATCCCAATCCAAATCCTCCACTGCCAAGCCAGCATCGTCCCCATTACTTCTATTGAGAAGCAGTGAAACAGCTCTCTTTTTATACATGTTGGATGTGACATCCTTATCTGGTAGAGAACTTCCAGATTTTGATGGCACACCTTGACTCCCTTCAAAACGCTTAGATCTATGCTCCCGGCGTTTCTTTTCCTCAGGTGAATTTTCTAGTGCGATTGAACTGGCATAATATTTCATTAAATCCTGCTCCATATCACTGTCACTTGAGGCATTTCCATTTTCAGTTAGACTTGCACCACCACCAGTGCGCTGCTTTTTAGTAGTCCTCTGGCTGCATTGGCTTAAAGGGGCTTGGCAGGATTGAACAAACCTCCTCAGATGCCAACTGTTGCTCTGCAATTTATTCCCCAGAAAAAAAAATCGGACACAAAAATAAGCACAGGGTGATAGCTATGTTCAAAGCCGTAATTCCAAAAATGGTAGTGATGAAACTAATATGAAGCCAGCCCAAAGGTTTACCGTTCTATTGGTTGGTTCCAAACTACTGCAGATATTACTTTTTGCAAATTCTTTAGGAGCTTCCATGTTGTTAGAAACCTTTTCCTCTGATACAGGCTCCCACCTACTTTTTGTACGTCTAGGACTCCTCCTTGAGGATGAGAAAGAAAAAGGACTTGAATCTTTCCCAGTGCTGCCAAAGAACCAAAATGAAAATAAAGGTTAGCCAATTGAAATAGGTTTCATAGAGCTTGTGGTTCAGCCTAACGCCACCGCAAACTAATTCCATGCATACTGAATTTGGACTAATAATATCCTTGCGATCTGCTTAACATTTACGTAATATAAACTAATAATATCTTTGCGATCTGCTTAAGAAAGAAGCATTTCAGAATTTGGATAATTCAAACATTCAGATAATACATATTAAGCTGCATTAAACATTTCCAAAGAATATTACTATTATATAGGGTTTAACACAATCATATCATTAGGTCATACAGTCCTATACCATACCTCAAAATTTAATCCCAAGTAATGGAAAAAAATATGGAGGAAAGGCCCAAATACCTAGTCATATTTGAGCCTGTAGTAATTTCTGGCAAAGTAAAAAGTGGTTCAGTGTCCCAGTTCTTCGTATGAAGGGTTCCATCAGCAGTTGCCTTCATGATTATCTGAAGTTATCAGAAGAAAAAAGAGTTGTAAGTTAACAGACTCCAAATGAAAGGTGATAGATTAGGATGGAAAAAGTTAGATGAATATCCAGTGGGATAGATAATTTAAAATAACTCCAGAGTTTAAATGTAAAGACACTCATACGCTTATTGTAAAGTAAATTCCATAGTTGCACAAGAAAGCTTACTTGTAGCATTGTTAATCACATGCTCACAGCTAATCAAAATGGAAGATCTACTCCATTCCAAATTATAGGTCGTTTTTGCTTTCTAGATACATGGTTTTACTGTGTATCAAGACATAGCATATATCTAGGTGCATAGCAAAAGCTATATACCTAGAAAAGCCAAAACAACCTAGGTACGGAGCGAGTGATTTTTTTCTCATGACCTGATGGCCACATTAACAATACCTTGGCATATCAAGTCCAGTAGATGTTTTTAGCAAGTTGATTTTGGTGTACAAGTATTTCTGTTTTTTGATCATCAAAGGCATTTTTTTCAATCAACTGCCTCTACCAATTGTTATCAGAGCATCTCCAGCAAGGCCCCTACTCAAGCCCCTACTCAAAAGTAGGGGCCGAGGGCCAAAAAACCAACTCCAGCAGGGACCCTATTCGAGCCCCAACTCTAGGGAGGCACCCAAATCCCCTCCCAGAGCCCCTTCTCCTGCGGGTCTCTAAGGGCCTCCCTACTCGGTCGTTGCAGCCGTTTTCTTCCCCGCGCGCGTTGCGAACTCCCCTTCAACCGTGCGCCTCCCCGTCGATGTCGCTTCACCGCTGCCCGCCCGGAGCTGGGGGAGCTCCCCGTCGCCGCTTCGAGCTCGGGCAGCTCCCCTGCCACCAACGTGGTCTCGAGATGGGCTTCCCGCCGCCGCCCGGATCCCTCGTCGTCCGGAGCAGGTCCGGCCGCAGCAGTACGGAGCAGATCCGCCCAATCCCGGACGCCCACACCATCGCCTGAGCCCGCTCGTCGCCACCGTCCTCAAGCCCGTGCTCGGGATCTCCCACCGCCACCGCCGCCAAGCTCGGATGAATCCAAGCCCTCACAGGCCGCCGCCGCCGCCCCAACTCGGGTGGATCCGGGCCTGCAACGACGGCCGTCGCGCCTGCTCTGAGCTTCAGCTCCTCCGTGCCACCACCGCGAACGGTCGAGCCGATTTGGCTCCACCACAAGCTCCTCCCTGCAATTCCCGGCCCGATCCGTCGGCGAAATCTCTTCTTCCCGAAGCTTCTTCCACGGATTCACGGGAGCACGAGGGGTAGGGTGGGAATTCGTTATTTTCTGGGGCGGATCTCATCTGAGCAAAGGGGATCGAGCTGGTAAAGTGGTTTGATTTGGTTTTGACTTCTTGATTCGCTGGTTGGTTGATTTTGGGAAGGTAGAGAAAGAGCAGGCTGGTGGTTGATTCGTTGGTTGGTCACTTGGTTGATCCCTCTACCACACAGCTGCACGAGGCAAGTAGCAGGAGCAGCAATGGGGGCGACGGGCAGCATGCAGGAAGGGAGCAGACGAAGAAGACGAGGAAGCAACGCGAAGGAAGAGAGAGGAAGTAAAGAAAAGAATTTGAGCCACTTGCAGGTGGGACCCGCCTGTCATAAATAGAATAGGGGCTGATGAGTTGGGGCTGTTGTTGGAGTTGAACGTAATATTAGAGCCCCAGAAAGTTGGGGCCAGCCCCTACTCGATAAAGTAGGGGCTCTAAGTAGGGGCTATTGCTGGAGTTGCTCTCAGTGGTTCTATTAGTCTGTTAGAGACCCAGATATTTTTTTATGCAAATACCAAACAGCAAGCAAATTGAACTAACGTAACAATATAGCTAAACGGAAAGCAAACTAGAGCAAAAAAAATAAAATGAAATTACTTAACCTCTTTTAAGATTATTCGGCTGGCAGTCCTCTGGGCATCATCTTTGCAACGGGCAAGATTCCTTTCAACATAAGTGCGAAGTGAAACAGGGAAAGATCCCTGAACAGCATGAAATATTGTCAATAGGTTGATGAATATAATGGAGCATGTTGACATATTACATAACTTATTTGTCGAAGATCTTAACTTTCAAAATTCTACAGGGGGCAGGAGGGTACAATTATAATATCAGCATTTCAAGAGTTTGCCAGTGTAAGATTGGTGTATACTGCGTGGATTGATTGTATTGCATTGAGCCCCTAGGGCGGTATATATGAGAGTACATGGCTTGGAGGGCAAGTAGCCTCTCCTAGAGATAAGGAAGGTTATCTCGAGATTACATGAATCCTAATCTAACCATATCCGGAGTTGCCTAATACTCAATATACGCTAACATCCCCCCGCAGTCGTAGCGTTCGTAGCGTTAGCAACACGAACGGTCAGACTGGAGAACAACGGAGAGATATCCCCCCGCAGTCGAAACGCCGATGCAAGCGCTTCGACTGGAGTAGCTCATGCAGATAGTAGCCCCTTAATGCCGAAGTAGCCGAAGTCGAGGTGGTCGTGGTCGAAGCCATGGAGGAGGGGTCGGGCGATCCTGACCCCAGCGTGGCCGCCCGGGTGGCACCGTGTGGTCGACCGGAGACGCCGAGTGGTTGACCAGAGAGTCGAGTTGCCGCGGGTAGGCAGCAGCTTCTGGCGGCAGGTTAGCAGGACAGTGCGGCAGGATGGCGATGGTGACGGCGCAGCTGAAGAGCGCGACTTACAGTTCCTTCGGCACATCGGCGGCGGTGTCCGCGAGTTTGCGGCGTGAAGCACTCGGAGTAGAGGCGCTGAGTCGCCGACCGGCGGCGCTAGGGAGCGCCGAGTGCCGATCGGAGGCGCCTAGAGGTGCTGAGTCGTCGAGCGGCAGCGTGGGGAGCGCCGAGAGGCCGGTCGAAGGCACCAAGTGGTCAGCCGGGGGCATCGGGTGGTCGTCCGGGGCGCCGAGGGGCGACGAGGTGGTGCGGGCGCCGCCGCCGGGAAGGCGGTGACACCGGCGGTAGATGCTCGATCACGAGCGTCGTCACTGCAGCCTGAGAAGGCGCAGCAACAACCTCGTCCTTCGAGGGTGTCGACGATGATCGGCTTGGAACGGCGATGACGGCGACGAACCGCGGGGCGACGCAAACCGATCTTAGATCGGAAAAGAAAACAGCAGCAACAAGATCTCCATGTGGACCTATGGGTGCACCTAGCGTGAACCCCAACCCTTCTCATCTCCTCCAGGTCCCGGTCGTCCAAACAGGGTCAACCAGGCACCACGAAAAGAAAGAAATCAGATAGGGAGAGAGGCAACCAAGGCACCAACAAGCCTGCAGATCCCATCCCGCCAGCACGTACCAGCACCCATGTGGGATGCAATGGTAGGACTCGTGGCGGGTGACCCCGACGGAGCCCATCCTGGCGGCAGACCTTGAAGAGGTTGCCTGTCCGGGGGAGGCGCTGCAGCATGGCGACGACGACGTCGATTGGCGGTGTGGTGGCCCTTCAGCCCCATCAGCACGGTGTCTCGGCGACCCACGATCATCCTCCGCAGCCGCGCACTCGCGCTCAGGGGCAGCGGTGCAGCGGCGCTGGTAGGATTGTGTAACGCCCTACTTTTTAAGACATTTAGAAATCCGGGCTTTACAAAAATTTTCTTTAATAACCCCTTTCCTAACAATAATACTCAAAATATAATTCTTAAGTGAACCATGCATTAAATTAAGCATGTGTGTTGCATTTGGATGCTTAGAAATTCTCTTTAATTCTCCACATAAAAGTCCCTTCAAATTCCCTTTCCAATCTTTTCGATTTACTATTTAAATCTAATTTAAATATTAAGTCCTAATTCAAACCCCACCAAAATTCCCCAAAGCAATATCCATTCTAAGCCCCACATCAAAATCCTACTCAAATTTGAAATCCCCTTTCAAATTTGAACTTAAATCTCTATTCAAATAAATAGAAAAGTCTTTTAAAGATGAATGGGCCAAACTTCTGTTTTTAGCCCAGCCAGCCTCGCGGCCCATCACCCAAATCTGCAGGCCGCCCTCCAACTCTCAGCCCCAATCGCCCTTTCCCCTCCAGCCGGCCTGCAGCCCATCCCTCCCTTTCACTCCCTGCGGCCCAGCTCGCTCCGCCTCGGCCCAATCCGCTCCGCCGGCCCAACTCCCCGCGCTGACGTCGAGGTGACGTCACGCCATCTTCCTCCTCCCTTCCCCCTCCCCGCGGCCGCGCCGGACGGATCGCCGCCGCACGATCTCTGGCCGCCGGCCAGGATCTGCCCCAGGACGCGTGTCGACGCTGCGGACCGCCAGCGCATGGGGAGAACGGCGCCGACCACCCCTTCGCCGGCCAAGCTGAGGTCGCCGCTGCCGTCGCTCCGTCCCGGCCGCTTCCACGCGTCGCCGGCTCGACGGCCGTGTCATGGGGGCGTCAGCCCCTCCCTCACGTGGGATTGGTTGGGATTTGTAGGTTAGTTAGAGATAGAATTAGTTAGATCAGATCAGATCTTAGGGATAAGATAAGATTAAGTTGTTAGGCTAGGGTCAGCCGGCTCTATATAAAGAGAGGCACGGCAGTCATTTGGGATCAACAAAGAATCAATCAAGAAATAATCCTCCTCTCCAATCTAGTCTCCCTCCAAGCCGTCGTGCCCGGCTATCTTCTTGGCAGTGGTTACCCTTTAATGGACTAAGGTCCATAACACCTTCACATCATTCTTGGGCATTGAAACACAAACATAAGCAGGCTTCAGTGATGAACCGGCTTCTAAATTTGACTTTTCCACTTTGGGCGTTCCTATTGGAAGACCTGGGGCGATTTGAGGATCTGCTGGGATCTGTAATTTGTTTACCATGTGGACATTTGAGGCCACAGAATCCTGAGAAGGTGGTGCCTGAGAGTTTTCAGATACACGGTTGACTGAAGAAACATTTGAGCTTGAACCATGTAAATGCAAAGCCTTTTGTTGATCACCTTGGTTACTTTGCGGTAGCTGATTATAATTTGCAGAGCTATGCTGAAAGTCTGAGCTGGCATACTGGCCATGAAACGATGGGATACCTGCTGCATTGTTAACAAACTGGTTTTGAAAGACTGGGGCCTGGGGCACAAACTGGTTTTGATATCTTTGAATGCCTGGTGCCTGGAAAAAATGGATGATTAGAATTTGGCAAAAAAAACAGAATAAACCTTGACTAACATGATATTAATAACAAACACAGATATGGTCTCCTTGGAAATGCAAATTCAAGAAATGCAACTGAGCCCATTATACATATTTCAGCTCTTTTATGTTTTAGAAT
Source organism: Urochloa ruziziensis (assembly GCA_015476505.1). Taxonomy (NCBI): domain Eukaryota; kingdom Viridiplantae; phylum Streptophyta; class Magnoliopsida; order Poales; family Poaceae; genus Urochloa; species Urochloa ruziziensis. Next base: position 56,213,875 of record CM027122.1, on the reverse strand, counting down.
CCAAAATACCACGGTTCCAATGTATCTTGGCCAAGTTCACTTGGTCTTGCTTCAAAGAAGCTTTGGGGTGGGACAAACAACCTAATAGTATGACGGAGGTCCTGCGAGATTGGATACCGTTGGGGGAGAAGGAATTTGACATGAAATTATTCTCTTTTGCCATTGTGTGGTGGGGGCTATGGAACCAAAGAAATAAAATGCGAATTGAATGTGTGTATCCGAAGCAACCAATTAGCATAATTTTTACTATCTCAAACTTCATGCAGAGGTGGAGAATTCTTTTGAAGGAAGTGGACAAAGCATGGCTCGACGCAAGGAGAATGCGGTTAATGGCCTGGGCAAAACAGCACATACAGAAGGCAGCACAACAGGAGGAGAGGGTCTGCCGCTGATGGCAAAGTGATGCAAGGACAAGTAGAAATTTAGCTTGTTTTTTCCTTTCTTTCTCGGATCTGTGTAACTGTGAGGAATGAGAGCGTCTCTTCGAGCTTCATAGAAAACTGGTATCCCCAGTGCAGGCCTTGACATGTACCAAAACTTATATGCTTTCTATAAAAGCAGGAAAATTTCTTTTTCAAAAAAAAACACACACACACACAGATGAAGTTTCTTACAGACTCAAGATAAAGTGGTGCATCCATCGCAACAAATGCAATGTTTCAATGAGACAGAAGAACCATCAAAACATAACTTCGAAGTAATAAACCTAGAATGCTTTGCAGAACTACAACCTCTAAGGAAGCTAGAAAGTGCAAGCCAGAAAAAGATATATGCTAGACTCTCTCCTTGCAGAAAAGGGTAACCAAGCAATGAAATTTGAAGAACCAGAAGAGGAAGAAGCTGATTTGAGACAGAAACAATATATGTGCGGCAGATAGAATGCTATGGATGGTTGCCTTGGTGTGGCATTATGCTAGTTAGGTTGCAACTATGCAGTCAAAAAAAGCTAAGCATACAGAACAATCCCCCAGGACAGACGGACAAGTTGCATGGAGTTTCAGGAGCCTTTAAATGCAAAAGGCAACAGCAAACTGGTACTAATTCTATAATCACTTAACAAATTAAAAGCAGCATGGATTATGGCAGGAATATTTGTAGATTGCATGTATCCTGTGATATGAAAATCCATTGAAAGAAGATGAACAAAGGGGTTGTTTGGAATATGAGAATTTCACTGGGTAATTCCAGTACGGATCTGGTTACATTCCAGTGTCCCAAACAGGGCCTAACAAGGTATATGCAACAGAAAAGAAAACTGGGGGGGTTGCACACGATCAGGTGACATCCCTTTTGTCTAAAAGGACAGTTGACCCCTTGTGTATTGTTCTAAACATTAAAAGCAAAGAAAAGGGGCATGATACATTTACCTGTGCAGGAGGTGCAGCAGTGTTACCAGCATCACTCTTCCATGATGTAGTGCCTGGTGGAGGTGGCTGGTTGCTGGGGTGCACATAATCAGAACCGATTGAAGAAGCTTTTGTAATGGAAGCAATGCTACCAGCAACTGCAAGGACACCTGAAGTCTGTGCAGGCTGATCATAATAATAAGGCCATTGGTTATACTGCTGTTGATAGTGGACAGAGCTTGTGGGTAGTGAACTAGAACTCTGGGCTACGTTACTATCTGGGGTGTAACTCTGATATGATTGGGCATGATTATTCACAAAACTTCCATCACCCCAGGCATTGTTTTGATGATGATAATAGTTGCTTGTTGCATATCCTGACGCGGTCTGATGAGTACCAGCATTATAATATGTGTTACATGTAGGACCAACATAAGATCCTGAATTCTGAAACGAAGTAAGAGGCTGGTAAGCAGCACCTGGATGTTGACCTACTCCTTGTTGAACAGAAGAATCATTTTTTGCTTGTGGATAGTTATAGTAATAGTTTGGATATTGCGCAGCATTGTAGTCATGTTGAACCGATGTCGAGCAAGGCACATAAGAGTTAGCCGATTGGACCACATGAGGCTCACAGTTTGTCACACTTTGAGTAGCTCCTGAAACTGATACGTCCCTCTGGGGATCATAGTAAACTGTATTTTGGTTTATACTATCCATCATTCGAGGAAGTCCCAGTCAAAGATGACCAAGAATGATGTTCAGGAGCTAACGACAGCTATGGAGATGGAATGGTCTGCTCCAAGCTCCTGCTCTGTTATTTAAGATTAAAACAGAGAAACTTGTCGGATCAATATCACTTAATATGAACAAACTAAATACTATCAATACAAAACAGTGTGTCTGGCAAAACAAGACAGCAACCAGGCAAGAAATTTTGAAACACAGTTTCATGGTTGAAGCATGGAAGTCACCACAATTCCAAAAGGCATCACTTGCTTGTAGGACCTTGGCCCTGATAAGTACAGCCAATGGCTATGACTACTTTAAATTTTTAAGACAAGGAACAGGAGGCATGTGCCAACAAATTTTTGTATGCAGCCATGAAGAATTATCTCTTTGCTGCTATAATCAGTATAAGATGCAGGTTGACACTGACTTGTGGTCTCAACACGCACAAAGGATCTAGGATTGTTGGTTGTGAAGACTGCAGACATGTTTAATGCAGCCAGTGAAATCCTTTAGCCGCCATTGTTACTGTACTACAAACATAAACATATGTAACCCATGGTAGAAGCAACTCGTATAGTTAGGACCCTACACTGTAACTTTCTTCTTAATAGAAAATGGGCAGCTCTCCTTTGTATTCTCGAAAAGCTAACAAATGACACTTATGACAGGATAGCGACTGTAATTAAATTATACACTATGGTCCAAGGCTCCAAGCACATAACCACAAAATATAGAAGTGAAATAGGCGAAGCACAAAGAAAAATCATTCTAGCTAGATAAATGCCAGCCTAAGCTAGATTTGAGTTATATTCAAGTGTCGGTCATATTCAACATGCCACTTTACTCCTGTCTTGTTCAGAGATATACTCCAGAACATTGGTTTTTCTTATCTAAGAGCGAACCGTTTATATAGCAAAAAGGAGTAAAAAACGGCAAGTGGAGAAGGCAATGCTATACATCTATCAGACTATCACCAATCAACATGCTGTATGTCTCACATAGTACCTCGCCAGATGAAAAGTGGCTGAAGCGCCACAGCCTGACACTAGCAGAGATGTTTGACTGGAGGCGACTAACAGGGCCTCGGCGGGAGCACTGGCGCTTGGCAGCTCGGCGGCGGGAGATTAGGCTTAGAGATGCAATGGAAAGGGAATTGAGGGGAGGCAGGCGAACAGTGTCGGAGGAACGGTTCCTCTAAAAACACAGGAGGCGCACGCACGCGGCACGCGTTCAGGTTGCTGAGAACCAGAGCTTTGGGATGGGCCGACCTATGGGCTGAGACATGATAATGGGCCGAGTACCAGTAGCGGATTTCCCCCAGAAAAAGGAAACCTTCTACCGCCAAATGAACAAGAGCAGAAGCGGCAACTGCAATCAAAATCAACTCAACTAGCACTGCAATCCCTCAAAAAACATTGCAATCCAAACCGACGTAGAACGACGAGGAGCATAACAGTCGATCAATGCAGCAGCAAATGACCAAAACGCTGTAGCGAGTCAGGGTCAGCGGAAACATTACCCCGGCCGGCTCGTCGTCGGATCCGCCCTGTATCGCCGTCCGCCCCGCGCGGCCGCGCACCGGAGCTCCAGACTCCAGAGGCCGAGCTGGAACTCTGGAAGTCTGGAACCCTAGAAAAGCCCTCGCAAGAGAAGAGGCACCCTATCGGCGCCAGTACAGATCGGACGGAGGCGCCGAGGCGGGATGCAGTAGCGAGGGCGCGAGGCGTTGCGGTTTATTTCCGTTTGGGGAAACTACATACAGGAGGAGAAGAGGACGACGACGGTTCGGCGTCCGGCGAGATGTGGGCTCGTGAAGGAAAGAGCAGTGGACCAAAGGTAGTCAATGGGCCTATTTCCAAACCTATTGCGGAAGATGGCCCAACTTTGACCTGTCTACAGTATTCTTTGAATTTTCCAAAACGGAGGTTATCTGAACTTCCAGCAAATAGAGCAAAGTTCACCCAAATTCAGACGCCCTCCGTTTTGACAATACAATGTGGAAATATCTTGCGAATTTTGAGTCCTTACTGGAAGGCTCGAGCACCCTTTTAATCAAAGTATTGGTGCACAAATTGAGGACAGTTTGTTCATCAATAAGCCCACGCACACTTGGTACCGATGGCAGCGCGGCTCAACCAAGTATACTCGTGTCAATCAGGTGAGTCGATGGGAAGGAGGTAATGTTTCTGAAGAAAAATGGCAATGGCTGGGCCTGGACGTAGCTGGTTTCAATTCACAACCCAGATGGCTAAATTAAAGAACACAAAATGACAATACAGCCGCGAGATGCCAGAAGCCAGTAAAAGCCAAGAGGGTCGATCCTAACAATCCGCATCTAGAGGACGCCGAACTAGCAAAATCCAGAAAAGTAGTTCCACGATTTGACGCGAATTAACCAGCAGTACATATGAGATATGAAGCGAATCCACATAATAACACGGCAAGGCACCGGATTGATATATTAGAAGTTCAGAACAGATAGCAAATGCAGATGAACTTAGCAGTACAACTCCACATACATCTACTTGACCAAGGCTTTAAATGATTCAAGCCACCAACTAACAATAATTAGCACTACTGTTGCCTACGAACTGAGCATATGGACCAGGAACACTCTCGCCTCCTCCGCCGATTTCTTGACCGCGACCCAAGACTTTCGCCGCGGCCACCGGACGCCGGCGGCGCCCCTCAGCCGCCGAATCCGTAGAGGGTGCGGCCCTGGCGCTTGAGCGCGTAGACGACGTCCATGGCGGTGACGGTCTTGCGGCGGGCGTGCTCCGTGTAGGTGACGGCGTCGCGGATGACGTTCTCGAGGAAGATCTTGAGCACGCCGCGGGTCTCCTCGTAGATGAGCCCCGAGATGCGCTTCACGCCGCCCCTCCTCGCCAGCCTCCGGATCGCAGGCTTCGTGATGCCCTGGATGTTGTCGCGGAGGACCTTGCGGTGACGCTTCGCGCCGCCCTTGCCCAGCCCCTTGCCGCCCTTGCCGCGCCCAGACATGGCCGCTCGCTCGCTCGAACTCGGAGGTGGGGTTGGGGAATTTGGGGATTTGGGGGTGGGAGATGAAGATGAGCGCCGTGAGAATAAAGGGGAACGGGATATTTAAAGGCCGAGCGGTGGGCTGCGGAGGCAGGCTGCGCCGTTCGATGGGCTGAAGACGGACGGGTGGGATCGGGAGTTGGCTAGATGGCGCGGATCGCTGACGTGGATAGTGGCGCGGATCGCTGAGTTGGCGAGCGCGGGTCTGATTCGTGGTTTTGGGCGCCCAAATTGAACAGTTTTGCGAAAGTTTTAGCGGGATTGTATAGCAATTGCTCTCTGGCTAGCGGGAACGGGAAAATGTGATTCGTTCTGAGTTCTGGCGGTGTATTAGGCGGGATTATTTTCTTATGAAGCCAAAATTTAGCATGGTGCATGTTAAATACTTCCATGCGAGATATACCGTATAGGCGTATACGGTGTATGTTATAAATGTTCTCGTGGGATCAAATAAATTGTCACAAAATTGTAAATGTGAGGGCGAATGTTTGCAAATGGAAGCGTCTTTCGAGGTCTCTATTCAGTTTGATTACGAAACGCCCTGGCATCCGTCTCCCTGAAGCAACGCGCCTAATGAGCGCGCTACAAGGACACAGCTCCAACACCGTCAGGGCCGGCGACTTCTATGCTGCACTCTGGAGTCTGGACACCGATCGGAGGACCGCCTCTTTCGGAGATGAACTGGGACTCATTTGCGCCCAAAAAGGTGAAGGTGTTCTTTTGGATCCTCAGACACAGGCATCGCTTCACCGCCACGGCGCTCTCGACATCCCCGACTGCCCCTTCTGCTCTGGCGCGTCCGAGGATGAAGACCACATGTTCGCGTCTTGTCCATGCTTGCGACAGCTCTGGGATCGCCTGCTACCGGGACACCCACCACCCACCACTGCAAAAGGTGCCGCCGAAGCTATCGGGGCTCTGTTCCCTACGCTTCCCGGAAGGTCGCGCACCCCGCGGTTGTGGGTCATTTGGAAAGCCCGGAACGCGATGATCTTCACCAACAATCGCCAGAACACTAACGACATGGCCCGACAGCTGCAGGCTCACCTGGACCTCTAGGCCTGCCTAGCGCCATTGTTTCCTCTTCTCCGCGAGCGCCGAACTTGCTCGAACAATGTAGCCACTTGATGGAATACAATTTCAAATCGGCTCTTTGCCCCCGTTGGTTCCTCAAGAAAAGTTTGATTACAAAATATGGATGGATGCTGCTATTATTTGTAGAAATATTTTTTGATGCAATGATGTTTTTGTGTCTTTCTCCGTGCTTAAAAACGGTGCATGATGTTAATCTTTGAAACATGTCTATCTACGAATCATGTTACATTAGCCGTTTGCAATCATTCCATAAAAAATGTTAATCGGTGTATATTTGAAATGTTACTTCCTAGTGTTGAATTGCAGCAATCAAGTGAATCAATGTGCACATCCGTTCGAAGTTTTTTCTTCGAGTGAACTAACTTGGCTCTCATGTGCAGCACTAGAACGATACTATAAACATGGTTCACAAGTTCTTTGCTTTGCCACAAGCCGACTGGAGGGTCGCCTGATCCTTCATCATCCCGACTATCGAGCTCCACAAAACGATGTAGATCCGCATCTTTAACCATTGACTTCTTGATGTAATTTGGTCGCGCTGGACACTGAGCGCTATCGACTACCAAAGCTTACGAGGAGGAAGTACTAAATCTGAACCTGCGCGCTTTCGCTTGGTGGTTTTCTTTTTCTTCTCAGGCGTCATCCTCGTCATCACGAGTTTCTTCTGTCCCATCACACTCGGGGGCTCGAGGAGGAAGTGACCGGAGAAGAAAAGATTTGCCGGTGGCAGCAATGACGGCGGTGTCGGAAACTCGAAAGAACAAAGGCAGTTCTTTATGAAAGATTGGGTAAAAAAAATTAAAAACCCTAAAGGTTATTTTAATAGACTATAAAAAGCACGTCCATTGGAAGTCCATTACTTGAATGAGGGGTTTTCTAGATTTAGGAGACGAAATATATTATCTAAGACTTTATTTTTTAGATGGGCTCCTAAAATTTAAAGATTTATCTAATATTTTTATCTTTTAAATTCAAGGATTTCCTTTATTTAGGAAAAATGAGTTTCTGTCACGAGTTCCTTTAATCCTTTTTACCACACCAAAGTATGATTCAAGGCTCGGGGGCTACTGGACATATGGTCAATAACGTAAAGTTTTTTCAAATTTCACCCAAGATCTAAGATTTTCATGGACCCTCAGCTTGATTCGTTGATTCAACGTAAACTTGGGAGCACTTCACATAAAGTATGACTTCAATTCGCACTCCATCTTGCAAAGTTCAAAGACAAATCGGGGCTTGAGCACATCACAACCTCGTATTTAGCCAAAGATTGCAGTCCAAAAAGTACTCCAAGATCTTCAAGGAAGCTCAAGAAGTACTCGAACCACCGGGCCAACATTTGTTGAAGACAAAGAACTCGACTATGAAGCGCTCGGGGGCTTGTCGGACATGGAGGCATAGTTCTCACACGGACGCAGGAAAGACTCCAAGAAGGATATGGCAACGAGTGAAGACTATGGCACAGAATGTCATAGGACTCTACAGTCAGAAGGAAATTAGTTGTTTATATATGGAAAGTACTAGCGTATGTGAGATATGTACATATTTCTACTCGTACTCGACTAGGATTTCTCTCTTTCCATCATGTAACCATGCTCGCCAGTATGTAAGGCTGGGTAGAGGCCCTTTCAAAACAGATCCAATAGATTAAGCATCTCAACTTATAGTTTTATTGATCAAGATCAATATGACAACCTTGTACTCATATTTTACACTACTAATATAAGATCAGCAACAGGACGTAGGGTATTACGTCTAGTTGGCAGCCGGAACTTGTATAATTCTCGTGTCATGCAACCATTGAGTTCTTGATTTCAATAACACTTCTCCTAAATTATACTACCTTGGGATACCCTTAAGTGGTATCGTCGGTAAAACACCGACAGAGAAGGCAACTTTAGTTGGAGATTCCAACAAGTTGTCTGAGAGGTTGAAGCAAGTTTAGGAGGTGCTCCAAACAATTCAGCGGATTGAGAATATGCACAGTAAAAATAAAAATATTCAGCCAAGCTCTCGCGGGTGGATTGGTTAGCCAGAGGTAGGCTAGCTCTAGCCACCCGGGTTCGAACGCGGCTGTCGCCTAATAAAAATTCCAGGGACGTCTGGCCCTTGGTCTGTTCTTTTTTAAAAAATAAAAATATTCACAAACAATTAACTGAAACATGTTGCAATCCTATTGATTTTGTGGAGAAGTTGGATACTCCCATGAGCGAAGAAATACTAGATTCATCTTAAAAGTATAAAGGAGTTGCTTCTCAAGAAGATGCAGATAAGTCTGTCACACTCTCTGAGCCACTTCAACCTGAATCAGGAACTGCAGGTAATCGATGGATGAAGAATTCATTGGACTCATTCAATATCTCTAGTGAGACGCAGGGCAGGACCGTCCCTGGGGCGTGCGAGTGTGGGGCCTCCAAAATTATTTTGTATACAGTAGTATACTAGTAGTATTAGTAGTATATTAGACTACTAGCAGATCATATTAGCCTTGTCCATTCAATGTTTTCCCTTGAGCCTCCCGTATGCGCCTGATTCTCCATCTCTGATTAATCTGTGATTCCCCTAATAAGGCTCTGCTTGATCATGAATGGCCTCCAATCAAATCTATTTGTTTCTCTATGGACTTAGGGCTTTTTTTCTCTTGTTTCCCGTTTTCTATTCTTCTATATAGGCCAGCACAGTGTTGGCGGCGCAAACGCACACCAAGATCCACCGCAAGCACACGGATCATTGTAGCTCTTCCCTTAGAGTATTCCCCCAAGATTTGTCAATCCATGGAAACAATGCCACAAACCCTAGATTAACTATGCATCGGAAAGCATTAATCAAGTTGCAAGGTGATTGTGAATATATGATCAAGCATAAACACTTATGAACAAGAAGTAACTCATTAGGATAAAGCCTAGCCTATGTATATGTTGTAGTTCCAGCTAGATTGGCAAGCAAAACATGGTTCTCATTCAATGCATATTTAAATCACTACCCTCCGGTCTGACTTCCGAGAATCGCCACCTTACACGGGTCACACCCTGTCACGATGCTCCCTATCAGCGTAGTAAACACACAGGCACGAACACAAGTTCGTGTCATACTGCTCGATAGATCTGGTATGCACCTCTAGTCACCATGACTACAGAAACACCCTATGCAATCTACGTCGACCATAGATTGAAATAAGCAAGATCGAGAGAAAATGAAATCATAGAAGGAGGCAACAGATCGCAAATGAATCGGAACACATCTATTACTTTACTATGAATGATTGTACATCACAAGATCACAACGTGGCCATACCTTCTTGTGACTTCTAGCTCCAGAACTCCGGCGTGATCTTCCTCGCAGGGTGATCCCGCCGGCTAGAGCCTAGCCTAGGCTAGTCTCTAGACAACTGCACGGCCCTCAGCTCTTCGTAGATGGATGTCCCTCAAGTTCCTCGGCTTCTGCTTCGAATTATGGGGTGCCAGTAGTAAGGTGAGATATTTATAGTTCCGGGAAACCCTAGCTCAAAGAGGAGGGCGAGGCGACGCAAGAAAGGCTTGGGCGGCGCGGCCAGAGGGGGCCTTGGCCGAGCGGCCAAGCCCATTCTTGGGCCCATTCATGCTCAACTTTTCCCCCAAGCTTCCTTGATGCTTCTAGGGTCTTCCTTCCCATGCATGTAGGCCCTAAACGTCGTTTGCTTCGGGATAAAATTGCCTCTTGATGACTTTCCATTTGAATTGCCTTCATCCCGAAGTAACTTGATCTTATCTTCATTTGCTTAGTCCTTAAGCAATCTTGGAGGTTGGTGGGCTGCATCCGGGCATGAGTGGGCTTCAAGTCCATGGCTTGGGCGCCTGGGCCTAGTAGGCCTGCTTCATCTGGGCTTCCGGCCTTCGTCTTTCACTTGTCTCGAATTTAGCCCATATTCGTCTCTAATTTATCGTTTATCCTGCATAAACCAAAATCCTCTAAAAACACATGCATATACGAAAACGTGCCAGTTATGAGGTATGATCGATAGTTTAGACATTAAATTCATGCAATTATCAAAGTTAAACAGGGGTAAAAGTGTGTCATTTAACAGCGCCAACACACCGTCCATTTATTGGGAACAATCCGCACTGCAATAAAGGTGCTTCTCGTTGGATCGACGGAGATGAGTTTTTCAAATTTGAATGTACTAGCAGTTCATGTATTGGCTAGATAACACTTGAAAATGACATATTAGGGAATGGTGATGATGACAAAAATATAATTAAATTTTTATTTCAAAAGAAATGTTATAAAAATGTTGTCTTTCAGATGAAGGCATTACTAGCAATTAGTGTATCTTAGTCTACCCACTAATTTGAAAAACGTGTTTAAGCAACATGCACAATCAATATCCCATTTAAAGTGGATATACAGTAGTAGGGCCTAAATTAAAATTTTGTACAGGGCCCATAAATTCTGCGGGACGGCCCTGCGCAGGGAGAAGAGGCATATGGCACCTTGGGGTGGCAGCAACTTGTTTTGAAAAGGTTAGAGGGCAAGGATAAAATTCTCCTAAAAGATTATACATCCATCCTTCAAAACTACAAAGATACAAAGAAACAGCTTTCAGAAATTGAGAAGAAAAATCGAGAATACTATCTTGAGGCTATGTCAGAAATGAAGGAGTTAAAGAGCGCCAACACAACAAAGGATGACGAGATTCATTCTCAAGCGAATGTTGATCTCTATACAAGCCAAGCTCAACACTTCTCCACGTCAATGCGCTGATGTAACGTCCCGTCTCCCCGAGGTCAGTCCTGTTTACACCTAGCAGCTCTTTAGGACCTTCAGAATTTCCTCACGGGCCAACACACGTCTTTTCTGCACACTTTGTCCTCACTCGTACGCAGCTGCGAAAGACTTCCTGGTCGGTCACCCATCCCGAAATTGCTCCGGGCCAAGCACGCTTAACCCCAGAGTTGTTTCAAGATGAGCTTATAGAAAAAAGTTGCAACTTTTTGGTATGAGTATTTTATCAATCCTATTAAGCCTTGAGTTGTCACAGCTGAGAAGTCTGAAGTATTAACCAAAGCAAACACAGATCCTACTCTTGAAGACAAAGTTTACTGTGATAGAAAAATGCATGAAAATATGTCAAGATGAAGAAGCACACATTTCTCCATTAGAAGAAAAAATCAGAGAAGAAATTAGCAAAGTTTTGGAGGAAAGCTTGGACTTCTGGTTGAACCAGGCTCTAAGCCCTCCTGAGCTTTTGCATCAATAAGTCTATCCAGATCAGCTTCCCCTTTGACTTGTTCATTCTTTATTGATGTGTAATATGTATGTCCTTATTATGAAAAACTAGGTGATTCCTCGCGCGTTGCTACGGGATTTGAAAAAGTTTTTCGATAAACTATGAATCATTGTAGTTGATTAGTTGCTCGTAAAAATAGTGCACTTGTAGATATTACCCCGAGACCCATATGAGCTATCTCTTGTTGAAAATCATAAGCTTTTATGTTACTTTTGAATAGATAAGAAAAAAACAATAAGATACACGTCTAATGAATAGAAAATATATACCAAGTTGGTCAGACAGTTAGAATAATCTAGAATTCAAGATGATATGCAACACATAAGAGAGAAATATCAATTAATGCATTTTAGTGAGGGTGTTAATGCATCTTAGTGGGAGGTGATGATGTGGCTTCATGAGAGTTGAGAGAAATCCTTTAGATGAGATTAATTATATAAGTTATATAGATATATAGATATAGATAGATACTAGAGGAATCTGACATGCGAATGTGTTAATGCTATGCTTATTATGCCTTTTGGGTGGGATGGTGTTGAAATGTGTTCAGTTTAAAACTTGATTTCTTGACTAACATCAATTTGTTGTTTGCCTACCCACTAGAAAAGGTAGTGGTGCGACTATTTACAAGTTGACTATCATCTTTGAGAAAGTTTGGTCTTGTTAGTGCATTGTACTGACTTATAAATGAAATATTGCTATTAGTATTTTCCTTTTTCATTTTCCAGTTCTTCAGGTAATTAGTTTTCATGGATGGAATGCACGAGAAGGTGTAAAAATGTATGTTGGTAAATGAGAAATAGGCTATGCATGTGGTCAAATCAAATGCAAAGTTACTCTTTTCAGAACAACACTCAGAGCTGTTAGCCTGAAGCTACACATAATATTCTTCTTGCCATTTCTGATGGTGACGTCATCATTATCCGTTACCTTTCGAGGCAGTATTTTGGAGAAGCTTCATGATCTCATAGGTTTTGCTTTCAGGTGACAATGTCATTCTGCATGAAGGGGCATCGATAAAGCAGCAATGTTATAGATAAGTGTGCGAAAGCTTCATCATGTTTTGTTGGTGCCTAGTTCAAATTTAGCTCGTGTGTTAATATCAGTAAAAGAAGTTGTGTTTCTACTGCAACTGAAATGGTGCTACTATGCGTTTCTTGTATTACTTTCTAATTTAACAAATTTGCAGGCCTGTTTCACTGAAAAAGTAAGGAAGAAAGAGATGGCTGATCCTGATGCTATCATCTAAGGAATATTAACCTGGCTGAGATGAGTCTGGTAATTAAGTTTTTTTAACTATTTGTGATACATGGGAAAAACAGCTTTTGATACAATATGAAGTGCCATCCGACTTCGATGTGTAACCACGAGAATTTACTAGGCTGTGTTTGTTTTGATGGTTGGGATGGGTTGGGATGGAGCCGACCCAGCTGAACCCATGTTTGGTTGAAGAGTGAGATGGGTTAGGTTGAAAACAGGGAGTAATATTCCTAAGGTCGGAATGGTCCCTCCAAATCGAGTAAGCCATTCGGACCCACCTTCATCACCGTCACGCGTCCGTCGGTTGTCCCGGCGCTCCCTCCCCTAGATCGAGCGGCAGGGTCCTGCGCGCCGAGGACAGGCGCGGCTGGCCCCGGCGGCCGACCACGGCGGGGCTTCGCGCGCCGGCAAGGAGGCACGGCCGGCCACGGCGGGGGCTCGCCCGGTGGCGGGAAGACGCGGCCGGCCGCGGCGGAGGCCCGCACGGCGGCGGGGAGATGCGGCCGGCGATGAGGCGCGTTTGGCCTAGGCTGGGGTCACCTGGCGGCCGCGAGACACACCCGGCCGCGGCTAGACCTCGCGCGCCGGCCGGTGCAGGGGCTCGCCGACGATGGGAAGATGTAGCTGGCCGCGGGGCTTCATGGCCGGGAGCGGGGCAGGGCGAGGCGGAGCTCGCCCGCGTGGCTCCATGGCCGGGAGCGGGGCGGGGCAGGGCGGAGCTCGCGCCGCTAGCTCCATGGACCGGGCACAACCCGCCCGCCGCGGCAGGGTGGCGCGTCGCTGCGGGACCCTCGCGGCTCTACCGAGCTGGGTGAGATCCGGCGGGCAGTAGAGATGGGAGGAGGTCCGGCGGGCGGCGGGTACGAGGCGGAGCGCTGGCGGCCTGACGGGGACAGGGTTGAGCTCCGGCGAGCGTGGATGGCGGGGTGGAGCTCAGCACGGTGGAGGACGGGATGCAGGTGCAAGGCAGAAGATGGATGTCCAAGGAAAAAAAAGAGACTGACACTGTGGACTCCATAGCTGACATATAGGACCCACAGTGTAACTGTTGATAGCGGTATTAAAATGACATCCATTCCAACCCTCTTCAACCCTCCAATCAAACAGAAAACTTGAGCCAACGCAACCCACATAACCAAACACGAGATGGGTTCAACCCAATCCAGAAAAGTAGGTTGGAGCCAACCCAACCCACCTGGTCTCCGAAACAAACACACCCTTAGTTAGTCGAACAGTCCATGTAATGCGTCACTGGGATAACAATCGAGTAGTTTTAAGTTTATGCATTGATCGTACTGATTCGCCACCTTAAATGCGGGCAATTACATTGAGTTACAGCTTACTGTGAAAATGGGAAAAATGTATGCAGAAGACCCATGATACTTCTGCAGTGCTGTCCCTTGCCTCATGAGGAAACAATCTAGCTATTTCCTCGTCTTAACAAGCATGCTCGGTGTTTTCTTCTGCTTCAGGAGGTAAGTGATGAGGTATCACCTTTTTTTTCCTGGTCCAGTGCAAACTGTAACATTGAGCCTCACAAGATCTTTGACAACGACGCATATCTTTCATATCAAACTGTTTTAGAATAATTCAGGAAAGCGTATCTTTGTTCATCTAACACCAGCTCTGTGTCTTATGGGGCTACATGGACCTTTGTTCTGCAGTACCACCGGGACCTTACTGTACTGAATGGAGATAAGGGGCTGCTTCTAAGTTAAGCTTAGCCGAATCGAAATTGAGGGTTGGGTTGCAAGCTACATATCTTTGTCTAACTACAGTAAGTATTCTACACCTTTCCTTGCATGCTGCATTTCAGGTTTGCACTCCTGTATTCACAGTGCGTATCTGACTGGCATATCGACAATTGAAGATTTGAAGTCAACACAGGTACTGGGAAGAGTGGATTGTTGCCTGTGCAAGTCAATGGCAATAACAGTTCTTCGTTAGACATGTGCTCTCAAAAGTTTGTCAAGTGGCGTTATTTTTCCTGCCAAAAAAGTGGAATTATATAATTGGGCAATGACTTGTTACAGTCGCATTCTCTAATATTATTGTCAAAGACCATATTATTAATTCATATTAACTGCACTGGAAACGAAAATACTGTGAACTTAATTTCAGACAGTCGGCAGATGCAAAAATATCTTTCACTAAGCCGACGCTCAGTACTATATTAAACCCATGAAAGGGATACTGGCATCAAGCTTCTTGTTTGTTAATCGACGTATAATTAGTTGGAGCATATTCGCTAGCTGTGACACCTATGTTCATTCCTCTAATTGTTTACTTCAGAATGACCTTTTTCTACCAAAGGGCTAGAATATGTCTCTCTTTTGTTTTGAAGGAAAAGCATCTTGCTTCCAATAGCACCTTCAATTCATATAGAAGGACAAAACAACTTGTGTAGGAACTATTGCCATATGCCTCATAATGCAGCAGTAGAAGAGTGCATTTGATGCTCTTCAGTCTATTAATTAGACTCTAACAATCTTATAATGGTCAAATTGCAAAGGACATTTGAAATTCTTACATAAAAATAAGGAACTCTCGAAACATGAGAATAAAGTTACAAAGTTTGACCACAGGTAAAACTGTCGCTCACCACACTTTTGGAACAGTATTGCGATACAATGTCCAGCCATCTCCCCTTTCCTTCTTAGCCGTTGGATTCTACATGGACAACTCTGCATCTTCGACATGGCTTACTATAAATGGATAAATGCTATCACGCGTCCCTCGGTTGCTTTACCACATGTACAATGTTCCATGCCAAGACATCGGATGGTTCAGATCAGTCGGTGGTGCCTGAAACATAGTTATACCTTCAGATATATACTTCACGCATATATGGTGTATTTGGTTTGTTCAAGTACACCTAAGCTAGCCAAGCTAAACTTGAGCACTGCACAATTGATCAATTTTCCGTCGGATGCCAAAATTTAGCTTGGTGTTTCTCTTTGACTACCCTAGTTCATTTTACAGTAGTAGCCAAATTCAAGGCGACCAATTTGATGACCACCAAATCTTGGTTAATAGGTGCACACACCCATCATCTTATCTACCATAATTCCTACCTTGAAATGGTGCAATACAATGTACTACTATTGAAGATTGATCTGACAGCACAGACACATTCCCAGGAGCAGTACAATTATACTGCTGCCACAGAATCTGATAAGATTTTTAGATTTTGAGGGTGACCCCGCCACCTTTCAGCGCACACAGCGCCCTGCACTACCAGTACCAGCAGAATACACGGCAAGGCTGAAGGCTCCCTCCCACTTCTTATACCGCACCCTCACCTCTCAAACCTCCCCCAAACCACAGTTCGATCGCGCAAAGTCCCGAGCCTTTTTCTCACACACGTCCAACCTAAAGCAAAGCCATGTTCCGCCACTCCTCCTCCGCCTCGTCGGCGGCCTCCTACAGCGACGCCCTCATGCAGCAGCAGCAGCAGCACGCGGCGGCAAGCTTCTCCTCCGCCGCCGCGCTGTCCGTCACTGTCCCTGCCCAGATCCCCCGCGGCGCGGGGTACCTCGACGGCAATGTCGGCGCGTTCTCGTCGCCGCCGTCGTGCTACTCGTCGACGACGTCGTCGCTACCGTCGGCCTACTACAACAGCATCCAGAGGAGCATCAGCTCCCACTCGCTCCCGGTGCACCTCCAGCTGGCCGACGTGTCCTTCGCCGGCGGCAGCAATGGCTTCCTCTCCCCGTCCTCCCCGTCCCCGCATCACCAGCTGCCCCTGCCGCCGCTCTCCTCCTCCCCTTCCTCGTCCTCCGGCGACCTCTTCGAGTTCACCTCCTCGTCCTGCCCCGTCCGCCGCGTATTCAGCACCGGCGATCTCCAGGTACACCACCGACACGCAGAAACTGCCACACATGGGGAATTCAGAGCTGAACTGCACTGCACTGCACACATGGGAATCGCAAAACTGAACTCTGCCTGTGCTGACAACGAAACAGGGGATGAACGGGTCGTCGCCGCCACGGTCGGGCGACGGGCAAGAAGGAGGCGGGCCGTTCTCGCAGAAGGTCGGGCGCTACAGCGCCGAGGAGAGGAAAGAGCGGATCGAGCGCTACCGCGTCAAGCGTCACCAGCGCAACTTCAACAAGAAGATCACTGTAATAATCAATCGACCGCATATCTCCCCGCCTGCAAATGCTTAATTTGCACTCTCTTCCGACGATCTCCTTCGTGTCGGCTAACGTTCTCGTGGTTTCGATCTCCAGTACGCGTGCAGGAAGACGCTGGCGGACAGCCGGCCACGGGTGAAGGGCAGGTTCGCGCGAAACGGCGAGGCCGACGCGGAGGCCGACGAGCGCGAGGCGTCCGACGTCACCTACGACTACTGCTGCGACCACACCGAGCTCAGCAACGGGCACAACGAACTCAGAAACGGCCACGGAGGCGGCTGCTACGACGGCGGCAGTAATCACTACAGGATGGACGGCGGCAGCAGCAACGGCGTCGCCGTCTCGGCATTCAACGGCGCCGGCGACAATGGCGAGTGGTGGTGGCGCGCGCCGGGCGCCGGCGCCGCGGCAGCCGACGAGGCGCAGCGCTTGCTGCAGAGGCAGGTCGGCGGCTTCGACGAGGACGAGGAGCTCTGGGCGACGCTCGGCGACATGCTGTCGGTGAACCTGGCGTCGTAGGCGGTAGGCGGCGCGCCCCCTGCAGCTAGCAGGCCGTCCAGGGCCCACCAGCCAGTCACTACTCACTACTAGCCAGGCAAGCCCGCCAGGGCGATGGGACGAACGCGCGCGGCGTTGGTGGCCGGTGGGGCCCGTCGCACGCGCGAGCACTCAGGAATCAGGATCGATCGGGGCCAGGGCGGGCGCGCCGGTGCGCAGCGCACAGCCCGGGCCGTTCGGGGGGTGGCGTCGTTGACCTTCCCTTGTTGTACTACTATGCATGATTGATTGCCCTTGTAAACTTTTAGCCAGAAACATCATGAAGCAGCAAAAAGAAGTTCGAAACAACTTCCTTCCTTGGCGTGTCGTCTCATGTGAGGACTTGATAACAACCTGTGCTCCGTGATTTCCGAGTTACTTCCACAAAGCATCTACAATTAGTCTGAATCAACTGTCAGTGCTGCCTGCACCCTGTCACCCTGCAAGTGCAGAGAGCTGTACTAACAAGCCTCCGTGACCGGTTCGTCTTTGCTTGTCTTTCTCTCGCACGCACCAAAATTAATCTGCACGTAGTTTTCTTCAATTCGTGTCTGCCCACTGGCGCTGCACTTGTTTAAGACTCCAGGCGCTCTACAATGAGTCTATGGTTATGGAGCAAATCATATGATCCGTCAGTGACACGACGTGACAAGTCATATCTCATGGCGGTGTGACTGCTCGCTGGCCTACCTCCTCCCAAGTTAAACCCGTGTAAGCTGCGACTTCTCCTCCTCCCGTTGTTGCGGGAGATCGATGGCACTGGCAGCCGGCAGGTGGCAATGGAGGCGGGTCAGTCAAAGCCTCAAAGGGGGGTGGAGGTGGGGATCACTGTCGCGGGGGCGAGGCGTCCGTGACGCGCAACCATCTCGTCCGGCTTTTGGAAGGGGTTCCATCACTTGAATGGCCGTCTCGTCTCGAGGATGTTCGACCGATCCCATTGGCATGCCCGCGCACACGTGATCGGCAGCTCGATCAGGTCCAGTCCAGCACTCCAGCGAGGGTCGACGCGAGACGGGATAGCTAGCTGTTCGGTAAGCGTCGTATCAGCAACTCCGCATCATATCTGCATACTCCTATGTTTGGGTTGGGGCAATAATTTGCGTGTTAACGATGTGCCATCTGAAAAGTCCCGAAATGACCTTCAGAGCAGAGCAGTCCAATCCAATGCAGAGGATTGAATTCATACAGATAGTAGTCGGTCGGCAGTACGGAAATACGCCACCCTGCTTTGCTTGCTTGAGGATGACACTCCCTGATTCTAGCATTTTAGTCCTTTCTTATGTCCCATTTTTTTTGCGAAACTTTCTTATGTCCCTATAAGGCAACGGGAAGCATATATGTCAAAAAGAAAGGAAATTGTACATTGGTATTTTGAGTCAAGATAAGCTGAAAGTGATCAAAATAGGTTACTCCGCAAGGAAAAATTCGATTCCCTGCGAGGAGCTGAGAAACGCAATTAATCTCTACTACTAGTAATGCTTTTGACCACCCGGCGCAAAAGGCATCGCAAATTTTTATCGTCAGGGAATAAATAAAGCCGGCAACCAATTGCGCCTCCAGATGTAGCACGACAAAGAAATGTAAAGGGACATTCAGGCAGGGAAGGGAAGAGGACGACGACGACAAGGGCAGGCAGGCACCCAGCGGGAGGGAGAAAGAATTCAGTTCCAATCCTTGCCGATATCTCGAGTATATTTTCGCAGGCGTGTGATCTTGGGAATCATCCATCCAACTATCCAAGAGTTAGAAGAATGGGGGAAATAAGCTTTTAGGCGATCGCAACGGGCACGATCACCCATCCAGGACAGTGTCGAGGACAGGATACCGTAGAGATGAGTCAAAAGAGAATAAGAACCCCAGGGCAAGTGTTTATGTTTTAATTTGCGCCCCCTCAATGATTAGAATTCAGAAGAGCAATGGAGAAGCCTGTCCATGCTTTCCAGGAGAGAAGTGCTAATACAACTATGAAAGATGCAGCAGGCAGATTAAAGAGGCCTATTATGTTAACGGCCGTTGCTCTTAATTTGCAGAAGGCTAGCTATCTGCCTCTCCCACCAGTTGCATTCCAATGATGACAAAACCGTCGATTTTCTTTCTTCCGACTGTAAAAAGGCGAGGTTAGTTTTGACAGGTTATTCGTTAATTACAGCCAGTCAAAAAGGTAAAACATGTCAAAGAGAAACTCAGTCGCATCTGCGTATATACAGCATGTGATGACGGGATACAGCATTAACCCGCAGGAACTCAATTCAGACTCTAATTAGTGCATGTCATTGCTTAATATACTTTTCATGTGTGACATTGCGGTTCATGTGATCAGCTGCTTGGATAATTACATCATGACAGTGACTAATGCGTCTTTAATTTGCACTTGGAGGAGGTCTCTGTCGATCGACTGTCTCCCTACTGGCTACTGCTATAATAATTAACCTACTGATCTTTTTTTCTAGCACAAGACATTCTGAAACTCTACAGCACATGAAGGCCATTACAAGCGCAGTTTCTTTCTGCCGACGAGTAAGTTTCCAATGGGAGATGTTTTCCAAGTGCCCAATTCATAGGGTAGGAATTGGGAAAAGGGATTAGTATTGAGCTAGGACGAAGAGAGCCCTATAATTAAGGGCGCACTAATTCCTCCACTCGGCCACCCTGGGTCAGTATTTTAGAGCAAGCAGCGGACTGCATCTTTCTCGCTGCTGTCTCTTTGGAATTTATAGCTTTGGCCAAGGCTATCTCAGCTCTCTCTTCCTTTCCCTCGTCTTCCCTAGAGGCGGGGAGTGTGGCTGCCGATTCTTTGTCGGCCGGTAACCGGAGTACTTTGCGCAGATAATCTTTGTTAACCAGCTATGATTTCGTTGTAATCAGTACTGCCTTTGTTCATGAATTCGTGTTTTGATGCTAAAGTTCATGGACATGCAAATGCTGCAGCTGAAAATGCTATGTTCTGATCTACTACTGAAGAATATAGGTAAAACGCCGCCTTCTGCAGCTGCTAACTGAACCTTTTCCAGGCAACGCCGCGCGACAGTTGATGTTGGCTAGTAACACGCTAATGTTTCAGGTAGACTAGTAGCTGTATATAGCTCTATGATGATGAGAACTGGGGACAGAATGTGACATGCAGTTGTGTTAGTGCAACGCATATTGATTTTATAGTGGTGAGTAGCATTCAATAAATAATCTACAATTAACTAAAACGTTTAGAATTAGGAGCACCAATCCTTCCACTTTCTCAAGTGGAGGAAGAAGCAAAAGGGAATCATGTGAGGTGTTGCATTCCCTCTCTATATGTATATATTATGCGAATTACTTATACAAGAAGTGAAGGCCCAAGAATCAAATGATGGCCTTGCTTTTGTGGATAAATCAATCATAAGTGAAACACATGGTATGAACATTAGAAAGTGCACACTTGGATGCTATTGTTGACCCTAGTAAGAAACGTAGGGGATAGCCCACTGCAACCCTTCACCCAATTAGCAACCTCTTACTTGGGGGTTAGAGCAAAACCAAAAAGATGTGATCTTTTGCACACTTAAAGGGATCCTGAATGAGAAAGTAACATTAGTCTAATGACAGAATCGGCATTAAGGACGGAGAGTGCAAGAATAAGGTCAAAAAGTTTTACATAATTCCATAGAAAGGGGGCCGGGGAAGGTCATTGTAAAAAAAGATGGAATCAGAGCAATGTCGGAACATTATTTACTGATGCTGCGTGACCAACTGCTACGTAATATCCTCTTGAAAAATGCTATAGAGTGTCCTTATAATAATCAACACAAATGCTGTAAAATGTTCAAAGATGCTTAAACTAAAGCCATTAGTTCCTTTCCACTTGCTTACGTACCCAAAGCTTTGAAAGATTTACAATCTGGTACTTCCTCCGTTCCAAATTATAGGTCGTTTTGACTTTTTTAGGTTCATAGATTTTGCTACGAATGTAGACATAACGTTTATCTAGGTGCATAACGAACATTATGAATCCAATAAAGCCAAAACGACTTATAATTTGGAACGGAAGTAGTACTTTTAAGAGACTACATTAAAGACCCGGCCACACACTTAACACGCCACATTCGCACATACTACCTCATACCTGCACATTTCCTATACACGTTATAAATTGATTTGAGAACACAGGGGGCTTCATCATGTAACGTCCCTATATACTTACAACGTCCTGTTCTACTCTAGAGATACATGATTTTACTAACAATAAACCTAGAATGCTTGGTTACAAGTTACACAATACACAATACACAACACATATCATTGCCTGTAACACTCACATGATTATTAGCAGCATGAGACCAACACGAACACTAGGTACGCGAAGTACCACATCGTGCAAAGTCTCATCAGGCTCATCGACTTCGCTGTCATCTGTACCAAATGACCTTCATCTGTCGCCTTGCTGAGCACAACATTAGCTGCAACGGCCTTCCTCTTCTCAAGCAGCAGCCTTCGATTCTCAAGGGCTTTTCTACGAGAAGCGCCAGGGGGAGCTTTTTTCAACGGACAACGAATCCAGAATGAGACTGAGTCTGCCATTGGTCTTAAGTAGTAGAAGCCGCGCTCGATACGGCGTGCCTTGTATCTCTGCAGGGCGGCATCAATGGCGTCAAAGAGTGCCGTGATGCTAGCAGGTAGGTGTTGCTTGTAGACGTCCCACTCGCGCATCCCTTTGATCGTGTAGTAGTCCTTCTCGATGATCCGCATCTCCGTACGGAGGATCACTTCGCCACCCAGTGGGCTTGGCTTGATCATCTCAACTCCACCATATATGGCCTTATGCCAAACTTGTCACGGCGGGCGAGCTTGAACCCCTTCCCCAAGATCTTGATGCATCTTGGCATTTTATTTTGCTGCCGCTGATGGTTGAGTCTAGGGCTGGACAAAAAGCTCGAAGCTCGTTAGCTCGCTCGGCTCGTGGCTAGCTCGGCTCGGCTCGGCTCGTTAGTATAATGAGCCGAGCCGAGCCTAGATTTTAGCTCGTTAGTTATAACGAGCCAACTCGAGCTAGCTCGCAAGCCGCTCACGAGCCAAACGAGCTTTGACCATAGGGATGATATGTCTGATAGCCTACCTACAGTTGATGGCGAAAGTGGAAGTGAAATAGGTGATGAGGTTGATAATGAAGCGTCAAAGCCTAAGAAGGCAAGGACAAGGACAGGAAGGAAAAAAACTGGTGTTATGATGACAAAAATAAACCTCCTGTTGTGGTATTGTGACAACCTAGGTGTTTAACTAAGCTAATTGTCTGTTAATCTTCTTGACTTAGCTTAATTAGGCTCAGGTTAACCTCACCAAGGTTTTCACTTAAGGGCTCATGCATGAAATCACAAAGTTCCTCGGTGAACTTTTGACCTTTCTCGGTTGGCATGGTTCGAATTCGAATTTTCACTTAAGAACATAAAAATCTGCCAAAATAAAAGTTGTTCAACTTTTTGTGGGACACAACTTTGCTATTTGGCACTTTTCAAAATTCCAAGTGGAAGGCACCTCAAATCTCAGTCAAACTCAGTCAAACACAGAAGTTCATGGCTGAATGGCACTCAAGTTCATGCCTTGTTCAACCCAAATTTCCCATCGATTTATAGACTTTTTCTATGGTCGACCTTTACAAAAGTTGTAGCCTACACGTTGGGACACAACTTTTGTGTTTGGAGATTTTGAAGTTTAGTTCAATTTTTGAAGGAATTCGTGTTTGAAACTGCGCCCGTGAAGTGTTCGACGAATTGACGTTCACGCGTCGGCGCGCGCGTTCCAGGCCGACCGCGCCCGACCGCGCCCGCCACGTGGCGCAGGGTCTCTGACCCGGACGTCGAGGTCGCCGCCTTGATGGCGCAGCGCCCCGTCCCCTCCTGCCCCCGACCAAGCCGCTCTGTCCCCCCGCTGGCGCTCCGACCGGACGCGACGCGCGCCGCGCGCGCGCCACGCGGCGTCACGCCGCCTGCGCCGCGGAGCTGCTGGCCAACCGGCCGCGAGCTCGCCGACCGGCCGTGGACAGCGCCGCCCGGACCGCGCCTGCCCCGACCAGGCCTCCCCAACCACGGGCGAGACGCCGCTCGCCGGCCGCCACGCGGCGCTCCACCGCCGCCGCTGCCCGACCGGCCGCACCGCCGCGCTCCGACCGCGACATGACCCCCGCGACGCCCGCGCGACCCTCCAATCAGGCGCTCTTGCTTCGCCGTCGCCGTCACGACCGCCCCCGCTCTGCTCCGACCGGCGGCCGACCGGCACGCCGCGTCGCCGTGGCTGCCTAGCCCCCGCGCCGCCCGAGCCTCCACGTGGCCGCCTCGCCACTCCAACCCGCCGTCCGAACCTCACCCCGGCCGCCTATAAAAGGCCCCGCCGCTCCTCGCCGCAGAACCCCTCCGCCGCGCCCAACCTCGCCGCCAGGCTGCCCCGCCGGCGACCCAGCTGCTCCACCCCGCACATTCGCCTTCCACGCGCTCCTCCGCCCTCACGTCACCCCACTTGAGCTCCCCAGCCTCAGCCCCGCACCCCAACCCCCGCAGATCGCCGGAGCTCAGGGAGAAACCGAGCGCCGCCGCCCTGCTCCGCCGCCCGCCGTCGTCTCGCCACCTCCGGCCGAGCTCCCTGCACGAGATCGACTCAAGGTGAGACGGTGAGCACTCCTGGCACGATCTCGTCCAGCCCCGTGGCCCCACATCGCCGGATTCCGGCCTTCCCGCCGCCGGCCGTGGTCGAAGGACCACATTGCTAGGATTTAGAAAGTTCCAGGGGCCTTAATGCAAGTTTCAGGGGCCTGCGTGCAAATAGATTCTTCCAGATCTAGGATTCAAATCCAGGAACTTTGAAAATCGATTAAAAATCGTAGAAAATTCAGAAAAATACAAACCCAATTTTGTTGTACTTCTGAAGTGATGCTCTACCTTTTCTAGAAAGCATGTATAGGTGTTTTCTGTGTAGTTTTCAAATTAGATCCAAATCTGTTCAAACTCAAGTTTATGCATAGTTTGAAATCTATAGCTTTGTTTGTTCTGATTTTTGGATATGTTGTAGTTGATGAAATGTTTAGGCTCCTGTAAAAAGTTGGCACAAAGTTGCGCACTAGATGTTGAGTTATAAATGGTTTAGGCTGGCTGTGCTTGTTTAGTTAAACAATTTTAATATTTAATCTGTGCAGCTTCTGAGCTCTATATTTTTGCAGCATCTCTGTGGTAACTTGATGCATGTCTGGTAAATAATAGGGCTTAGTTTGAGCTGGCTAACTTGCACATTTAATTCACATCAGTTTAAATCTGATAAATTAATACAGCAAGATCCTTTGGTCTTTTGAAACTATTGCTTGGCATGTGAGCTTATTTAAACTAGTATAGGCTCTGGTAGAAATCTAAGGACGAATCAATGTTAGTGTGATTTATTAGGATTTATTCTTAATGCTAGTGTGATAAGCTTGTGTGATTTTTCCTGGTTGCTGTGTAAATCTTTTTGATCTAAATTTTGGTCAGTAAATCTAGCAACACACCAAGAACACACTGGAATTTTCTCACATTTAATTGAAGTCCCAAACTGCCAGAATAAATTGTGAAAATTTCATTGCTTAAAAAGGTGAAATAAGAATAAGTCTTTTCTTTAAAGTTATTTAAATGAATTAAACACACCCCACGCACACCCTTGCTGTTTTGTGGTGAAAACGAAGTTAAATAAATTTATATGTGTACACAATCACCATCAACAAACCCCAAGTACTTTAATGAGTAACTACAACTTAACTAAAGAAAGGGAAGGTCAGACCAAAAATTGTCCAGGTGAATGTGTCACTAAGTACACCGGGGCTTATCATTATGACATTATGATGACTCGAATTAAGATCATGTTCTTAATTGCATATGCATACGTGTAGAGCAAGCCCTCGCTGACGGAGACTACGAACTCGTACCCGCTGGAGGAGAAGGCCAAGCGGAAGGAGAAGTGAACACCGTCCAGGTCGAGCAAGACCCGAACCCCGCTGCAGAGGAGTCCCAGGCTAACAACGTGCCCGAAGGCAAGCCCCGGAGCATATCCCATGTTTCGAATCTTGCAACTATGTTTGTACTCTATGTTTGTGCATTTACGTTCAGGAGTTGAATTGAAACCTTAGTTGCATGATCCTAGGTACCTATGCTTTGCAATACTAGTATGATAGGTCGATAGTTGCCTCGCTTTAAGGACACGGTAAAAGTCGAGTGATTGCCTGTCACTCGCGAGATATAGGAATCAACTGCTTTACTTATGTTGGAATCATAAGGATGACGGACGGGGATTTTGGTCATGTAGATGCCCCGTCTGTTTATGAAAGTTGCTAAGGTCGAAGTGTGCCGGCGATGTTGATCAGGTGTTTGAAAGCACTAAGCACTTGTTTGGGTATGGGACCGGTAAGTTTAGTACCTGTTCGGAAGAGGGCGTGGCCTTGTCCTGCTTTCCCTGGGATTTATCCCCCTGTCGCTGACACGTGGCTCAAGACCGAGGCCGGCCGGTTACGACCGCGAAGTATGACCGGCTAAGGCTTGTGTCCAAGGGGAGTGGGCTCGGATTAACAAACTCGGAAGACATGGGAACGGCCTGGTTAGTGTCGACCCTCGGGGTTGATGCTTTTCCGTGTGTTTAGTATCCACCTTGCAAGGTTAAAATCGGTTCGAACTGTCTGTTTCTCGCAGCTAATGAGACTACTTGATCTCTTGCCGCACTGAGTAATGAAAGTGGAAACATGATGATGATAAACTGCTGCTTGCTTAATTGCTTGCTCCACTTGCTTGGTTAGCATAGGTTGCTTATCTAGAAAGACTAAATTCGAACTAGAACTTGATGCTAAAATATTGAAAGCAAGGACCCACTCTTAGTCGCTTTTTGGCAAAACAAACCCACCAGCCAAAAGCCGTGCATGTCTAGAAGTTGGTGATGTAGCTGTCACCCGACGGTTAAGTCTTGCTGAGTATTAGTATACTCAGCCTTGCTTGTGGAATTGTTTTTCAGGTAGTACCCTTGAGGAGATGGTTGCAGGTCTCACCTGGCCAACCACCCTTCCTCCTGGCTGGACTGTCATGTGGGACGAGGATGCTTCTGAGTGATGTCACGACGGCTTCACGTGATGTCACTACCTTTCCGAATAATAGTTCTTTCCGCTGCTTTTAAAAACTCTGAATTATCTTTACTCTATGCATGAACTGAATTTGTAATAAAGTACCGAAGTGGGACCTGTTTAAATTATCTGTGGATTGTTGTAATCTCTGGTACTCTCCTTCGAGGGAGTAAAGGCACGACTCGTTTCGATCTCGGTAACCGTGCGTGGTTGCATCGGGCTTGACCCGACAGACTGTCAGATTACTCCGATTTAACTGCGTGACGACCAATGGAAGGTTAGCGCACTTAAGCCGGATTAATTTGAGCGGTTCTGCCACAGCTGGTATCAGAGCGAAAAGTTGTGCACCAGAGGTTCGCACGGTCCCGTTACACTTGTTTTACAATAAAACTTGACCAACTAGTGCTTTTGTGAAAACTCGTTGGATCGCTAAGGATTAACTAGAACGTGAAGCCCTAGAGGGAATTTCGGGTTGTTTCAGGTGGTTTGCTAAATATGGTATATCTGACTAACTTGCCCAGCACACCCTTGCCCACGTGTTTTATACGTGCGCTGGTTTCCGTGCCTCGCGTGCACGAAGGGTGATAGGATCTCCATTCCAAGGAACCTATCATTACGGTTGTGTATGAGTCGCCACATGTTTTATATGTGAGCAAGGTCTTGATGGTATGGTTCTAATTCAAATGAGCCTATCATCCTGGTGGTTCGCCATGTTCGAGACATGTGCATGATGCCGCATCACGAGTTATGCGAAGGGTTGTGTGCTCTATTCAAAATGAGCGTACGGCCTAGATTAGATGCACTGTCCATGCAGTGTTGAACGCATGGATGCCGTTTTTATAAATGAACGGTAATGAATGGGGACGCTTCCGTGGCGTGCTGGCACGGAAGGTTCATGGTTTTCTTGCAGGTACACTGACTCCGTTCGTTAAGGTTACGATGGTCTGAGTGACGACTAGCTATTATAGGGAGAGACGTATATGTGCCTCGCCACCGGCAACTAACTACGTACACCAAGGCTTCTTGGTAGTTGTGAGGACGATTTTAGTTCTTTTGCATCATGTTAATCACCTTAAAAATTGTTAAGTTAACTGGAGGCAAAAAGGAAATGAAAATCGTAAATCTCACAAACTTCCAAAAGTCTGTCAAAACTGTGTTTCTTGCTGGTCCGAATTTTTTCGGGTCATTAAAACATCTTAGATGGCTAGGCACCTGAAATAAAAATTGTTCATAATTTCCTAAGCAAGCTGCTGTAAAAATCTCAAGATTTTTGGATAAGTAAAATTGGAGTTATGATCAAATCAAGGGCTGACTGTTGCTGGAAAAATCTGGCAGACAGCAAGTTAAAACTTTGAAGTTTCACCTATCTTAAACTCAAAACCAAAGCAACCCCTGAATACCAAACTTGTGAATAATAACCTCGAGAACAACCTGGTAAAATTGGGGAGCTTTTGGTTGGGTAGTTTTTGAGTTACGTCCGTTTTTCCGCTGCTGTTCCGATCTCCTTTTTCCCTTCCGCACAGTTCTTACTAGGTTCCTTGATTCCTCTTCTACAGATGGCTGCTGCCGTTCACTTTGTGGTTGGTACCGACGGCTTCCTCCACTCCGAGTGCCTCGCTTGGGAGGGTTTTCCCTCTATCTTGTGGGACGCTCTGAGCACCGCCGGCTTTGCCTCACCACCGCTCTACTCGTGCCGCGAGTACCTTGAGGATGGTGTGCTTCGTTGTTTCACCAGGGTCTACGTGCCGCCTCACCCTCACTACCCCGAGTGGCCTCTGTTCGACGCCGAGGTGGTGGGCCACCAGCTGGCCGACACCGTGGAGTCAGCTGCCTTGCAGGTGCTGAACGTCTTTTGTGACTTTCGCCCTGTGGAGGTGATGACTTCCCCACTTGGGTTGCTTCCTACCGCGCAGCCCAACGACCCGGCTTGGCTGGAGCGTCGAGCTCACGTGAGGGCAGTTGTGGAGTGGGCTGGCGCTGTTCCTACCGCTGAGGGGCTAGCACGGTATGTGAACGCGTTTGACCGACTTCGAGCACTGCTCCAGGGAGGGCTTGGTAACACAGCCGAGTTTGGTATGGCTTCTTACCAGTCCCTCCGACAGCTTCAGTACGACTACACTACTCTCACCATGGAGGCTGCCGACACAGACATGGCTATGGCCAACTTCCAGGCCCAGATTGGAGACTTGCTTGGACGGGTGACTACCTTTCAGCAGGAGCGAGAGGCTCACTTGGCACAGATAGCCGAGATGCAGGAGGAGATAGACTCGCTTCACAATGAGCGGGTTGGGCTCCTGGACCGTGTTGGAGAGCTAGAGGACGAGGTTCACGACCTCCACCTTGACGTAGAGGACGCTCATCAGCACATAGGGATACTTCAGCAGCAGGTTCCTCTGGAGCAGGACGTGGAGATGGTAGACGAGGAGGAGGAGGAGCCCATGGAGATAGAGATAGATCCCGAGGAGGTGCAGGGTATGTCCGGAGTGGATACCCTTAGTGACATGACGCCTCCACCTCCCGTTCCCGGTTCCCCTGTCGAGAGTGTGGATTCGGTTAACAACCTCGACGACTTCTAGGCTATTGGCAGTGTTACTCCTCGGCGTAGCCTACTTTTGGACAGTGATGTGATAGGCTAGCTTTGAGTCGAGTATGTCTTTTGTGCAGTTCGACCGTGATGTAACTTAGGGTAGGAGTTGACCCTAGAGTTAGTCAATTCGATGTGGTTGTAACAGCGAAACTCGGCAGCTGAATCTGGTTTGAATTTTTAATGCATGCATCTTTCATTTCTGGGCTGAATGTTGAATACCAAAGTTGTATGGAATTTCATAATGATGATGCTCGTAAAATTTCAGCTCTATTGGTTGAGAATTGAGAGAGTTATGCATGTTTTAGTGAGCCTCGGCCATTTTGAAAACAGCAGGGACAGAGATGTAAACTTTGAATTTTTCGCCCTAGCTAGAGTTCGAATCTGACCTGAGGGTGTGAACGAAAGTTGTAGCTCTCTAAATTTACTAGCTACTGGCGAAAATTCACGAATTTTGGACGAATAACCAGGGGGATATGAATTTTCTTCCATGACAGCCCTGCTGATCAGAAATTTCTGAAATGGATGTTTACTATTTTCACACATGATTGCCTTGTTTACCTTGTGTACGAGCTTTATGATCATGTGACTGATTGGTAAAACCTTTTTCAGATGGTTGACTCGACCCGCCGTACCAACTTCACCGCTGGGCAGAACAGTGGCGCCCAAAACAACCAGCAACCACTGCCACATCCCCCGCAGAATCCGATGGAGGCGTTTTTCGCCACCCAAACTGAGATGATGCGGGAGATGCTAGACGTACAGCGTCAGTTGATGCAGCAGCGCCCAGGGGGAAACCATGATGCTCAGCCCCATGTTGCTCGCTATGAACACTTTCTGAGTACTCAGCCACCGACTTTCCATGATGCAACAGAACCACTGAATGCTGATGCTTGGATTCGTGCGGTGGAATCAAAGTTCTCGGTACTTGCCCTACCATGCTCTGAGGAGAGTAAGGCTAGGTTTGCTGCCCAGTTACTCAGGGGACCCGCCCTCATCTGGTGGGAAAATCACCTGGCTACCCTTCCGGAAAACACTGTGATAACTTGGGCCGATTTCAAGACCGCCTTCCGAGCTCACCATATTCCTGAGGGTTTAATTGAGAGAAAGCTTAATGAATTCCTGGCTCTCACCCAGGGCAACAGGTCTGTGTCCCAGTATGCCCAGGCCTTCAACAATCTCTGCCAATACGCAGGCTCTCACGCTGACACGGATCAGAAAAAGATGGAGCGTTTCCGCAGAGGCCTTAGTGCCAAGCTCAGGGAGCGCCTGAACACCACCAGGACTGCCACATACAATGAACTTGTGAACCTGGCCATCACCCAGGAGGATGCCATGGCTGCCGTTCAGGCCGAGAAGAAGAGGAAGGCACCCATGACTCAAGGCAGTTCCCAGAATCAGAGGTATAAGATTGTGCAGAGCAACCCTGCTCCCAACCCCCAGAAACCCGGGCAACAAGGACGTTGGGTTATTAGGCCACCCCAGCAGGCACCGAGTCGTTTCCCCGCTCCACCCCCGCCTGCTGCTCCCCGCAATAACTACCCGGTGTCAACCCGTCCGAGCAACGGGAATGCTTGTTTCAAGTGCGGACAGACCGGCCACTATTACAAGGAGTGCCCTCAGAACAAGCAGCGGAACCAGGGAAGGGCACAAAATCAGGGCAAGGGGAGGAGGCCGACAGTGCAAGTCCGACAAGGGAGGATCAACTTCACCACTCTCACGGACCTCCCTGAGGAAGCACCAGTAATGACGGGTACTTTTTCTGTCCACAATCAACCTGCAGTTATACTTTTTGATTCCGGTGCAACGCATAGTTTCATAAGTGCAAAGTTCAGTGAAAGATGTGGGTTGAATCTTTCTGGTACTGCCACACCTTACCTGATCACCAGTCCGGGTGGAAAAATTTCAACAAACCTAATCGCACAGCAAGTACCAATAATGTTGGGCAGTAAAAATTTTAAGACTCACTTGATAAACGTGAAGTTGGAAGGGATGGATATCATTCTGGGAATGGATTGGATGACTAAACACCGGGTCATACTTGATATTCCCGAGAGGGTAGTAGAAATACACTCACCACTCTTAGGCCACACCGATCTCTATCTGCCACACAGAGTCTACACAAGTTCCCATCTATGCTCACTTGCCGAGCTTAGAGTTGAGGATATTCCAGTGGTTTGTGAGTTTCCCGATGTGTTTCCAGAGGACTTACCAGGCATGCCGCCTGACCGAGACATTGAGTTCGTTATTGAGCTACAACCTGGCACCGCTCCTATATCCAAGCGACCGTATAGAATGTCACCCATAGAGTTGGCTGAGTTAAAAACGCAATTGCATGAGTTGCTTGAGAAGGGTTTTATCCGGCCTAGCACCTCACCTTGGGGATGTTCGGCCCTCTTTGCTAAGAAGAAGGATAAAAGCTTGAGGTTATGTGTGGATTATCGCCCTCTCAATGCGGTGACCATCAAGAATAAATACCCCTTACCCCGCATTGACATTCTTTTCGATCAGCTAGCTGGTGCTAAAATCTTCTCAAAGATCGATCTTCGTTCCGGGTACCATCAAATCAAGATCCGTCCTTGTGATATTCCGAAAACGGCCTTCTCTACTAGGTATGGCCTATACGAATATCTGGTCATGTCTTTCGGACTCACTAACGCACCTGCTTACTTCATGTACCTCATGAATTCGGTCTTCATGCCCTATCTTGACAAATTTGTCGTGGTCTTCATCGACGACATTCTGATCTACTCCAAAAACGAGGAAGAACATGCTGAGCATCTTCGCATTGTTCTGCAAACACTTAGAGATCATCAGCTTTACGCCAAGCTCTCGAAGTGTGAATTCTGGCTCAATAGTGTCAAATTTCTCGGGCACGTAATTTCAGATGAAGGCATTTCAGTGGACCCCGGGAAAGTACAAGAAGTCATGGATTGGGAAACTCCTGCCTCAGTCCCTCAAATCCGCAGTTTCCTTGGTCTCGCAGGGTATTATCGCCGCTTTATTCCTGACTTCTCCAAGATAGCCAAGCCTATGACTGAACTACTCAAGAAGGGAGCTAAGTTCAATTGGACGGAGAAATGTGAAGAAGCTTTCCACACCTTAAGACAGCTCCTTACTTCTGCCCCCGTTCTAGCACAGCCGGACAACACGAAGCCTTATGACATCTACTGCGATGCTTCAGGCACAGGGTTAGGATGTGTTCTCATGCAAGACAACAGAGTCATTGCTTATGCTTCGCGGGCACTTCGTCCACATGAGCTAAATTACCCTACTCACGATCTCGAGTTGGCAGCCGTGATTCATGCTCTAAAACTTTGGAGGCACCACCTCATGGGAGCACAGTGTAAAGTGTACACCGATCACAAAAGTCTCAAATATATCCTTACTCAGTCCGATCTGAATATGAGGCAACGTAGATGGTTGGAATTGGTTAAGGATTACGACTTGGAGATACTTTACCATCCGGGTAAAGCCAATGTTGTAGCCGACGCGTTGAGTCGGAAGGCACATTGTAACTGTCTCACCGCAGAAACCTACAACCAGACTTTATGCGTAGAAATGAGGAAACTTAGTCTGGAGATTGTTCCTCATGGCTCGTTAAACAACATTTCCTTAGAACCCACCCTCTACGACAAGATCGCTACCGCTCAATCCCAAGATAAGTGCATTAATATCATTAAAGAAAGGCTTTCTGCAGGAGATGAGAAGTATCGTTGTTTCCGAGTGGATCCGAAAGGGGTCGTACATTTCGGGGAACGTCTAGTAGTACCTAAGAACCCGGAACTCCGAAAGGAAATCTTAGATGAGGCCCACCTCTCTAGATTTTCCATTCACCCGGGAAGCAGCAAAATGTACCAGGATTTGAGGCAAAACTTTTGGTGGACAAGGATGAAGAGAGACATTGCCACATACGTCTCAGAGTGTGACACGTGTCAGAGGATTAAGGCCAGTCACCTTAAGGTAGCTGGAACGCTACAACCCCTCCCAATACCATCTTGGAAATGGGATGACATAAGTATGGACTTCATTTCGGGATTGCCCCTCACTCCCCGAAAGCATGATTCAATATGGGTTATTGTAGATCGGCTCACCAAGACCGCACATTTTATTCCAGTCCACACCAACTACACCGCCAAGGAGTATGCTGACATTTACTTCGACCAAATCTATCGTCTTCATGGCACGCCTAAGACCATCATATCGGATAGAGGTTCCCAGTTTACGGCTCGCTTTTGGAAGCGACTACATGAATCTTTGGGAACCAAGTTAATCCACAGTTCTGCATACCACCCGCAAACAGACGGCCAGACTGAAAGGGTTAACCAGATAGTTGAGGACATGCTGAGAGCGTGTGTGATACACTTCGACAAAAATTGGGACAAATGTTTACCCCTCGCTGAGTTTTCCTACAACAATAGCTATCAGGCGAGTTTGAAGATGGCACCTTTTGAGGCACTGTACGGTAGGAGATGTCGAACTCCATTGAGTTGGTCCCAAACCGGTGAGAGACCGATGTTAGGCACTGACCTAGTGACCGAGGCAGAGGAGAAAGTGAAGGTAATACAAGCCAACCTTCAAGCTGCTCAATCTAGACAGAAAAGTTACTTTGACAAGAGAAAGAAACCCCTACAGTTTTTCGTCGGAGATCACGTCTATCTTCGAGTTTCCCCCACCAAGGGAGTACAAAGGTTCGGAGTGAAAGGAAAATTGGCACCTCGTTACATTGGACCCTATGAGATCATAGAAGTCTGTGGGCCCGTAGCATACCGAGTACAACTTCCCGAGAGGCTGTCAGCTGTCCACAATGTTTTCCATGTATCTCAACTTAAAAAGTGTGTTCGAGTCCCAGAGGTTGAGATTGTCAATCAAGACTTGGCGTGGGTAGAACCAGACCTGGCTCTCGTGGAGCACCCTCTCCGAATTCTCGACCGCAAGGAAAGGGGAACAAGGAGGAAGATTATTAAAATGTACAAGATACAGTGGAATCATCACACAGAAGAAGAAGCCACATGGGAAACAGAGAATTATCTGAACAACAAGTTTCCGGGTTTTCTTCTACTACATGATCGTAAGCATTCCTACACCCACTAGTTCTTTCTACACTCGAATCTCGGGTCGAGATTCTGTTTAAGGGGGGTAGGCTGTGACAACCTAGGTGTTTAACTAAGCTAATTGTCTGTTAATCTTCTTGACTTAGCTTAATTAGGCTCAGGTTAACCTCACCAAGGTTTTCACTTAAGGGCTCATGCATGAAATCACAAAGTTCCTCGGTGAACTTTTGACCTTTCTCGGTTGGCATGGTTCGAATTCGAATTTTCACTTAAGAACATAAAAATCTGCCAAAATAAAAGTTGTTCAACTTTTTGTGGGACACAACTTTGCTATTTGGCACTTTTCAAAATTCCAAGTGGAAGGCACCTCAAATCTCAGTCAAACTCAGTCAAACACAGAAGTTCATGGCTGAATGGCACTCAAGTTCATGCCTTGTTCAACCCAAATTTCCCATCGATTTATAGACTTTTTCTATGGTCGACCTTTACAAAAGTTGTAGCCTACACGTTGGGACACAACTTTTGTGTTTGGAGATTTTGAAGTTTAGTTCAATTTTTGAAGGAATTCGTGTTTGAAACTGCGCCCGTGAAGTGTTCGACGAATTGACGTTCACGCGTCGGCGCGCGCGTTCCAGGCCGACCGCGCCCGACCGCGCCCGCCACGTGGCGCAGGGTCTCTGACCCGGACGTCGAGGTCGCCGCCTTGATGGCGCAGCGCCCCGTCCCCTCCTGCCCCCGACCAAGCCGCTCTGTCCCCCCGCTGGCGCTCCGACCGGACGCGACGCGCGCCGCGCGCGCGCGCCACGCGGCGTCACGCCGCCTGCGCCGCGGAGCTGCTGGCCAACCGGCCGCGAGCTCGCCGACCGGCCGTGGACAGCGCCGCCCGGACCGCGCCTGCCCCGACCAGGCCTCCCCAACCACGGGCGAGACGCCGCTCGCCGGCCGCCACGCGGCGCTCCACCGCCGCCGCTGCCCGACCGGCCGCACCGCCGCGCTCCGACCGCGACATGACCCCCGCGACGCCCGCGCGACCCTCCAATCAGGCGCTCTTGCTTCGCCGTCGCCGTCACGACCGCCCCCGCTCTGCTCCGACCGGCGGCCGACCGGCACGCCGCGTCGCCGTGGCTGCCTAGCCCCCGCGCCGCCCGAGCCTCCACGTGGCCGCCTCGCCACTCCAACCCGCCGTCCGAACCTCACCCCGGCCGCCTATAAAAGGCCCCGCCGCTCCTCGCCGCAGAACCCCTCCGCCGCGCCCAACCTCGCCGCCAGGCTGCCCCGCCGGCGACCCAGCTGCTCCACCCCGCACATTCGCCTTCCACGCGCTCCTCCGCCCTCACGTCACCCCACTTGAGCTCCCCAGCCTCAGCCCCGCACCCCAACCCCCGCAGATCGCCGGAGCTCAGGGAGAAACCGAGCGCCGCCGCCCTGCTCCGCCGCCCGCCGTCGTCTCGCCACCTCCGGCCGAGCTCCCTGCACGAGATCGACTCAAGGTGAGACGGTGAGCACTCCTGGCACGATCTCGTCCAGCCCCGTGGCCCCACATCGCCGGATTCCGGCCTTCCCGCCGCCGGCCGTGGTCGAAGGACCACATTGCTAGGATTTAGAAAGTTCCAGGGGCCTTAATGCAAGTTTCAGGGGCCTGCGTGCAAATAGATTCTTCCAGATCTAGGATTCAAATCCAGGAACTTTGAAAATCGATTAAAAATCGTAGAAAATTCAGAAAAATACAAACCCAATTTTGTTGTACTTCTGAAGTGATGCTCTACCTTTTCTAGAAAGCATGTATAGGTGTTTTCTGTGTAGTTTTCAAATTAGATCCAAATCTGTTCAAACTCAAGTTTATGCATAGTTTGAAATCTATAGCTTTGTTTGTTCTGATTTTTGGATATGTTGTAGTTGATGAAATGTTTAGGCTCCTGTAAAAAGTTGGCACAAAGTTGCGCACTAGATGTTGAGTTATAAATGGTTTAGGCTGGCTGTGCTTGTTTAGTTAAACAATTTTAATATTTAATCTGTGCAGCTTCTGAGCTCTATATTTTTGCAGCATCTCTGTGGTAACTTGATGCATGTCTGGTAAATAATAGGGCTTAGTTTGAGCTGGCTAACTTGCACATTTAATTCACATCAGTTTAAATCTGATAAATTAATACAGCAAGATCCTTTGGTCTTTTGAAACTATTGCTTGGCATGTGAGCTTATTTAAACTAGTATAGGCTCTGGTAGAAATCTAAGGACGAATCAATGTTAGTGTGATTTATTAGGATTTATTCTTAATGCTAGTGTGATAAGCTTGTGTGATTTTTCCTGGTTGCTGTGTAAATCTTTTTGATCTAAATTTTGGTCAGTAAATCTAGCAACACACCAAGAACACACTGGAATTTTCTCACATTTAATTGAAGTCCCAAACTGCCAGAATAAATTGTGAAAATTTCATTGCTTAAAAAGGTGAAATAAGAATAAGTCTTTTCTTTAAAGTTATTTAAATGAATTAAACACACCCCACGCACACCCTTGCTGTTTTGTGGTGAAAACGAAGTTAAATAAATTTATATGTGTACACAATCACCATCAACAAACCCCAAGTACTTTAATGAGTAACTACAACTTAACTAAAGAAAGGGAAGGTCAGACCAAAAATTGTCCAGGTGAATGTGTCACTAAGTACACCGGGGCTTATCATTATGACATTATGATGACTCGAATTAAGATCATGTTCTTAATTGCATATGCATACGTGTAGAGCAAGCCCTCGCTGACGGAGACTACGAACTCGTACCCGCTGGAGGAGAAGGCCAAGCGGAAGGAGAAGTGAACACCGTCCAGGTCGAGCAAGACCCGAACCCCGCTGCAGAGGAGTCCCAGGCTAACAACGTGCCCGAAGGCAAGCCCCGGAGCATATCCCATGTTTCGAATCTTGCAACTATGTTTGTACTCTATGTTTGTGCATTTACGTTCAGGAGTTGAATTGAAACCTTAGTTGCATGATCCTAGGTACCTATGCTTTGCAATACTAGTATGATAGGTCGATAGTTGCCTCGCTTTAAGGACACGGTAAAAGTCGAGTGATTTCCTGTCACTCGCGAGATATAGGAATCAACTGCTTTACTTATGTTGGAATCATAAGGATGACGGACGGGGATTTTGGTCATGTAGATGCCCCGTCTGTTTATGGAAAGTTGCTAAGGTCGAAGTGTGCCGGCGATGTTGATCAAGTGTTTGAAAGCACTAAGCACTTGTTTGGGTATGGGACCGGTAAGTTTAGTACCTGTTCGGAAGAGGGCGTGGCCTTGTCCTGCTTTCCCTGGGATTTATCCCCCTGTCGCTGACACGTGGCTCAAGACCGAGGCCGGCCGGTTACGACCGCGAAGTATGACCGGCTAAGGCTTGTGTCCAAGGGGAGTGGGCTCGGATTAACAAACTCGGAAGACATGGGAACGGCCTGGTTAGTGTCGACCCTCGGGGTTGATGCTTTTCCGTGTGTTTAGTATCCACCTTGCAAGGTTAAAATCGGTTCGAACTGTCTGTTTCTCGCAGCTAATGAGACTACTTGATCTCTTGCCGCACTGAGTAATGAAAGTGGAAACATGATGATGATAAACTGCTGCTTGCTTAATTGCTTGCTCCACTTGCTTGGTTAGCATAGGTTGCTTATCTAGAAAGACTAAATTCGAACTAGAACTTGATGCTAAAATATTGAAAGCAAGGACCCACTCTTAGTCGCTTTTTGGCAAAACAAACCCACCAGCCAAAAGCCGTGCATGTCTAGAAGTTGGTGATGTAGCTGTCACCCGACGGTTAAGTCTTGCTGAGTATTAGTATACTCAGCCTTGCTTGTGGAATTGTTTTTCAGGTAGTACCCTTGAGGAGATGGTTGCAGGTCTCACCTGGCCAACCACCCTTCCTCCTGGCTGGACTGTCATGTGGGACGAGGATGCTTCTGAGTGATGTCACGACGGCTTCACGTGATGTCACTACCTTTCCGAATAATAGTTCTTTCCGCTGCTTTTAAAAACTCTGAATTATCTTTACTCTATGCATGAACTGAATTTGTAATAAAGTACCGAAGTGGGACCTGTTTAAATTATCTGTGGATTGTTGTAATCTCTGGTACTCTCCTTCGAGGGAGTAAAGGCACGACTCGTTTCGATCTCGGTAACCGTGCGTGGTTGCATCGGGCTTGACCCGACAGACTGTCAGATTACTCCGATTTAACTGCGTGACGACCAATGGAAGGTTAGCGCACTTAAGCCGGATTAATTTGAGCGGTTCTGCCACAGGTATGTATTCATCATTCATATAAATACTAGTGTGTTCAACTTTGTTTGTCTTTTTGACATGCTAATATTTTTCTATTTTCAGGTTGGAGATGATGATGAAGATGATGTCGAGTCTATTGAATTCCAAAATGCATTGTGGCAAGCAATTAGTATCTACTAGGGACATGGGGTACATGTTCTCAGTTTATGCCTTTGTGCATTCTTTTAATTTTATGGATGGTAGTTGATGGATGGTTTATGAACTGTAATGGAAAATGGATGAATATGTGATGGAGACATCAAACATGGATGATGGACATGGACCTAATTTGTTCTCTATTGCATTGCTGTTTAATGTGTTTGATGGATAAATATGTGACGTACATGTGTTTGATGGATAAACATGGACCTAACATGTTTGGCTCGCGAGCAGCTCGAGCTTGGAACGAGCCGAGCCGAGCTGGAGTTTTAGCTTGCTAAGATAACGAGCCGAGCCGAGCTAGCTCGTTATCCTAACGAGCTGGAGCGAGCCGAGCCGAGCCGAGCCGAGCCAGCTCGTTATCCAGCCTTAGTTGAGTCTAACCTTGCACAACACATATAATGGCCATGCCATACATTAGGTAATCGAAAAACATAAATTATTTTAAAAACCTCATCTAACGGACACTATAATAACATACAAGCAAGTGCTACTGTACTAGCATAATTACGAAACTTTATTAGATAATTAGCTTGAAAGCAAACAGCGATCTCCTACGTTCATATCAAACTTAAATTTATGAAAGCTATAACTGCCATTAACAAGAAATTCAGAATTACAAGACGCTATATCGATCCACCATCGCAGCTAGTCAAATATAATTACAATCGAATGGATGCGTCGGTCAGATTAATAATTGGTAGATCGAGCTTTCCCCCTGGCTCCAAGCTCCGGATCCAGAAGATAGCTGGTAACTGTGCGAGCGATTATGCTAGTGCAGGAGGAGGAGGGTGATGGTCGACCACCAATTCGCACCATGGATGCGTACCTGCAGCTCGCAAACTTCTCGCCGGGTAACGACGCCGGCGGAGGCTTTGACTCCCCCGTCTGTTGACGGCCTTAAATTTGTGGCGGTGATCAATCGAGTTCGTAAAGATGTTTGCCTAGAGCTTCTGAGTTTTTACATTTCTGAACTTTGTTTGGAACTGAGCTGTTGAGCTCTTCTTTTTATCGTTGTAAACGTTAGGAGGTACAGCCTGAGTGCTGTTTTGTATTGGTGACTATGGCTGTAAGCACTCTTCATCGAGTCGCGGAGGTCGGTTTTTCCTGATTCTAAAAAAAAAAGCCGGGCCGGCCACCGCACCACGTCGATTCTTATGGGTTCGGTGCGGTGGGTTCTGGATCCGAGTCGCATTCCTAACTCACCACGTGAGCTCTTCTTTTTTCCAACAGAAAATCTGGGACAATTTTGTGGTCTGGGCCTTTCCAGTCCAAATTCTCATAATGGGCTCTTATTCCATAATCTGGCCCGTGCTCAGCCCACCACAAAGCTCTGCTGCGTTTCCTCTTTCCTCATTTCCCCCGTTCGTCTTTCCGGTCTCCCCGCAGCTCCGCTTCGGCCCTTCCTCCTGGCGGAGCGTCCTGCCGTGTTCGGTGCCGTCAGGAGAGAGAGAAGGGAGAAGGGAGGGAAGCGAGGACCGATTGTCTCAGGCTCCTTCAATCACCGCGAGCAGCCATCCTTCTCCTCGGCTCCTCTCAACTGCTGCGCCGACTTGGGGATCTATTTCCGAGCCGGATTTCGGTTGATTTCTCCGTTTGCTGGTGAGGAAACCCTAGATTGCTTGGATTGGATAAATAAGAGTGAGTTTTTCTTTGCTGTGAGCAAACTATTCGTGGATTTCCACTGATGTGAATGATAAGCCAATCCATCTTTCATCATTTTCCATTTGTTTGGGGGCGCGAACGGCAGTATAGCATACTGGCGATTTGGGAACAATGTCTGGGCGTAAGGCGTTCATGTATGTACTGTACAATGCAAGCAATTTGGGAACAATTTTTGGGTCTAAGGCGCTCATGTATATGTATGTACTGTAGAATGCAGCGCCTCACCATTTCTAATATGAATTGAATGGGCAGCTGTTTTAAGCTCAAGATCTGAACTGAAATTCAAATTATGCCCTGAACTGTTTTGTTCATAGTGGCCACTTTAAGCTCTTAACTCTTTTTGTTCGAAAGACCGACCTAACCTGTCATTGACCTTTTCTCTTACTATGAAATAGTTTGTTGAACCAGTTTCCTCTGAACTTATATTTCATTGAGAAATGGTGGTTGCATTGCACTTGTCTTCGGACCATGGGAAACTGCTAGACTTGTATCATTTTTCGGCAACCCCACTTCCAAATCCTATTAGTAGCACTTTCTCTCTAGCATCTTAATGATAGATATTTACATCGCTAGATTCATGTCATATTTAGGTGCCTGATTGGCAAAATCCAGCGAACAAGTGGAACATTATGTCCAATTTAACCCATTATTTCGCATTCTTCATGTGAATTTTTTTTTGTTTGATTGGAAAATACAGAGATGCAGGTTCAATCGAGCATCTACTTGTGTGTTCAATGCGGGGATCATTTGGTAGTTTCACTGAAATTTCGAACCTAACATGTGTCTGGTCCAACTTGAAATTTCAGATAGTCATGTCTTGGGCAGACTGTGAAAGGTCAATTCTAATGAATATCATAGTAGTGGGAGTATGCTTAGAAGTTGGTAGAGTAGACTTTTAGTTTGTGCCCATTAGTTCACCCTCCCCTCCAAACAAGAACCATAGGGAAAAAAAATAGTGATGCCACTTCTGGCAGCCTTTTTGTCTGTAATGCCTAATAAGTACTACATAATCTTAATTTAGTTTAATTTTAAAACTGCAATAGCGAGGTTAAAACTGATGTAATTATCGTTGTTATGTTTTAGATTGACATTTGATTCATTAGAAGGTTATTCCTAAACCAGAGGTCCAACTGGCAAATCACCAGCTCAAGCATATGGGTGGCTTGACAGAGGAAAGCACTAGCTTTAGTTTTGAGATCACCGGTGCCCAGTGCCATGTTGAAACTTGGTATAATGTCTTTTCTGTAAAGTACATTGTTTCCTAGGTCTTTGCAAACACTTTTTATGTGCCCACATCCCTGAGTTAGCTAAATCCTGCATAATGTTATATCTGTGTACTCTGAATTCCTTGGTTCATTGCTGCCTGTCCTGTGAGGTCTTGGTGAGCTTAATGCCAGCATATATCAATTTGTTTTCTGATTTTTTTTCCATATTTTATTTATAGGGTACCATGGAAGGGGCTGATGGCAAAGAGTCAGAAGCTGCATCTGTCATCAAAGTTGCCAGAGAACCCGCCATCATTATCAACGGTGTTCCAGACTTGTCCCCTGATCACACTGCTGGTTCCCAACCTGAGGTAAAAAATGATGCAGAATCTCAAGTTGATCCTCGTTTTGGTGAATTGCTAGAAGGGAGGAAAGTGAGGAAGCTTTTTGGAGACACGTATTATGTTGGGAAAGTAGCCAAGTATGACAGTGAAAGCAACTGGTACAATATCATCTATGATGACGGAGACCTGGAAGATCTCGAGTGGTCTGAACTTGAGGAGATTTTGTTACCGTTGGACATAACCGTTCCACTAAGAACACTTGTTATCGACAAATTCAAAGTTCGTGATTACAGCAGACCTAAGGTGGGTAGACCAAAGAAAGTTTATGCTACAACAA
Source organism: Urochloa ruziziensis (assembly GCA_015476505.1). NCBI lineage: Eukaryota > Viridiplantae > Streptophyta > Magnoliopsida > Poales > Poaceae > Urochloa > Urochloa ruziziensis. The sequence goes on along the minus strand of CM027122.1, from coordinate 56,171,732 downwards.
TGGATGTTAATATGAAGAGAACAGCAAATATTGGAGTAGAAGGCCAAAGCCAACCATCAGATAATGTCACAGCAGGAGGAAATGCTCAAGCAAGCTTGCAGGGAAATAATCAACCTAGAAAGAGGGGCAGGCCTCGAAAAGATGCATCGTTATCTGCTAATAGTCCACCTAAAAAAAGAGGCAGGCCTCTGAAAAACAGAAATGCTCAGAGCGCTGAAAACACTCCAGATTCTCTTCCTCTTGTACGCAATGGAGTGACAGTCAGGGCAGAAAAACTTAAAAGAGAAAGTTTGCGTGTTCAAGGCACACCATCAGGAACTCAGTAGTTCTAGGAAACAAGTAGTTTCGCTTCTCCAATATAGAAATCGGTGAGCATTTCAGAATCTATGTATGATGCTTACATCTAGCTTTCAACCCATATTTTGTACAACCCGGCGTACAACAAAACTTGTAAAGCTAAGTCTGCTATACCAATGCTATTGTAATCCTTCCTATACAAGTATGTTTGCAATCTGTTTGAAATTCTTCTGGTATATATGGTCTTAGAAGTTTTCCTTGTGGAAATGGAACCTAGTCGTGGTTGTCTGGCTGAATTCTTTTGAAAGTTCCTTGAGCTGTTTTGTGAGCGTTGGAGATCCGCAGTAGAAAACCCCTGAAAGGTTTAAGAATACATTAGCTGTTGTGCTTAGAAGTGGAGTTATTTTGTGACTAGATAATCTGTTCAAGTAGCTCACCGATGCGAGAGTTCTTGTGGGCATTGGCCAGATCAGAGAATACTTTTCTCCAATTTGGTCTTGCAAAATGTGTCCGAATCTGTAAGCAGGAGTAGGATAAATAAAACAAAATGCCAAATTATTTGTAGATTGAAAAAAATGAGAAGGTGGCCAAAATACCCTGCTGCCGGAGACGATGTCCACGCCATTTTTTGCATGCTGAAGTGACTGGACCATGGCAATCAGAGCTGACCTTGCGTCGCCTTCTTCATAGACGCTGGTTAGGTAATTGTGCATCTCTATAACATTCTGCAGTAGCCAGGTTTTCTATTAATTTATGTTTCTGCGGATAGAATGATGGTACAGGAAGCAGTTCATAGAAATGAGTGAGACAGTACGCTGTGATCGCTTTCAGCAACATCATTCATGACTCCTTTGAACCATTCGAAGGATCCTTGCTCCCTGGTAACCCAGTAGAAGTAAGCTCTTCCTGGGCCATTGTTCTTGAAGCTGCCTATCTCAGAGCCATGGATGCTCTCTACCTCCTGTTGCGATGGAATAAATTTATTCATCAACTGTCCTTGAGCCATGGATGCTCTCTACATCAGAGCCGTGGATAGCATTAGAAGGAATAATTTGTATTAGAAGAGAAATTTACTTCGTTGGATTTTAGGTTGTTCAACATATCCTTTAGTATGCTGATGAAAGGAGTTGCTCCAATTCCAAGACCGATAAGCAAAAGAATGTCATATTTCTTGTAATTTTGTGCTGGTGCTCCATAAGGCCCATCAATATAGACCCTCGGAAACCTAATGGAAACACAAAAAAAATACTCAGTGAGTTAGGAAAGTTTACAAATGTCAATGGAATCTCAAAACCAATATAAATTAGAATATGGAAAATATGAAGCTAAGCACCTGGTGTCCTCTATCTGGGCATCTGCCACAACTGTAGTTTCAAGTCTTGTGAGGGTAGCCTTCTTGGAAGTTACTTGTGCCTCACAAGCCTGTATGAATACCAAGTCCAATTATTCATTTTTGATAATTCACGTTATTGTTTAATAATTCTAAAATAAACGTTCTTTCTACTCTTGCAGTTGTGTTTCCTCAAACTGACCTTTCCAAAAAGGTTTCGAAGTTCAGATGTCCAGTCACCCAGTGTCCGGATATGTACGCTCAAGTACTCATCACCTGGCGCAGAAGTGATAGAGAAGGGGTGCCTGATGCGGAAACCAGAGAACTGTAAGCAAGAACCTCAGATAAATACTTCTTCGGCATGTATGTAACAATTAATGAATACCATTCGAAAGGCGAGACATCTGGACATTTTACAAATAGGTACATCCCACTCTTGTACTTGAAGCCGAGTGGCTTCTTCATGTGAATAGAGAGCACATTTCCGGGATAAATTGCTGCCTGCATATACATCACAGCATTCGGTTAACAGATCATTCATAATGATCCAAATTATGTTAATTCAGCAGCTTACCTTCAGAATGCTCACGCCGTAGTTGTTCTCACGGACTTTTCTAATAGTTCTTTCACAGGCATAGAAGAGAACAGGGACAATCAGGTACATCCATGTCTGAATGAACAATTGAGATCATAGACGTGTCATTTAACTGCTCCCAACATTGAATTCACTGGGTAAAAATGACTTAAGATTCAAAGGAAGTCGTGTGAGGATTACCGTTTTCTTGTACCACTCCCTGGTGAGGAATATGAAGTAGGAGTGTACCACCAGCAGGATATACGCGAGGACCAGCAGGTGGTGGGCGTACCAGAAGGCATTGAAACCGGCAAGGTGGTGCAGGGGCGACGGCAGCTTCACCACACTCCGCCTGAAGGAGTGCGTTGCCAGTGTGAAGGAGAATGACATTATGATGATCATGAGGATGCCGGTGACCCCCGGTATGCTCTCAAGCAGGTCCGGGTACGTGGGCTGCTTGTAGTGAAAGTTCGACCCCAATGTGGCCATGAACTTGTCCGTTGGGTAGCTGATCAGTCTCGGGAAGTCGCATGTGACGTGCGCGAGCGTGTGAATCGCCGTTGCAATAGCGATCGACAGTGCCATGATCTTGTGGAAGTTGATGTTGTCGTCAAAGGGTATGACATGGCTGAGCGCGGTGGACCTGAGCGTCGTCAACGTGTTCCGGCAGACGGGTAGCAGGATGAGCGCCATGTTGAGCTTGAGGGTCTCTGCAGCACCCTTGGCGACGCAGACGCAGTAGCCCATCACCTGGAACGCGCTCCGGCGCTTGTACTGCTCGAACTTGTACACGAACAGGGCGAGGTTGACGACCAGCCACAGCGTGACGAGCCATATTCGCTTCCAGTTCTCGTGGATGAAGTCGGCCGTCTTGGACAGGTGCCGCTTCAGCGGGCTTCGGTACCGCGACGGGATCATCGTCCGCGCAAGGCTCGACGTCGTGCGCTTCAGCTTCTCCGGCGCCTGTGCGCTCACCATGCCACGGAGCAGGGTCTCCAGCTGCCAAATCTGCATTGTCGAGGCACGTCGTGAGCATTACCAGACCATTGACCCCTCTTGGTGGGAAAGCAAACAATGTGTCTGAACGGAGTGAGCACGACCTCGATGTAGCCACGGTCGTCGGGGTCGAGCTCCTCCATGATCAGTGACGCGTAGGTCGCCGCGTGCCCCTTCAACTTGGCCAGCTTGTTCGCTGACGCACTGAGTATAATAACCTGCCGAGAAAAATAATTAAAATACCAAATTAATTCGTTGAAATTCGTCTGATCGTCCAGCTCAGTGAATCCCTCTGGCTCACCTCTTTGACCTCATCTTCGGTGAGCATCCCGTCGCCGTTCTTGTCGCACCTGTATCAGGCAGAGGCAGGGGTTCGCTCCGTCAGTATATAAAACTTCTTCATTGGCGCGGGAAGGCGGTGGACTTTACATGTCAAAGAAAATGCGCAGCCGCGAGTCGAAGTTCTGGTCGGTCATCTCCTCCCAGAACTCCTTGAGCTGCTCCTTGGTGATGCCATCCTCAGGCTCCAGGCTCCGCCGCCGCGCCAGCGCAACAAACAGCTCGCCGGCAAACTCCTTGGAGTCCCCCATGCCTTGAGAAGGAGATGAGTTAGTCTAATCCTGTGGACTAGTGGAGACGAATACTGATTGCATCACCTAATTCAACTTGCTCACTGATCAAAGCATGTGATACAATTATGATAGTGGCTGTACTAATCTTGTTCATTCAAGTTGATTAGTTTCAAGGAACATTTTGGAGGAAATTCATCAATTTAAGCAGACATATGGGGAGAAAGTGGATCTCAGTTAGGTAGGCTTGTCCTGCCAACTCTTTGGTGGAAACAGTCACAGTTCATCATATCATCAAAGAACGGTTTCAAGCACACAAATGATGAGCAAACAAAACAAATTCAGAACACACAAGATTCCGATGCATATCCATCATTGCTGCTATACCATTGCCTTTGTAGTTTTTATCAGGGATCAATTGTTTGGATTTTATTTCCACTCTGGATCGCACCACCTACTCAGCCAGCGCATGCCCCAACCCAACCCGACAAAAGTGGCCAACCCGATCGGCCGTACGCTACTCACCGATGCACTTGCCGAAGCTCTCCTTCTGGAGCCGGCCGCTGCCCTTGGCCATCTCGTCGAAGCGGCGCTCCACGGCCTTCCACCCCTCCTTCCCGCCGGAGGTCTTGTCGAGGAACCGGAGCCCCCGGAGCCCCATCTGGGCGCTCGACTGCATCCGCGTCATCCTTCCGGGGCGCATCCCGGCCACCCCTTCGGGCACCTTCATCGACACCCTCGACGCGAACTGCCGCACCCCCGACGCCAGCCGCGACGGCTGCTTCATGAGCCCGCGCGCGAACCCGCCCGGCGGCGGTGGGAGCCTAGCACCCGGCGGCTGCGCCGCCCTGCCGCCGCCTCCGTCGACGGCGATGCCCTCCAGCGGCGGCGACCGCCGGTCCCCGTACCCCGCCATGCCGCGCGCGCGCCCTCCGACAAGGCGGCCGCAATGCCGCTCGCCGCCGGCTGGCTCGCCTCTCAGCGGAGGAGGTGGAAGACAGCTGGGCCCACCTTGCGGGTGAGGGGGATGGAAGAGGAGGAGGAAGGGGACAGAGATGGCGGGTAACATGCGCATCCTCTCCCAGTTATAGCCGTTGAGGCGCCGCGCGGCCACAGCGATCTACCTGACGATGGCGCGGAGCCGTCAGATGCGAGATCAACGGCCCGCGTGGCTCCCCTCATGCCCCCGTGAGATATCGGGTAGGGGAGCCGTGGATACGCGCGCCACCGTATCGCGCGAGTTTCTCTTGCTTCTCGCACGGGCAAGGCCGTGCTCGTGCACGCGTGGACGCCCATGCGCCGTCGGATGATGAACGGGCGGATGGAGATGGGAGTGGGGACGCTGCGTTAGGTAGGCGGGGAGAGAAACGTGGCGCCTGCTCTTTTGGGGGGAGGTGGGGCACGGCGGTGCACGGTGCTCGGAGGCTGACGGGGTGGGCCCGGGGGACAGGGTTCTGTGTGGTGCGTGTCGTGTGCGGTGGATTGCTGTGTGGTGTCTGTCAGGCACTCAGGCTTTGCCGCTGGCAGATGGGCCACGGAGGTAATCGGAAGGTGGGAAACAAAAGCTAGGCATATCAATGTCCGATTTATTTTCATTTAGTTTTTGTTAGGACTAGGGAATTATTGATGATGAAGATGAACCTTCAACTCCTCAACTGTTTGGTTTATAAATTAGTACCCCAAAAATGCAGGACATTGCATGGTTTTATGGTGGGAGCCACGTTTCAGAGACGGGGTGCAGCACGTACGTGACAAATTGCCAACCTCTCAAGCAAGAGTGCACTACAAAACTTGTGCCAAGACCCACCACGAACACAGTGATGCCAATTTAATTATACCTTGTCGCGTACGAAGAAGAGCAGATCATGATAATGCAAAATGGTTTTATCCTCGAGTACGACTTTCAAATGTGTCGTCTTCCTCTTTTCGGAGCAACAGAAAGAAAAACGTGCGATGCATCGTAGTAGAAGCTCTGGATCGGAGCCACACGATCGCTGCCTAGCTAGGTTCGAGCCCGGACAAAGTTTATTATCCTCTGGCCGGATATATGTGCTGATGTTACATTGCCCGGTGTAATGCAAGGCCCGTATTTGTCTCGTGGCATGCTGAAAAACAAAATCCCTACATATACTACCTTCATGAGAAATCCATGAAGGTCACATTCTTTTGGCTGTAGTCTCAGATCTCAAATACTTAGCCGTAGCCCGTAGAACGAAAGGAACCTTGCAAGTAAAGAGTACATGGATGCATGGATGCTGTTGAAGATTTCCTGTTCTCTGCAAATTAACATGCACGGGCTCAAGCAACAGACTTTCTTAGCCGGTCGAAATGACTGCGAAAGGTAAAGGGCACCTAAAGCTTGATGTGATTCTAAGGCAAGAGAATCGATATCTCCTCGATCGATCGCATGCCGGCCGTCATGATGGTTACTGTTGGAGAATACAGGCGCTGATCTGGAACCCCCTGTTGCTGCCGGCCACCCCCGTGTCGGGGCAGAAACGAAACGAGACGCATCGGCACGCATGGCCTCTGGATTTTTGGTGAGGTGGGGATGTCAGAGGCCCGAGCGAGCCACGTGATTCCTGACGCCGAAAAGGCGCAGAGGCAATGTGATCGGGTTCGGCAAGAATTTGTCTCGCAGTACTATATGTCAAGGTAATTCGTGCCGGTAATACCTTGCTTTGTGGGTGCATGAACGTTGTCTGCAGCCAGGTATTATATGTATCCTTTCTCTACACATCGGAAATTCGTGGTTGCGGCGTTCTGCTTCTGCCTGTCAGGTAGCCTCGATTCTTATTCAGTTTGCAAAAGCACCAGATGTGAAAGCCATGCGTATGTTGCTCTCGGCCGAGCTTTTTCGAAAGGCGCCAATGATCTGAAATCCTGTGTGGATTACTTTATTTCAGGCATCTTTACGACGATGGACTATCTATCATTGCAACCTATGAAAATAAAATGCTCGTGCTAGGGCAACTTTGCCAAGCCCCAAGCATCATGCATGCTCCACTCGTCAATGTCACCAAACAATAAGAATCAGCTGGACCCTGATAAAACACATTTTCCCACCCAAGATTTATTCGGTGGTGTAGTACCTTGCTTGGCTAGCTTGGTCACACAGAAACGACACCAAGGTTGTTAGCTCACCGAATTTCTTGACCATTTGGGTCTCCAAATTGTTAACACAGCTAAAGAGAGAGCTCCTTCAGTCGCAAGCAGCTGGAACGAAGCTGCATATGCAATCAGCAGCTGCCGAGTCTGAAGCTGTCGCCGAGTAAGAGAAGCCGTGGACGTTGGTTCAACCGCCACGCCCACATCCGCACGACGGGTGGCCATCGACTCGATCGGGGCCATGCCGCTCTCGCGCCCACACGACGGCTAGAAGTGAGACACCTGAACAAGGCCAAACGGAGAGCTAGGGAGCTTGGCGGCGAGAGTTGCGCCGGTTACTGATCGCCTATTGCTTTTTTTTTTAGGAGAGTGATCGCCTATTGCTTGCGAGAAACCAGTAGTGGAGCTCGCTGTCGGTGTGGGTCTCTATCACTGTCAGGTAGCCAGGGCAAGCTAGCATCGCCGGACGATACGTGCCTAGCCGGCCTACGAGTGGGCCCAGGCACGGTGGTTAGCCGCACGTGCTCCTCGTCCATCGGGGGCCCCGGCCGGCATCCTCCGACCATGGCCTGCGTCGCTTTGCCGTTGCTCGCCGCCAGGCCCGGCCGCCAGCTCGGCTGACAGCGAGCTTAGCGTTGGTTTGGTTTTCCTTTTGCGATCAGCAGGGGAAAGGGAGATTATTCCTTTTGACCTAATAGCTAGCTATAGAATGCTGAGTGCGTGTAGAAATTTGAAAGCGCGCCTCACCATTTCAGAAAAAAGAATGCACACGTACTATAGTCCTGCGATCGGTTTGGCTAGATAAAGCCGTGTTCAGACTGAACCAAGATAGACCGAATGGTCAGTGATCACCACATCACAGAGCATCGTTTCTAGAACACAACCAAAGCCTGACCTCTCCCTTTGATTAGGTGCTAGCTCCATCATTGCGAGGGTTTTAATTCTTTATGATGCGCTCCGATCTTTGGGCGTCGGTTCACCGGATTCTTCAGTTACGCGGGAGAGGCCGGCGCCGTAACCGTGCGAGCCACTAAAGAAATGGCGCCCGGAATGGAATTCCGAGCCACAGTTGTTTATACGCCAAGACTAGAGGAGCCACAGTTGACGATCTCTCACGAGACGAGATCGGCATGGCCGCAGCGCGCGAGATCGCTGCAGCCTGCCCCCCGCATGTCTCGCACGCCGCCCGATCAATCAGGCCGCGGGGGTCGTCGCAAATTTGGTGGCGAAGAACTGGGCCGCACGTTGGGGTTATTGGGCGGGAGGGAGAGGGAGACCCAGACACAAGGAGTCAGAGGCAAGGCAAACACACCCCCGCCGCGCTCAACGCCTCAACCAACAACACCCTCCCCTCCCTCTCCTCGCAATCGTTTCCGTTCCGACGGGATTTTTCTATGCCACGTACGGAAAAAGAAAATTGCAGACGCGTTCATTCCGGCCTGCTGCTCCTGTCCTGTTGTTTCCTGTATGCTTCGGCGACTAATGTGGCAACCGGCAGGCAGGCAGACCAAACGATTATTTTACTTGAGATACACGGGTCAGTAATCTATGCATGATACCAATATATGCGCTAAGCACATGGCTGTGATCACTTTCTGACGGTTGTTTACCTGCCTCGGCTCCCTGCCTAAAAGCTAAAGGAGGCATTCAATTCATGCATTCTGCACATCGGTGTCTGCTACGGTACGATCGTTAGGAGGAACCGAGCTGATGGGCATTATGACTCCCATTTCAAATCAGTGTGCCCGATCGAGCCTCCGGCTGCTCTCTGCCAAGGGAAATTCTCGGTGTCTTGTCGCTGCACTGGTAGCTTTTCGTTTTCAGAGGTTAATGAGCGCTAACAAACTTCTTGTGATGTCCAGGTGTTCCCACATGTAAAAGGCTGCTTGGCAAACCTCCTGCTCAGGATTGCACCATGCACATCAGTATCAAAACAGCTATGAGTGTCTTGTCTTGTAGAGATGGAAAAAGGAGAGGTGCAAGCTATTGCAGGGAGCACTGAAGCGGTACATGTGTGGCTGCATAATTTTGACAAAGCATTGGGAGATGGTTAGTGCATCTTTGTCATACAGGCAACGTGATAGTGTGTAAGGGTTTTGCGGTACCATAGAATTCATGGATGAAGTGGACACTTCCTTGCCTGCACATCAGCAACTTGGGACTACAGCAACCAGTTGAAGGAATAAACAATTATATGGGGCGTTAGGATACAGTGAAGCTTTGGCATTTGTATAGCGATTTAGGTGTGTGTAATGTTTTTTTTTTAAATTCAGGTCAAGCCAGGACAGATTAAGACTCGTTTGGTGTGCGCGTATGCATGGGCTACTTATCCTGGTCAAGCTTACAGTTCATTCTTGGCTGCTAAACCGTGTGGATTTCACTTTCCAAAGGATATAATGGTCGCATAAAAGCTGTATCCAATCAGGAGATCAATGTACTGGCAGTCGAAAGACAAGCTATAATCTCTTTGGACCCTGTTTTTTTCCCTCTACATTTCTCTACGTTCTCCCATCTTAATATATATAGATAGATGCACAGCCTTGTGCCGAAAAAAAAAAGAAAAATAAAAATCAGACGCCATTTCTTAAACAAAATATAAAGCAACAAAATAAAGAAATAATAATTGACGTGAACAATCTTCATACTATATGCATTACGTATTGCTGAAATTTGAAAAAAAAAGAGGAAAAAGTCCAAATTACTCCCCTCAAGTATAAGCAAAGTCCAGATAACACCCTAAAGTATGTTTTGGTTTAGTTTACCCCCTAAACTATGGCATTTGGTTCAAATTACCCCCTAATATGATTTGTCTTTTTTGTTTCTCCATACATAAGTGGAATCTTGAGTTCAAAATTTACAGGATGGTAGTTGACATCACAACGTATGTCAAAAAAATATATTATAAAATTTTTGTCATTATTTTTCACATAATTTTGTATCTCAATGATTAATTTATTATCAAATATCATAGCATATGAAAATAATGATAAAAATTTCATGACATATTTTTTAAATATGTGTTATGATGTCTATTATCATCTTGCAAAATTTGAAATCAAAATTCCACTTGTACATGGAGAAACAAAAAAGACAAATTGTATTAAGGGGTAAATTGAACCAAATGTCATAGTTTAGGGGGTAAATTGAACCAAAACATACTTTAGAGGGTTATTCGGACTTTGCTTATACTTCAAGGGAGTAATTTGGACTTTTTCCAAAAAAAAATAAAACAACATCGAATTGAAAGCAAGCATTATTCACCATGATAGATGGAATGCCAACTGACTGATGACTCTTGTTCTCAACTTTGTTGTGTAGCTCCAGTATGGAAGCAAACGTGTTGCATCCTTGATTTTCATCTTTGTTGTCTAGTCTCAGCTGTCAGGTGTCAGATTGCGTACAAGATTCCAGTGGTTTATGCATGTCATAATCACTTGAATTGAATTATAGATGCGTGACACCTGTTTACCCTTTTCTAAAAAGATTCCTACATAATATTAGAAATTTTGCCTTATGGTTGGCTAATTGAACCATAGAAATATCTGAATGTATAGGATCGTTATTCCATACATGCCCTCCGCAGTCCTGTAAACGCTGGGAGCAGGTCGTAATTTACGACACCAAGTGAAGGCCGTTTCTTTAATAAGTTGGAATCAGGGTGAATGGGTTCGGCTATATGGTTACTCATGTTTTGAGAGGATAAGCGGCCAGGCAGCCATGTGCTCCCGTTCCTAGCTCTCTTCAGCATCGCTCCCTAGCTTGCCGCCTGATGGCGTCACGAGCAGCGCTACGCGATCATAGGACGGTTATGTTTATGCCATCTCTTGATCTCCCAATTTGTTGCACATTATCCTCTACGCATCTTAACAAAATTAGTAAATTGCTGACGGTCAGCTCCACGCTGCCACTAGCTCACTACTACCTGTTAAGCAATCAGGGGCATGTTCCGCTGTTAAATAAATTCGCTGGTTGTGGCTGATTTTGACTGTTTCAATAGTATTTTGTGAGAGAGAAAATATAGAATGAGCCGGTGTAGAGAACTCTTCTCCGTTCACTCTTCAGTTTGCAGTAAATTGATCTGAAAGCAGCCACAGCACCGGTCCTTACCAGTTACCACTTCAGGTAAGAAGTGGCACTAAGCTCGCAAGTTGCGCTGTCTTTGTTCCGGCACTGCTGATAGCACTCGTTAGCGTCAACGTGCTTCTCCCTTATCCTCTTGTCCGGCATCTCTCGCTAGTACAGGTGGTTACGGTATAACACACGTGGATTACAACGACGCGAGCATGAAAAGCATTTGGAATTTGGATGGCCCCAATCACACCCTCTCGCCGTCGTCGCCATCACCATCCATGATCCGTCCCGCGACCTGTCCGAATACGCAGTACTGCCGGCCGTTGCTCTCGTTGATTCGTTCTCCCGATCCTCGTGGCTGCATCGATGGAATCAGAGAGCTTGGCCGCCAGGGATCCAGCTGTGAGAAACACCATCTAGTCGCTGCACAGACAGTATAGTACGTGGTACTAGCAGACTAGCACTGTGGCCTAAGACTTTGATGAGATCTTGGTCAGTGCAGTCCCATTCAGGACGGACCACGGGTTCAGGGATCTTGCAAACAGACAGACGATTTCCGGAGCCGAGAACAACAAGACACCCCCGGATTTGTTCCTTTTTGTAAATCCTAGTCCTACCGTTCACGAATAGAGGTCTTCTGCCAACTGAAATCAGAAACAAGCTGCCTTTCATGTCGCATTCGGCGGCAGCTTTTTTGCTGGCAAGTGGGTTGGGTTCTTTTCTCTCTTTTTTCTTTCCAGGATTTGCTGTGATCCTTTTTTTTTCGAAAGGAAAGCAGGAGCCCTGCTAGATCATATAAGAAGGTGGAGCAAACAAGCTCATACAAGGATTGATATTACATAAATTAAAAAAACTCTCAAATAGCTTAAGTGGTGATGATAACATAAATGGAACTAGATAACTCCTATCGGTAGCACCTCCTCCCCGCAGGCTACTCTTCTGAGCTTAATCTCCTTCTTTATCTGTGCAAGTACTCTAGTTGGCGCTGTAGATGAACGATCGAAGATGCGCCTGTTGTGCTCTTTCCAGAGGTTCCATGCTGTGATCCTGTGATGTGTGAATTTCCTGTGGTATGAATTGTGTGTGATCCTGAGTCCATGGTCGAACCCTATCACTTTTCAGTTTTCACTGGTAATGGTTTCTGTCTTTCTAAGGGCTCCTTTTTTTTCTAAAAAAAAGGAACAGAGGGCTCCTTCTGCTTGGCATCAAAACAATGATGCTGTGCCTGTAGCCTGTAACTGTTTGATGCGACCCCGCCGCTACCAAGACGATATGAACGTAGTGAAACGTTTCGATCCGTTTGTTAGGAAAAGAGGCATCGATTAAGACGTCGATCCCATCCCATGCCATTTCTTTGTTTGAAGGAAAAGCTGTGATCTCGCTGTTGCAGTGCAGCTAGGCATTGACAAGGCATGACATAGGTTTTGATTGAGCTGGAATGCTGGATAAGTGGATAGTGTGCACAATGATTAAACTTTAGTAGTTTTACCGTTATCTCAGTAGAGAGCTTTATCTTCCCAAGTGGACTGAGTATAATCGGGCTATCTTTCCTTCTTATTTATTTTTATTCTGCAGGAAAGGTGGATGGATCGTCGTTGAGGGGTCCCTGTTTACGGAAAAGAAACCTTGTTCTGTTGTCCAAGATGAGCTCATCACGCACAACACAACTATCCAAGAAAGTGCAATTTGTGCGACCTAACAACATCCGTTGTAGTCTAGCTGGTTAGGATACTCGGCTCTCACCCGAGAGACCCGGGTTCGAGTCCCGGCAACGGAATTTTTTATTTTATTTTTGCAGTATTCACCATATATTTTCCCCATTTTGCTATCGTTCCTAGTCTTTTTATTGCTACTTCCGATGTAAAGCAATTAGCAAATGTGTGCATTCCATCACGAAGTTTACCAGCATAGTTATCACTGCCAGTTGCGCGTCATCCATGCGAGTATGCGACCGCGCCACATTGCGATCTTGAGCCTGCCAATGCCATACAGCAGAGGCACAGAGTAGCGACCTTGCGGTCCTGCAGCGTTGAAGGATTTGCCAACAGGCATCGCCGCGTCAGGCAAGAGCCAGAACCTGATTATTTCAAAGAAAAAAAAGAGCCAGAAGGAATTATGGATCAAGGTGAAGGATTGGACGAGGATGCTAATCTTGGTACCTGTCCAAGAGGAAGTTTCTTTTGCTGAAGGGTGGAACCGAAATCTGCAGCCCCTGAAAGGCAAATCAACGAGAAGCATGGCATGAATCAGTGTATACCTCCTGGCAAATTTGGAAAGAAAGGAACAGAAGGGTATTTGAGCAGAAATCTCTCTCACCAGTTCAAGTTGTGGCCTTGATCAAGGAAGATGTTAAGCTACGCCAAGCAGCGTGTGGTACTCCAGAGACTGAGTCTTTCTAGTTTTTCGATGTTGCCATGTTTTCTTATGAGTGCGACTCGTTTTTATGTAATAGTAAACCATTTGTAAGACTTGCTTGCTTTCTTCTAGTATATGACAAATCAGTGCTCCTGCTTTTTTTTAAGAGCCAGATCCTGATGGTTTTGGTTTCGCTCAACGATGGTGCATTTGCTTAGTTGCTTGAGCGTGTGGCGGGGAGGAGAAAAACGCAACCTAATGCGACGATGGCCGAAATTATGATTTCTCTGTTGCCTCAGAAACAGCCCAAACCGCATCTTCTTGTGTGACCCTTGTTAAGTGGGCCGGGTGGCGAGAACATCTCTGTAAGGTGGGCTTTTCATTATTTACAAAGCTTGACACCATCGTTGGAGTCCCGGCAACAGAAATTATTGGTGCCAACTATAGATCCTAAAATCAGTTCAGAGGGGCGAATAATATTGTGTGGAAAGTGCTATAGTAGAATATTTATGCACATGTTTTAATTATCTGAATAAACTCTCGGGTTATTTCTGTGCACATGTTGATCTAGTGATCTCAGTATTATGGTTCAATTTCTTTATAGTACATAAAACATTAATGACTGGAGAGTAGAATTATTCACCTTTTCATATGATCCAAGAGCCTGGATCTAGAAGAGACCTTATCTGCTCAAAGCTGCGAGCGGAGAGAATAATTGTTTAGGACAGGAAAGACACGGGAGAACTGAGATCAGCAGCAATCCAATGTACGATTGGGTTAGTGCAATGGAATTGCTGTAGCTTTGCGTACCGTAGGTGCGGACAGAAAAGTTGGAAAGGTACTTTTCAGTAAAGTGCGAAATGAATGTAAACATCCATAGGATCAGTAGAATCACGGTCCTCTTTCCCAGCAAAACTTATAGTTGCATTCACACATTGCAAATTCATATGGACATATTTCGAACGCTTTCACGCATGAGCATGGCATACCTTTCCCAAGGTAAACTTTGCATTCAGAAACACATTGCAAATGCGCGACATATTTCTAACGCTTTCACGCATGACAACGCATATCAAATACTCCTACATAACCCACTTGTTCGCAGAGCAATTCAAGCATTCATCGACTAAAAAACTACCGAAACATACTGCTAGCCGGCAAATAAACTTCGGAGAACTGCCATTGCCAGATACTAGAAGAAACTAGGCGACAACACTCATAGCAGCATAAGGGAGAAGGGAGAACTCAGTCGAACACCTCGAGCGCGTCGTACTCCGGGCCGGAGATTGCGTCGGCCATGACGGCGGCCGGAGTGAGGTTGCCATCGGCTTCCAGGAAGAGACGCACCAGGTTCTTGGAGAAGCCGCTCACCAGCGCCGCGCCCTCTTGCGCAGCCACCACCGGCACGGAGGCCTTGGACGTGCCCAAGTTCCAGAACACCACCTGTGGCGCGGCGAACCCCTCGTCGCTGAAGCGGCTGCAGATGTCCTGGTACTCCGTGTCCCACGCCGCCGCGGGGCCGGCCCACCCGTCGAAGTCCATGTCGCTCAGCACGAACACCCTCTTCACCATCATGTCCCTGCGCAGCCCGCCCGACACCGCCGTGCTCAGGATCTTGCTGAAGACGCCCTGCAGGTTGGCTCCCTTCTTGCGCGGGCCGAGGGCCGCCACCAGAGGCTGCAGCTTCTCCTTGAGGTTGCCGCCCTGCAGCTTGTGCAGCTGGTGCGTCTCGTCGAAGGTGATCACCCTCCCCTTCCACGGCTCCTGGCTCAGCTCCGAGATCAGGAGCCCCAGCGCGACGGCCGCCGAGACGGCAGGGTCCGTGGCGGCGCCGGTGAGCCCGCACACCGCGATGCAGTTGTCCAGGCGGCCCTCCGCGGCCAGCGCGGACACCATGCTGCGCCACTGGAGGTCCGCCGCCTCGTCGTGCTCCCCCTTGAGAGCCGCGGCGATCAGATCGTGCGGCAGCACCGCGCCCGCGGCCACCCTTGCGTGGCCCGTGCGCACGTCGTCGAAGAAGCCGACCACGCGGGGCTTGTCGCGCTTCTGGAACGCCTCCTTGTACTTGTTCATCGCGACGGACGCCACGCGCGCGTATGGGAGGTCGTCCCACTGGCCCGCGCTCATGTACACCTCGGGGAGCTCGAGCACCTTGCGCAGCGGCACCAGCACCTCGCGGCGGAGCAGGTTGCGGACGCGGTAGGTGTAGTGCTCGTCCGAGAGGTCGAGGTACTCCTTGTTCGACTCGCGGGGGAAGATGCGGCGAGCGATGGCCTCGCAGATCAGGGTCGCGCGGTCGTAGGACGAGCGGAGCGACGGGCACCACTTGGCGGCGAGCCCGATCTTGGCGTTGTCCCCGGCGCGAAGGTGTTCGAGGTCGGACTTGAGCAGCTCGGCGAACGTGTCGGCGACGCGGTCGTAGAGGTTGCGGAAGGCCTCGTCGGAGGAGTAGCGGGCGAGCGCCGCCTGCGCGAGCTGCGCCTCCTTGTTGAGCCTCTCCTTGGCAGCCTGCGCCTCGTCGACGCTGCGGCGGCGCTTGGTGCGGCGGCGGCGGCCGTCGCCCTTGTTGTGGTGGTCGTCCTCGCGGGGGCCGTGGAGGGCGAGGTAGAGGATCTCGGGGAGGTCCTTGAGGTACCCGAACCTGGCGAAGTTGGCAAGGTTGGCGGCGAGGGTGCGCGGGTGGCGCGCGTGCATCCAGAGCGCGGCGGCGTAGAAGCCGTCCCTGTCGGACTTGCCGAGGCCGCGGACGCCGCGGAGGTGGCAGACGAGCTTGAGGGCGGTGAGCGCGTCCCGGGACCAGGCCACCTCGAGGAGCGCGGCGAGGTCGGCGTCGGAGGTGACGCCGGGGACGACCTGGAAGAAGAAGTCGACGCAGGGGTCCCCGGAGGAGGCGTACGCGAGCGCCGACCGCGGCACCACCTCCTTCTCCGCCGTCTTCCGCTCTAGCGCAGGCGCGTCTTCCTCCATGGAGGAGTTCTCGTCGGAGGAGTAGTCGGGGGACGACTTGCGGATCGGCTTGGCCTGCGCCTTGGGATCAGCGGTGAAGGCGACGGCGACGGGTGGGCCGACGAGGAGGGAGGCCGGGGCCATGGCGTCGGCCGCGGAGGGGGTTGGGGATTGTAGTAGGGTTTTAGATCGAGATGGGGAGAGGCAGGGGTTTCGGAGGCTGGGAGGCGACGGGAGATGAGATCCGTGCGCCGGATTGGAACGAGATTTATGGGAGGCGACGGCCTCGTGGGCGTGGCGAGCAAGAAAGGGGCTGCGAAAAGGCTGCGTGATACAACTGACTCCAAATTCTTTTTTTTTTTTTGAGCGTCAACCGACTCCAAACTTGGGATCCTCTGTGATGACGTCAGTTGTGGGGCTATATCTGGCAACTGGTGTTTCCATTTATCGTATAGTTCCAATCAAAACTTTCGTTTTTGTGCAGGGGCCAACACATAACTAATATGAACAGTGTAGTTTAACGTGTCGTGGTAGTCCACATTCATGGTTCCTTCTCGTACCCCTCTCTAACATCTAAACTTCAATGGACCTCTTCAAAAAAAAAAAACTTCAATGGAAAAATCTTGGAAACAATATACTCCGTATAAGGGAGTGTATATGGTAGTCGTCTGGACTTGGGTTTCATTGCAACTCGGCCTCCCAGGAACGCAACCACTCGCCAATGGAAAGAGAACTTGGGCCCAAAAGGTCCAGCCCAAATTTGTTCCTGTTTTCTGATGAAAAGAGTGAAAGCGGGGCGCTGCTCTTCTTTTGCTTGAGAAGAGAAAGGCCGTTGAGCTACTACTGTGTGCGGTATGGATGACAGATTGACAGCAAAGTCGATCAGGCTTATGAGAGGATGTGCTACTTTATATACCGAGTATCGGTGTCGATCTTATGTTGCGGGATACTATTCGTGTGACATTGATAAAATGTCACGAGGGAAAAAAAATCTTGCTTAACTTGTAATCAAGCATCTGGGGGGCAAATATCTCTGGAGCAGAAAAACTGAACCTATAAGATGGAACTAAACCCAGCTTACAGTTTACCAGTTGCGCGTGTGGGGTGCTAGAGTTTATCTAAAATTACTTATAACGTTTGCATGTATCCTTCCGTTGTAGTCTAGCTGGTTAGGATACTCGGCTCTCACCCGAGAGACCCGGGTTCGAGTCCCGGCAACGGAATTTTTTTGTCATAGTTTTTGATGACGACGTGTGGTAGGTAGCTGGTTCGCTGCGGATACCTTTTTTTTTCACAATTGCAAAATTACTGGTTCCCATCTGAATATCTGATTAACGTCGATCCGATACCTTTTTTTTTTCACAATTGCAAAATTACTGGTTCCCATCTGAATATCTGATTAACGTCGATCCGATAAGCTGTGTTTGTTACAGGGGAGAGAGACTCCTTGAATTTCGAAATACAAAGGCCCTGTTTAGATGAAACGCGAAATTTTTTTCAAGTATGTCGGACACACATTTGAAATATTAAATATAGACTAATTACAAAAATAATTACAGATTCTGCCAGTAAATCACAAGACGAACCTAATGAGTCTAATTAATCCGTCATTAGCACATGTTTACTGTAGCAATTTATTGTCTAATCACGACCTAACTAGGCTCATTAGATTCGTCTCGCGAGGTACACTCCATCCATATAATGGGTTATTTTTTTCGACTACATTTAATATGCCATACATGTGAGGGAATATACTCGAAAAAAATTTCGCGAAACATCTGAGCCAAAGAAGCACGACACACTGTAGCAGTTAAGCACGCTGCTGCTCTCATCCTTTTTCTCCCGTGGCATTTTCGTGGTTCTGTTCTGCCTGATGACCGCCTCTTGTGCAAAGCAGAAGTCGCCGATGCATCCATCAGACCATCACTCGCGCAAACAAAAAGAATTAGACCGTGGCGAGGTGGATGAATTTGCGTGCCGGGTGTCGCTGCGTCGCCGCCGGGTGAGGCGCAAGCGTGCCGCAGACAGTGCGTCCAAGATCCGCCGTAGCCGCCGCCTGGCTGCCAAGGAGGTGGCCTACTACGAGAATGCCACTGCCAAGGCGGCACGCGTCAAGGCTGAGCAGATGGACCTCTCCAAGGCGTCGACGAGGATGAAAGCGGCTCTGGAGGCGTCCGAGGTCCTGCACCGTCCTCCTCCGCCGCGCATCTCCTCCCGCACGCTGCGCTGCCTGGGGCGCGTGTGCGGCCTTCCCCACCTGTCGGAGGTGGAGGACGAGGTGCCTGGCGTCGCGTGATGATTGCACCCAGTCCAGTGTTGTGCACCGGGCCTTTGTGTCGTATGCTGCCCGGTGGTGCTTTCCCTCCTTGTGTCTGGAGGATGTATTCTTTGCTGAGGTCGTGGTTGTTGTCGTGGGTTCTTCGCTGTCTTAGGTTGTCTTTCATCGAGTCCTTGTGGTTTGGGTCCCGGTTTAGAGGTGGCCGGAGTATGTTGTCTCACTCTCATGTTGTGCCGTCAACTATGTTAAGTTCGTTCTGTGAATCGGTGCCTCCTTGTTCCTTATGTTAAATAAGCACATCTCCTTCTTCTCTTGGAACGTGCGCGGCCTTGGACAGCCTTGCCGCTGCGATGATGTCCTGGCTGAACTCATCGCCACCCGCCCTACCATCGCTGCCCTGCAAGAGACCAAGCTAGCTTCTCTAACCCCGGCAAAACAGAAAACTTTTCTGCCGGTGCGTCTCTCTTCCTGTGTGACTAGAGATTCCTTGGGTGCCTCTGGTGGGATTCTCACCGCCTGGGATGCGAACGTCTGCTCTCTTGTGGAGCACACGGAGAAACAATACTCGCTCACCACTGTCTTCCACCTAAATGCAGATGGCAGTAAGCTCACAGTAACCAACGTGTATGCTCCTACTGCTCACGATGCTAAAAGTACTTTCTTAGCAGAACTAGCATCACTGGCCATTAGCATTGCTGGGCCGTGGATGCTTGTTGGCGACTTTAACCTTACTAGAGCGTCAGTGGACAAGAATTCCGAGCATTTCAACACCCAAGAGGCTGATATGTTCAACTCGCTCATTCATGACTTGGGTCTCATCGAGATCCCGCTCGTCGACAGAGCTTACACGTGGTCAAACCGTCGTGACACCCCAACACTTGTCCGGCTGGATCGCTGTCTGGTGAACTTGGATTGGGATGACTCATTCCCTAACACTACTCTGACGTCTCGCTCCCGGTTTGCTTCAGATCACGTTCCTCTACTTGTCACCGCATCTACCAAGATTCCACGCCGTATGTGCTTCCGGTTTGAGAACGCCTGGCTCAAACACACTAGCCTAAAGGCTGTGGTCATTGCTGCACTCGCACACCCAACTGCCGGCTCCACTGCAAAATCATTCATACAAAAGCTCAAGAATTGCCGTCGGGAGTGCAGGAGTTGGGCCAGGCGCCTGCAACCAATGGACCAGCGTGAGCATGACTTGCGCGCTCTGATCAATGCCCTGGATTTGCTCGAGGAAATCCGGCCGCTGTGCAAGCCAGAAGCTACGTTACGCCGTATAGCTGCAGAAGGGCTGCAAGCTATCAATGCTGAGCGACTCGCGTTCTGGCGTCAGCGCTTCAAATTGCGAGTGGCATTAGACTGGGATGAAAACTCGCGTTTCTTTCATGCAGCAGCATCAGGCACACGCCGAAAGAACTTAATTCATAGCTTGGAGCATGATGGCCAAGCTTTCTCATCCCACGACGCCAAAGCGCTTATTTTGTACAACTTCTACTCGGAGCTGCTGGGCACGGCGCAACCAGTAAGCTGGCGTTTCTCCCTTCGAGAGCTGTACACTACCATGCCAGTGGCTGGGCTTCAGCTTTCACGACCTTTCAGTGAAGAAGAAATTTCAAAAGCGTTATATGCTATGGACATGCAAGCAAGCCCAGGGCCCGACGGTTTCGGCCCATCCTTCTACAAGACCTTCTGGCCCGAGCTAAAAGAGAATGTGGGCCGCCTGTTTGAATCGTTCCATTCTGGCGCGCTCGACTTGGACGGGCTCAACCGCGCTCATCTGGTCCTGCTCCCGAAGAAAGAAGGGGTACGCAGCGCGGACGCTTTCCGCCCTATCTCCCTGCAGAATTGTCCCATGAAGCTCTTCACCAAAGTCATGGCAAACCGACTCCGTGACGCCATGCCGGTACTCGTTGACAGTGATCAGACTGGCTTCATCCACGGCCGCTCCATTTCGGAAAACTTTGTCTATGCGGCAGACATCCTGAGTTGTTGCTACAAACGCAAGGCGCCCACGGCGGTTCTGAAACTTGACTTCCGAAAGGCTTTCGATTCCGTTGAATGGAGCAGCCTCGGCAGTATACTTCAGGCGCGCGGTTTTGATGACAGATGGTGCCACTGGGTGCAGCGCATTCTCTCCAGCGGGAAAACTGCGATCATGTTAAATGGGGCACCAGGCCGGTGGCTCACCTGCAAACGGGGCCTTCGGCAAGGCGACCCTATCTCTCCATATCTCTTCATCATAGTGGCTGATGTGCTTCAACAACTAATTCGACGTGCATCCAATTCTGGTAGCCTCGTCCACCCGATCGATCCTTCACTGCCCTGCCCCGTGCTGCAATATGCCGACGATACACTCATCCTCACCCGAGGAGACACTGCCTCAATGCAAGTGCTGAAATCCATCCTTGACGACTTCTCAGCGGCCACAGGCCTTGCGATCAACTTTCAAAAATCCACCTTTGTGCCGATGCACGTTGCACCTGATGTCGCTGAAGAAATGAGCACTATTTTGGGATGCCCAGTGGCAACATTCCCACAAAATTACCTTGGGCTGCCTCTTTCACCACACAAGCTTCGAGCTGCGGACTATCAACCACTCATCACAAGCTTTGATCGCTACTTGTCTGGTTGGAAAGCTCGGCTGCTTAGCAAAGGAGGGCGGCTAGTGCTTATCAATGCAGTACTCGGTGGGCTCACAGTATACTTCATGTCCTCACTTTTGCTGCCAGTAAATGTCAGAGAGAAACTTGATGCGAGGTGCCGTGCCTTTCTATGGACAGGTGACGACACCTGCAATGGCAGCCAATGCCTAGTGGCCTGGAAGCGCGTCACCCTGAGTAAGGAAGATGGAGGCCTCGGGGTGAAGGATTTGGCAACCCAAAATCATAGCCTTCTCATGAAATTCATTTACAAACTGCACGAACCAAAAGTTCTACCTTGGAAAACTTGGTTCTACAGGCACACAGCTGCAGCTGCGGATGACTCATACCTTTGCAGGCTTGTGATGACGGAGCTTGCCCGATTCCGCTCAGTTACCACTGTTGTAGTAGGCAATGGCAAGCACACTTCCTTTTGGCATGACATTTGGCTCCTTCATGGTACACTGGCCAACACTTTCGCTGCACTCTTCTCTCATTGCACTCAACCAGACATCTCTGTTCACGCCGCCATGAGCAGCAGCCTTACTGATCAATTCACTCACCGGCTCTCTGGAGTTGCAAGAGAAGAACTCAAGACTCTTCAGGACTGTGTCCACCAACGGCACCTTACCGGAGACGCGGATCAACGCCTCATGCTCGGTTCTGCGCACACACCTTTCACCTCTCGTGACGCATTCCAGGCTCTCCAAGCCACTGGGAACACCCACCCGGACCTCGTCCGTCTGTGGAATACCAAACTCCCGTCCAAGGTTAAGTTTTTTGGCTGGCTTCTTTACCATGGACGCCTCACCACACGAGCCGCTCTGTACGGCAAGAACATCAGACTGCTCGAAGACTCGTACTGTGAACACTGCCCTCGAGTCCTCGAGACAGAGGAGCACATCTTCATCCACTGCCCAAAAGCAACTGCGGTGTGGAACTGCCTAGGGATCTCTGTGAACAACTCTATGCACCGTCGGCCATGGGAAATCGGGTGGAGGCTGGCCTGGCCTGATGAAGTCCTCACCGATGCTGTCCTAGTTGTTCTCTGGCACGTATGGAAGGCACGCAATGCTGCTGTTTTTGATCGGGCACTCGTCCCTGCTGCCTCGATCCTGAGACAAGCGGCCACTGATTTGGATAATTGGAGCTGCCGCTATCGGAAGCTGCTCGCCCCTCTATATCACTGTGTAGAGGCACTACGTCATGCAAGTTCGGCATAATGGGTCGACTTAGTGCTTACTCTCCCTTGTACCCAACCAGCTTGTCTGGTTTTTTTAACCTGTAAACGCACGTTCTTTCAATATAATGAGTAGGTGGGGATCTTTCCCCCCCCCCCCCCGAGGTTGTTCTAAAAAAAAAAAATTTGCGTGCCAAAAGCCCAAACCGACCCTATCACGACGCGCTACAAGCCCCGAGAAGAAGGCCGGCGTGCCTGGGTGCTCACTTTCTTGCCAGGACGGCCGCTGGTCCACAGGTACCTAGCTCGTCCCCTGATTGCTGGAGCTTCCAGTGATCCCGTAACGTCCTTTCGCATCGGTTTCTCTCTCGATCCAGTGCTCCGACTCGTGTACCTGACATCGTTCCGAGTGAGAGAGGCTGAGCGCGACAGGACGGGCTGGTTGAGAGACGGAGAGTTTGTCCGGGACTTTGGGTGCCAAACTTGGCTGCCAACTGACGGGACGGGGTTGGGGGACTTGAGAGCACGGTCGATTGGAGGCTTGGAGCTGCCCGGCTGCGAGCTGGGCCTGAGAGCTGAGAGGTGGTTGGAGACGAACGGAATAGCCAACGACGTACGGACGCTCAGGGGACGTCCGGTCCGCCATGACAGGTTGAACCAGCTGTTTGGCACGTCGGATCTCACCTCACCTCTATGGCTATGGTTCTGTGGCACACGAGAAAATGTCAGTGCTCGAAATATACGAGTAGCATCAAGCTTTGGGTTCGGTGGCCTTTTGGTTGATCGTTGTATGACGCTGACGCAAGTAATTGAACACCTTCCGTACGGAGGATAAAAGCGGTTGGCAGTTAACAGTAAATGGAGGACATTTGAGCTTTGAGGTGCAGAAAGCGGCCGTAAAAAGGCTGCAGTACGCACCGCTAGCTGTGCCTGCTGCAGATGTCTCGCCGGGGGACCCAGTAGGGCCCCTACTCTCTCGGGTCTCGGCTGATGCATCGCCTCGACCAGCCAGGAGCCAGCGATGCCTCTTGCGGGCAGGAGGCGCGTCCGACATCCAAGCACACGGTGTGTCGTGCACGCTCTCACGCAGGAGTATCTAGGCATGTTAGATCGAGAAAAGAGATAAAAATATGAAAGAATACTGTTTCTGTATAAGCATACATAAATATAGAAAATAAATATAGAAATAAATTGACACGTTTGTTAGATGATTACTTTTCGACTGAATTTAAACCGGTCTTAGAGCCTGTTTAATTTGACTTTTTTCATTTAGGTACATGTATAGAGAGAAAAAATAAACAACGGTTCTCGGCGTCTTCAACCTTGCGGGAGGACGGCGTACCAGCAGCGCCGCCATCGGGATCCCCGAGCCCGGCCTCCCGTCCACGGTCCACGTCCACCACGATTTACTTCCTGAGATAGATCAACGCTAACAATCGAAAACTTTTTGCATTTTGAATTGAAAGTTTGAAAGTAGCAGTGCCAGATTTGCAAACACATCACCGTGCACGATACGGAGTAATAATTTCAGACCACAGACCACAGTGCCAGATTTTTTTTACCGTTCGTAACCGGTCCGGTTTGACCGGTTACCGGTCAAACCGGTCCGGTCCGGTAGCATAATAGGGCCGGTTACCGCTCAAAACCGACACTACCAAACCGCTCCTACTGGTTAACCGGCCGGTTTGACCGGTTTACCGGCCCGGTTTTATTCCCGAAAAAACCGCTACTGTAGCGAAAAATTTAACCCTGATCACAGCTGGCCTGACACGGAGAATCGGGATCTCGGCGCGTCACTGAACACTGAACCCGCCCATGTCGACGACGACGGACCGGGCCACGAGGCCGGCGAGGGGGGCAGTGAACTGAACTCCCAATCCTCGTCTCCCAATCTCCATGCACCCGAAACCCCAGACTAAACAGAGGAAACCCATATAAAAGTGGCAAAATATAATGGGAAAAGATAGAAAAATATTTAAGGCGCTCCTCCGATTTCCCAACTCCCCAGTAGCCAAGCGGGCGCTCTCCTGAGTCTCACGCTGCCACGCAGATCAAATCTCAAATCTCAGCAGCAGCAGCAGCAGTACAAATGTACAATAATCAGGGTCGCCACCGACTCCTAAGCTAGAATCGCACTCCACTCCAGTGCTCACTCCCGCACCGTACGCTTCGCTTTTTGCCCGCCTACGCCAGCTAGCGCCACCGGCCGGCGTTCGCGGGAGTTCGCCGGAGGAGCCGTGCGCGGCCGAGGAGGCAGAAGGGCAGGAGGGAGGTGGTGTGGCGGCGCTGGGTGGCCGACGCCGAGGGAGATGAAGGCCAAGGCCCTCCCCTTCATCGCCTTCGAGCACAAGCGGTTCGTTCCCGACTCTCCTCCACCCCCGCGCATCCCGGTGACGTGTTGGTTGGTTGGCCTATGCTGTTTCGGCTTTCCGGGGTACTTTCCATTGAGCTCTTCGAGTACCTGCTGCTCGAGACTTCCGCGCGTGTGTTTCGGAGATATTTGGGGATTTGCTATGGTGCGCGGGGATCTCGATCCGGGCCGAGATATTTGGCGCCGAATTTGGGCAATGCGGCGCCTAGATCTCCGCATTTCTGATGTGATGAATTGCTTTTGTTTTCAAAATGTTCGAATTGCATTGTAGTATGATGATTTCAGGATCTGAGTGATGGGAAACTGTCGATTTTTTTTTATATTAGCACAAATGAATTGTTAAGCTAAATTTAGTGTGCCTGATGATGGGTTTTAGCAAATTTATTCGTCCCGGGCCTTTGATTAAGAGAACTTTACTTCATCGCTGCTGCATTTAGCTAGCACTAGTACATTTCTGACTGACGCATTGGGTGGTGGTACAGGGACGCTTATGGTTTTGCTGTGCGGCCACAGCACCTGCAGCGGTACAGAGAGTATGCAAACATCTACAAGGTGGAAGAGCAGCCCTTCTGGCCATTCCTGCATTCTGCACCGTGTTTTTTCATCTTTCTGAGTTGCATGTACTGTGCTGCTGGCTTTGCAGGAGGAGGAAGAGGAGAGGTCCGATAGATGGAAGAATTTTCTGGATCGGCAGGCTGAGGACGGAGAATCATCTGGAGAGGACGTCAAGGTTGCACCTTCCACCGAGGACGATGGACCTGCTGGCAAGAATGCTGAGGATGCCAGGTCAGATGAGAAAACATTGAGGCAGCCAAGACCACATAAGATCCAGATATGGTCCGAAATCAGGTCCTCATTGGGCCACATTGAGGAGATGATGAACTCACGTGTCAAGAAAAAGCAACCTTCTTCCGTGAAAGAGGGGTACACAGGGGATGAACTGCACCCTGATAATCCTGAAGAGAGCAAACCATCGGAGGATTCTGACGATGAGTTTTATGATGTAGAGAAGGTTGATCCTAGCCAAGAAGTGCCTGCAGCTGACATTGCCAATGCTGACTCAGGTACAAATAGAGGTGCAGACCAAGAAGATTATCATCCTTGGAAGGAAGAATTAGAATGCTTAGTCCGTGATGGGCTTCCAATGGCTCTGAGAGGAGAGGTACATCTTGCATTTTTATAGAGTAGAATTGATCTAGTGTTCTTTTAAAACAACAAACCCTTTTGATTTGTGGAGACAGCTGTGGCAAGCTTTTATTGGTATTGGAGCTCGTCGGGTGAAAGGGTACTACGAGGATCTCCTTGCAGCGGATGGTGAAAAAGAAGACAGCAAATGTATGGATTCTCCAACTACAGAATGTGGTGATGGAAAACCAAAAGCATCTCAACTATTGTCTTCTGAAAAGTGGAAAGGGCAAATAGAGAAGGTGTGTGGATTATTTTGTTTGTTTTTTACTACTAACCTGATGCATTATTTCATTTGTTAATGCCATCTTTTACTTTGGAGCCTTTTAGGATTTGCCTAGAACATTTCCAGGGCATCCTGCACTAGATGAGGATGGTAGAAATGCTTTGAAGACGCTTGCTCACAGCTTATGCTAGACACAATCCTTCAGTTGGTTACTGCCAGGTACATCTCTACCTTAATGCGTATCATATTGCTTTTCCTGTCAATGAATGCCATTAGCTTGTTGGGGAGCCCTTACAGTTTTCAGGTGTCATCTCATTGGAATATTGGTATTTGAAGTCTGAAAAACATGGCCCACTGCATAGACATCCCTCCAAAGTTTCCATGTAAAAGCGAAACCGAACATGTCCAAATCACATATAGTCTTTGTAGTTTTTCTTACATAACTTGTTTTATTTTTGTTGCTATTTTCTTTTCCTCTCAAACTGCAAGGAGTCAATATATTAAGAAGAAATAAAGCACAATATCCAAAGTACAAAGCCAAACCCAGCCAGAGAAAGATAAACAAAAGGAAAATAGAAACCACGATATCATTTAACAGTGCAGCATAGGCAACTTTGCGACTATGAAATTTAATTTGTACAAAGAAAAAACTTTCCATCTTTTGTATTATGTAATCATACTTCAGCTTCACCGCCTGTGACCGGAAGGTCCAGGGTTCAAGCCCTAGCCTCTACACATTTATGTGTAGGAAAGGCTGTGTGCTAAACAACCTGCCCCCAGACTCCGCATAGTGCGGGAGCCTACGACACTGGGTATGCCCTTTTTTTTAATCATAGTTCAACTTCACTCATAATATAGATGTCAAGGATGCGCTTATAGTGTGGTGGTACGACCATCTGTAGACCCAGGCTCATACCCAGGTGTCACATGTCGTGAGTCCACCTTCCTGTGCAACGGTGGCAGGTCTCAGGCTGCCAAAGAAGCAAGCCCTGGTGACCTTCCTGCCCTGGACTGGTTTCGGTGGGCCCTTCTTAAAGTTAAATCAGGGGGACATTCTTCCCGCTGTTCCAGTTTTTGTTAAAATAATATAATTATCAAGCATTTGCACTCAATGTTCAGTTTTTCACTGACTACTCTATGTTAAAACTAGTCGTAAAAAATAATGCAGGCAATGAACTTCTTTGCTGGTTTGTTACTTCTACTGATGCCAGAAGAGAATGCATTTTGGTAGGTTCTGCAGCACAACTACGATGTTTCATGTTACTTCTGCTGAACTTTTGATTGCATGATTGTACTGCCTGAACTAAACATCTTTTTTGTTGCTTTCATGGGGTCACAGGGCGTTGACAGGCATTATGGATGACTATTTTGATGGTTACTTCTCTGAAGAAATGATTGAATCTCAGGTATTATAAATTACCCTTTTTATTTTATTGTTTGCATGCTATTAGCTGGTTTGACCTTAATCTTCTTTGTTTATTTTACATTATCTGTATTTTGGTTTCCTCGTAGGTCGATCAGCTTGTTTTAGAGGAGTTAGTCCGAGAGAGATTCCCAAAACTAGGTGACTTATTCCTTAGATATTTCATTATTTTATCATATGACTTTCTTATATGTTGACAGCACATGTTTGACAAGAACATTCATGTACTTTTTACAGTAAATCATCTTGATTACCTTGGTGTACAAGTAGCATGGGTTACTGGTCCATGGTTCCTATCTATTTTCATGAACATGCTACCCTGGGAAAGTGGTAAGCTTTGTTTTGGACTTTTTAAAAAATCATTTACCCTTTTCTTTTCAAAATGATGTCCTTGAGAACTGCCAGTTCAAACTATAGATCCTTCAGATCAGATATTGCAGTACTATCACAGTGTCACTTTGTACCCTTAGTAGTTGTAGAGTTCCATTTAATATGTGTATAAGGTCTACCACCATTTAACTTTTTCTTAGATTTGGTGTCTTCTTGATCTATGTGCCTGTAAGCTTGGTACTAATATTCTGTTTCTAGAGCATATTATGAGTTTAATGTTATCTTCCCTAAAATAACGCTAGCCATTTTACTGCCATTAAACATTTCAGTTCTTCGTGTTTGGGACGTACTTCTCTTCGAGGGAAACCGTGTGATGCTCTTCCGGACAGCCCTTGCACTGATGGAGTTGTATGGTACTGGGGTCACTCTTACTTTATTGACGCCAAACCTAATAAATATCTCGGAAGTTAAGTCCTGGCTGGAGGCTTATCACCAATGTTAATTGCAGGTCCTGCACTTGTGACAACGAAAGATGCTGGGGATGCTGTTACCCTTTTGCAGTCTTTAGCTGGCTCTACTTTTGATAGTAGCCAGCTTGTTTTAACAGCTTGCATGGGATATCAAGCTGTAGGTGAAGCAAGGCTGCAAGAACTGAGGAATAAGCACCGGCCATCTGTTATCTCTTCAATGGAACAGAGAGCAAGAGGACTTCGTGCCTGGAGGGACACAAACAGTCTTGCATCTAAACTATATAATTTCAAGCGTGACACTGAACCATTGGTGTCATTATCAGAAGAACAGTCAAGTGACTCAACAGATGGTGATAAGAACCAAGAAACCAGTTCTGGTACTATGAATGACATGTATCGTGGCCTCACTGTCAACTCTGAGATTGACTCTTTGCCTGATCCTAAAGACCAGGTATCCTTCTCAATATACTAAACTTCCAATTATTTAGGCTACTCGACGTTCGCTCTATTTATGAAAAGTATAGATGGTGCCATGCACAATTCCCTTTGAGGAAGCTGTTTACATCCATCCTTTTTCATTTTTGCTGGATATCTTATCTGATCTATAAGATGGGTGGTCAGAAAAGCAATAGATGTTACATTTCACTTTTGTTAGAGTAAAATGCTTGTTTATGAAGTATATAGGCATATTCAACAAGGACTACCATTCGTAATCTTATAGTCTATCCTGCTCCTGCGTTTTCTTACTATGACAATTTAGGCAAATGCATCTGGCATCACCACTAAGTGATAGAACTCATGGCCCAATAGGTGTAGGCCTTATAGTTAGCAGTGCTACCAAGCACCATATCTAGGAGTTATTACAGTTTATGTATTGTGTTGGCATTTTGTAGCAACTTTTGCAATCTGTACTCTCCTCCATTGTAAGAAAACTTATCAGTCTTGGGTTCCTCTCTATTTTTTGTCCTTCAAGTTATACTTAAAGTAATAACTTTCACACTAATAATCTAAGAATTTATATCTGGTTGTATTATCTCAGGTGGTCTGGCTGAAGGGAGAATTGTGCCAACTGCTAGAGGAGAGAAGATCAGCTGTTCTGAGGTTAGTTTCAAATATCCAAGACTGTGACCTTTAGGTTGCTCGAGTCATTTCCTATCCATAAAATATGAACAAACATGCACATGCACATGCACATTGCAAGTAATCAATTTCGAAACTTAGGCCAAGTTCCTGTCATATTTACCACTGCTTGGCTGCGCCTGATTGTTGTGTGGATAAACCTTTTTGCCCTACCTTCATCACCATCCCCTATCAGCCCACAACAGAGCTCATCTTGATGTATTGAAAACAGTCATTTTTTGTCTATATATGTGCGAAAATTTAGTCAGGTTTGATGAATTCTCATTCAAAATTAGTTGAGCTTTTATAATGGACAGATTGTAAAATAATTTAGTCATGGATGCACTCAAAATCATCAAAACTGTTTACTAAAACCTTTCACCAAGGGACAGTGATGATAGAGTATACAGCCACTTGTAGATGTAAGTGAAGGTAAATAGGGAAGGTTTCATGTCTCTGCTTGGGAAACAAATTGATTAGTCAGTGTTTAAAAAAAGGGCAAAATTTGCTCGGGGACACTGCCATAACAACGAATATGCCAATTCCCACCGCAATCCATCAAATATGCTCAGTACCATTATGAAAAGGTGTTTCTTTGCCGAATCACACCGCACCGATTAAAATAAGAATTTCTCTGATTTTAGGAGAGAGGTAGGGTAGGAAATGTCCTTTTTGCCCTCCATAGAAGTAGAGCCTACCATCGTCTCCCCTCCATCTTCTTCTTCAACGAGCTCCCGGCCACCAGGCATGCCGTGGCTGCCGAGCTCCTCCCGCTGACCACGCCGTGTCGCGCGAGAGTGTCGTCGACCCAGCACCAAAGAGCCTGCCGCTGGTGTCGAGGACCGATCAATCGATCGGTCTATCTTCAGGTGTTGCGCCTGCGCGCGTATGATGATTGCTGCTGCAGCCGGCGGCAGTGACGACGACGAGTCGATCGTGCCAGGAGACACATCCCCCACGCCGGCCGGCACCAAATCAATCTCCATGGCTACGGAATCAAACACGGATGTTAACACGAGATGTACCGCCACCAAAGTCCACCAACACCAAATAAATCTCTGTGACTGTGCGGATGTCAATCGATGACCAAATTGAGCTGCCGTTATGCCAAATCAAGTATGCCTGCACCAAATCGATCTCTGTTGCACTGAATCAAACCCTGTCGTAGCCGAATCGAGCTGCCGCGTCACTAGATCGAGCCACTACGTCCAAATCAAGCCCCACCTCCTGCTGAATCGACCTGCAACTGCAACTGAAGTCAACGCGAGCAGAGGCAACGTCTTGGAAGCTTGCCTTGCTTTGCCGAACGAGGCGATGAGAACCTGGCCGCCGCCTTGCTCACAGCCAAACCCGCCGGCAGCTCACATGCCACTACTACGGCGGCGCTTGTGAGGCTGTGACGAAGATGGAAGAGAAGAGAGACGAAGGTTGAAGACGAGGGCACACAGGTCATTTCCCCACGTTCTCTCTCCTCAAATTGGAAAAGACGAGTATTATAATCAGTGCAGTGTGTTACAGCTAAAAACAATGATTTCATAATGGTACCTAGCTAATTTATGCGATTGCGGTGTGAATTGGCATATTCACCGTTATCCCAATGTCCCTGAGGAAATTTTGCCTTAAAAAAAAATCTATGCCCACAATCCCTGCTCTTTAGTTGACTAGGCTACATCACCTAGTTTACAAAATGGTCTTGATCATCATTGGTTCAAGCCAGAAAGGCAGAAATACAGTCTAACATTTGTGATTCCATTAATATCAATACTTCAGTAACTATATGAACAAACTATACTAGGGATTCATGGACAGGGCCACTTTATTGGTGCAGAAAAGATGGATATGTATGCTCTTCCTCATCTTCAGGGTGCATTTTTGTTTGTGTTTACTAATTTAGAGTGGAAAATGCATTCCTTTCTATGCGATGGTACAGGAAGAGGCATAACTACAGTGCCCTGCCCTGTTTAGTGTGCCCTGTATTTTACAAGAGTCATTCTCTTTGTTCAGTAGTTACTAGGATCAAAGATGACTGCTTACTTATATATTGAATTACTCTATTTTTTTTCTATTATCTTTATCAGGGCCTTACTTATGTATTGAATTACTCTAATTTTTTTTCTATCATCTTTATCCAGGGCCGATGAATTAGAGACAGCACTAATGGAGATGGTTAAGCAAGATAACAGACGTGAATTGAGTGCAAAGGTAACCGCAAAAGATGATTTTTCATCTCTGTTTGACTGTTGAATTTACTGTGATCTTGAACCTGAAGTTTGCAAAACAGATCATTTCTTTTTGCAGAAATTTATCTGTTAGAATGTCCTTCCTTTTTAATTAGTTGTTATTAGTTAAGTAGTTAAACCTCTCTAGATAAAGATTTCTTGTTTCCTTGGAATATGGCTGTTCTTATATTTTCTTGTCCATCTCCTAGGTCGAGCAGTTGGAACAAGAGTTACTAGAGCTAAGGCAAGCTCTATCAGACAAGCAGGAACAGGAGCAAGCAATGCTTCAGGTGCAATTCTTACCCGTATGCTGCTATAAACCTTATTACCACTATGTCATATGCAGCCACCCACCTACTTGGTCAATTGCAGGTCCTGATGCGTGTGGAGCAAGAACAGAAAGTCACAGAGGACGCCCGCATCTGTGCTGAGCAAGATGCTGCTGCTCAGAAATATGCTGCACATGTGCTCCAGGTTAATTCAGTTTGAACTAGAATCCATGCTATTGTGCTTGCATGCTATTATATGTATTGGTCTGACTGTCATGTTTGCATGTGTGACAACTGATCTTTTTTCTGTGTAAAATCTGGAAGACAGCATTGAGTTTATTATAGCCTTTGCAATACATTGCCTTTTATGCTCTTAATAAAAAAACTTCTTGGATTTGTTGATATTTATAGGCAGCTATGTTTTGCAGTGCACAAGCACTGATATCTAGGTTTCTTAAAAACAATACAATGGCCTTTTCAGTAAATGATTTTTCCTGCTGTCAAGAATGAGGCTACTCAATTTTTTCTTGTTCAGTTTTATGATTTGCTGCTTGTATACTGGTAATGAATACAGGAGAAGTATGAGGAAGCTATGGCTTCGCTTGCACAAATGGAGAACAGAGCCGTAATGGCAGAAACAATGCTAGAGGCAACGCTTCAATACCAATCTAGCCAGCAGAAAGCACAATTGCCATCCCCTTCTCCTTCTCCAAGGTACCACGGTCCTGATCTTGTTTAATGATATCATTACCAGATTAGCACTCATACTGGCAAGGAAACAACTCTAAATTACCAGTTTATTGAACTTCTTCATTCTCTTTTTTCTTAACTGGTAATATGCTGCTCCCTCCGCTTAGATTCGCACCCCCCCCCCCCCCCCCCCCCCGCGCCCTCTCTCTCTCCCGCGATATAAATAAATGTGATGTGACCACTAATCCTTCCTTGT
The DNA here is from genome assembly GCA_015476505.1 of Urochloa ruziziensis. Classification (NCBI taxonomy): domain Eukaryota; kingdom Viridiplantae; phylum Streptophyta; class Magnoliopsida; order Poales; family Poaceae; genus Urochloa; species Urochloa ruziziensis. Next base: position 56,138,828 of record CM027122.1, on the reverse strand, counting down.
GAAATTTTCCACTCACTTGTTGTTATGATCCTCCACAGACCACAGCTAACTTGACTCTGTTGCTTAATATTGATTCCTTGAAGGACCCCAACACGAGACGGATCACCTGGCCAAGTGAACCAAGATTCATCACAAGAGTTCCAGCCTAGAAGAATAAGTTTGCTTGCCCCATTTTCCCTCAGCTGGCGAGACAAGAACAAGGTACTTTCTTTTGGCAGGTGGATATGATTGAGCGGATATCATATAATCATTTTACTTCAGTGCAGTAGCACACTTGCATTAGTAACTTCTTTACCCAAACTCCTAAGTGGGGAATGTCACAATCTCATTCCTCTGATGGTTTTTTCTTCTTTTTTCTGAAAAGATATCAGGAGCCCTGCCTTGCATTAATTAGAAATAAGTAGTTGCAACATAAAAAAAAGGAAAAGCAAGGATAAAGAGTCCAGAAAATCAACGAAGGGATTAATAAAGCTAAACACAATAAACCATCGTCAACCAAAATAGCAATGTAAGTTAATCTGAGAGTAGAAAAGCTTTTTGCCTATTCCCCATGTGCTTGTTGATATGGAAGAAAACCTGATCCATGACAGGGTATTTCCGCTTTAGGAGATTTTGCTCATACACAAATAGGTGGCTGAAAGTGTTAGTTTAAGCATGCTATAGTGTGACAAGGTATGAAAGTTTCGTGCATGAACCTGCATCCCACATCCTGGTCCAAGGTGTGGTGATGCTTTGTGTATCTGGACCTTTTTATTCTCTCTTAATCAAAGATACGCAGTTCTCCTGCGTGTTCGAGAAAAAAAGTTTCGTGTATGTCTATTGTCAGACCGAGCTTCCAGCTGACTGCAAAAGGAGCAAAACATTTCACTATCTTGTTTTCTTGAATTTGTGAGCCCAATAGTGTGGTCCCGGAAAAATCCTGTTAGTATTATATTCTTTTTTGTCATTTTTTTTAGAACAATCTTTTTTGTCATTTTTTAGAACAATCTTTTTTGTCATTAAGAATGGCCATTCAGAAGATAGAGCTTGCCCTGACTTGACTTGCTGCTTCCAACAAAACCTAGTAAAGTTTGGTGTGCTATAAGATTTAACTTAAATTGTAATTTTAATAAGTTCAGACTACTATAATAGGAAGTTCTTCCAACTGATTCAACTGCTATTAATGGTGATGAATATGAGTTCGGACTACTATTATACTGGGGTTCTTAGAGGGGTTGGATTCTGCCATATTCTGGAGGAAAACCTTCTTTGTTTCTTGTTACTTCTCTTCGAGATATACTATACAGTTTCTTGAAGTGTTCTTATATATTTTGAATTGTCACATATAAGCTTTAGATCTTACCTCTTCTAGGATAATTTGCCATTTGTGTACAAGAAATGTTATGGTTTGCTTGATTTGAAGTTATTTGTACCCTGCTTGGTTTGTCACAGGGCAAGCAAAACGGCACCGATGAGTCAACAAATGGCAAGTTGGATAACATTGAAAGGGTTGAAACACCCAAGAAGGACGATGAAAAGCAGGGTGACTCGCCAAAAGAGAGTGAACAGAGAGTAGAAACACCCAAAAGAGACAGTGAGCCCAGATTAGAGACGCCCAAGACGGATGGCGATATACCAAGTGTTGAAAGGAGCACAGATGATATGGATGTGCAGGAAGATCAATTGGAGGAGATAAAGTTGGATTGAGGTCCCTTTAGCTGGTCTTCACCGATGTTGTTAAGCACAACATAAGGTACCATTTTTTAAATTATATATTGGTGTATTTAGTTTTCCCCCACTTTTGCGGTCTTTTAGGTTTATAGATTCTTTGGACAGTAACTTGAGGGGAGAGAACGAATAAGTTATGTTTTGCCGTTAATTTTATCGATTGGCTGTAAGTTATCAATACACATGAAAAGAATTAGCACCAAATAGAAGGTAAATTACAAAGTAATTGGCTATATTGCATCTGCCCTGAAGTAGAATGATCGGGGCTTGTAATGTTATCCTTTCTATCTGTTCCATTCGGTACAGGCAACTGCGTGGTTCAGCGTATCTCGTTGCCATTATTTGCACGACGATATGCCATGTCTGTTTATGTAAGTCATGTCCGCATGAGCCAAGCGCCCAAGCGTTTGCTATACTTTATCTTGATGCCTTTTATAAAAGCACAAGGGCACCTGGAAGGCTGGAATACCCTTTTCTTCATAGGTCCACTATCAGACGTCAACTTCTTCGTGTCAAAGAAGATGCGGAATCCTGATTGAGCATGTGCCTTTCGTGCGTGCGTGCATTCATACGAGTGGTGTCACGTCCTCCCAGCACTTCCGTGTCCGGGCCTTTTATGGACAACACGCCAGCACAACGGCCCACCTGAAAGCTCCCTCGCACACGGGGGCGCCACTCTCTGCTCTTGAAGTTTCTTTCCGTTCCCACTGATCACCTGTTCAGTAACCGATCCAGAGTTGTACAGTTCCAAGTTTATTGTTCTACAATTATTGGTTTCAAAAGTTATATGGATGGTACTTCAGGGCACGATAGGTTGGTGTGCTTTCGTAAATCTCTCTCAAACATACAAACAGAATTTTCTTAACTACAGGTGAATTCTGATGCCCAGTTGATTCAGGGTTAGGATTCACAAGCATTCTATCATTCTCTCTCTCTCTCTCTTAAGTAAATACCATTTTCTTTTACCCCATAAGAAAAAAAACACCACAAAAAGCTTGTATGTTTGAAAGCTACTACTAGATTACCTTTTGGCTATGATGCTACCCCGCGTACACAAGAGGACAAGACATGGCATGGTTCCATGAGGCATGCATGAACGGTGCGGAAACTTTGGTGTCCCACCGGACCACACACTGATCGCGACGCCCACGCGGATCCTGGCACCTGCCGTGCCGGGCATGCGGGGCCTCACAGCGCAGTCGCCACTCGCCACGCAGTGGCGTGCTCACTCACGGAAACCTTAAAAGGGGCTCAAAATAGGAGGGGTCCATGAGTCGTCCATCCATCCTGCAACCACTCCCCACACGCACCCACAATCCATTTTTGCCATGTGATACATGCTTTCCCAACCAAACTGCCCCCCATCCCTGCAGGTAGTCTGACAAGAAGGGATTGTCCCATGCGACGCGGGCTCTGAACTGCGCTCGACAGGCTCTGTCAGTGGCCGCGTGTGTTGCCGCTCAAACCCCACCATTCTCGTTAGATTCTTCTGCTCTATCTGTTCTACTATACCACAGCATCCCAATCAGTGCATTAGTTAACCCCAAAGCACGGTCACCACTTGGCTAGTAACAAACACAAATCTAGTCCGAGAAAGGGGCGCCGGAGATGCTCTACCCGAGTTTGGTTTGCCTAATCTCTCTTTGCCATGAGGCTAATCCATCCCTAATCCTGTTGTTTGCTCATAGGTCCGCCTGTAAGTCCCTTCATGGATGCTTCATTTTTTTTAACCTGCCTCGTCATGATTGAAGTGAGGCAAAAGGCAGTTGTGAGTTGAGCGTGCTGTGACTGTGAGTGCCTGAAGTGAGTGATGCTCGCGCTCGTGCTCCTCCCACTCGCACGTCGCAACAGAGTTACAGAGACAATGACAAGCACATGGCTGAAAACAAGCCTGCAACTTTATTCCCGGACCCCAGTAGCTGCAGTAAACAAAGAAAAAGAACGCGCATTCCCATCTCCCAACGCTACATGTCTGAAATCCTCGGCTATAAAATCCAAGTTCCCTCCCCAATCCAAGCATCCATCATCACCCATCCAGCTCTCGCCTTCTCCACCAGCAGCGCAGGTTTCCCATCAGGAGCGAGCAGAAGAGCTCCCGAGCTAGCGATCGAGACAGGAAGAGGAGAAAGCTCGCAATGGAGTACGGGTACCCCTACAACGGCTGCGGCTGCAACAAGGAGAAGAGGCCGCCGCTCAAGAGGGGGCAGCTCAAGCTGCAGATCGCCAGGACCCTGCTGGGCAGCCTCGTGGCGCCGGGCGCCAAGAACAGAGACCGCAGCTTCGGGAGATAAGCAAAGCAGGAGCACTGCAGCAGTGCTTGCCGTGGCTGCTATGTGCTATCTGGAGAGGATAGATATGCACCCTGTGGGCGCTTGACATTGGGGTTGTGCAAAGTGACGAGTTCTTGTTTTCTCTTTGATTTGGTACCTGTTGGTGCCGAGTTTTGCCCGGTCTCCCCCTTCTGCTCACCTTCAGGTTCTTTGCTGCTCGGGCGCAGCTTAGAACTCTCCCTCTTAGTGAACTAAACCCTCATGTAAAGAGAGAGGTTACTGTTTCTTTTGCTTGTTTTTCTTCTGTACGGACTACGAAGCTTTAAGCCTTTAACAGTACGTAATGCTATAATTAAGATGGTTTTGGTGTTAGTTAATTGGCTGGGTAACTTCGATTCAGAATTGCATTGTAGTAGTTGATCAGTGAGGCAAATGGACCTTCCCCCCATTTCCATAGTGTAGCACCGGCCTCCTCGGTCGTTTCGTCATGCGTCTTCTTGGCTTGGGCATGGAATCGTCTGTGTATCACCCACCAAAGCTCCGGCCTCCGGACCTCTCGGGACGGCCGCACGGCGGCACGGGTTTGCCGTAGCTCGTAGCCGAGCGCGCTTCACCGCTCTCCTGGGATTCGCACGGCACGTGGTGGGGCGCGGTCACAGTTTCTTGCACACTTGACACCACCGTGATTCGTGAAGACAACCGTGGTATTTAGCATGGCCCCGGTAATCTGATGCAAAACCACGGCGCCACTCGGGCAACCCACGGATCTGGATTCTCTGCAACTGGGACTACTGCTTTTGCTTATCTGATGATAATAAACGAATGTTTTGCATAACAAAAGACTATAGTGCTACACTAGAGTACTTGGTGTCGAAAAGTAGCTTTTCTGGCGATGTGTTTTCTTTGTTTTTTTGTGAAAAGCTTCAAACGATGTGTATCAAACCGCATTTGTTTTTGTTTTTTTTGCGAAATATCAAACTGCATTTGTTGTAACACTGTGTATGATTTTATTATTGAGATGCAAATCTTATTGGCTACCAGTACTAGACATTACAACATTAGTATTTAATTTAGAGATCTCAACAGTGCAAGGATAATTGGTATTTCCTCCGTTTCAAATTATAAATCGTTTTAGGTTTTCTAGGTTAATATATGATGCTATAAATTTAAAAATAGTGTATATCTTAGATGCATAACAAAATTAAGAATTTAAAAGGGTCAAAACGACCTATAAATTGAAACCGACGGAGCAGCATCCAAAGTGCGCCATATTTGTTCAGCACTACTGGATCTAGAGAGTAGAGTGTAAACAAAATGCAGTACACAATGCGAGCTCCCTGCTAATCATCGCAAAAGGAAGCTAGAAAAAGAGTTTGCATGCAGTAATTGGCTGCTCACAACAAAAGCCAGAATGAGGTGATGGGATTGCATGTGGTGCAGCAAAATTGTGCCACCGTTTATCATTAACAACCATTATTTCCGTGTCACATCGCCAGACAAGAATAGCACTACAAACAGAGCATGACGGCACAGGGAACCTAGGAGCTGCTGGCACAAGTTAGGCAAAAAATACAAGTCTTCATATAGAGAGGCCAGTGGAAAAAGGGTATGCGTGATAAAATGTAGCATACTACTTTGTCTAGTCCTGTTAAGAACATTTACAAAGGGCATGTTTAATTCGCAAAAAATCGCAAAAGTTTATGCAAAAAGTACATTTTTTCTCTGAGCACGCTGGCCTAATGCGAAAACTTTTCGGAATGAGAAATGGCCATACGACAAGAAAAAGGGAACACGTGGCAAGTCCGAGAATGAAATATTGCATGTTGCTTCGGTGATGAAATTCGGAATGTCCTGTCATAGAAAAAAAAGGGTACGAGAAACAAGTTCCGGAACACATTTCTGTAGCATTAGCATCTAGATATAGCATAGATATTAATTTGCGTAATCTCTAATTGCCATGAGGCTAATCCCTCCCTAATCTTGTTGGTTGCTCATTGGCCTGCCCGTCCCTTCATGGCCTCATGGGAGGTGAGGAGAAAGGCAACGAGGAATGGGAGCCGAGAGTGAGAGAAGGGACGTTGCAGCTACTCCCACTCGCTCGCAAATTGCAAGAGACAAAGACAACCACAACCACAACGCACATGGCTCAAAACAATGTGAAATTTATTCCCGGACCCCAGCACTTTGGAGTAAACAAAGAAGAACGCGCGTTTCCATCTTCAAAAGCCATATGCCTCAGAACTTCGGCTATAAAATGCACCTGCACGCTCCCTCCCTCCTCAAGCAGAAGCAAGCTAGCTCGCGGCCTCACCATCAGCAGAGCAGGCCACCGGGAGCTAGCAGAAAGCTCACGCACTGACCGAGCAGCCAGCGGTAGAGCAAGCAAGCAAGCGGAGGAGCAATGGAGTACGGGTACCCCTACAACGGCAGCGGCTGCAACAAGGAGAAGAGGCCGCCGCTCAAGAGGGGGCAGCTCAAGCTGCAGATCGCCAAGACCCTGCTGGGCAGCCTCGCGGTGCCGACCGGCGCCAAGAACAGGGATCGCAGCTTCGGAAGATAGGCAGAGCTAGCAGTAGCAGCTACTAGCTGGGTAGATGCCATCTGTGGTGCTTGGCATAGTCGCATTGTGCAAAGTGTTGTTCTCAATTCGGTGCCTACTGGTGCCAAGTTTTGCCCCCTTGGGTTCTCCTTCCCCTTTCGCTCACCTTCAGTTTCTTTGGCTCCTGGAACGCGCAGTTCAGAGTCCTGTTGAGTGTGATGCAATGTAGAGAAAGGTTCCTTGCTGTTCTTGCTTTCGAAAGACTAACACCGTGCTTAATTTCAGTACTGCACTGTAGTTGAGCCGATGGAAATTTACTTTCCCCTCTCGACTCTCTCGTCGTGCTGTCCAGCTGAGCTGAACCGAGAATCTGAGGAAGAAGTGGAACTGCTCTGCTCACTCCTATGCACGGAGGTTTTCCGGCTCCTGCCGCGCCAAACCGTCAGATTAATTTGGCCGAATCGCCAAACCACTCCAGACTCCGGAGACGAGTGCGCGACACTTGCCGGGCGCTGCCTCCTCCCTGATCGTGCAACACTGGAGGCTGTGGAGTGGCATAGCGTACCCAACCCAGGTGATCCGGTGCAGTCCCACCACGGACGGCACCACCACGCGTCCATGGCTACACGCACTGATTCGCTGGATCTCGATTCTCTTTTTTTCACCAGCGGAGCCACCTCTGCTTCCCTCATGAATGTGATAAACTAATGTCGCAGATAAGAATGCTTTAATGTGGCTTTCATGGCGAAGCTAATCAACCTAGATTTGTTATGCGTATCTAATCATTCAATATTGATTTGGAAATCTTATGTGGCGTCAGTACTAGATATCCGAGATCTCTCAATAGTGCAACGAAATCCCTAAAAAGCGTTTTTTTTTATTTTTGTTTGATATGATAGGTAGAAATGCACTCCCGGACGCCGGACTCCCCTGCTAATCATCCGCAAATTAAAGACAAAGGTTAGGAATAACGTGGTGGGTGCCGTGGCTTAGTGGCTGCTCCGGAAAATTCACAGCCCACGAGAAAATCAGGTTAAGGCGATATTGGATGTATATAATATGGCAAAGTAATGCCACAGTTAATCATTAACCATCAAGGATCACATCGCCAGGAGAGAATTCCACTACAACAACCATACTAGTACTACCATAGCAGGGCGAAGGAACAACCATGGACCATACGTTGGATGTTAGCAACGTTTTGAGCAATGATTAGGATCACGAGTTAGGTTAAAACATGTGCTAAAATAAGTTAGGTTAAAAGATAACTAAATGGGATATACAGGGATACTGATCTACACTATAGAACTTTAATTAGCAATTTGTTATAGTGTTTATGATAAGAAACAATATCTTATGAAATTATTTTTTCATGACCAATCTCTTTAAGCCAACATTACATTTTCCATTAGTCAATATGTCTGATTCTTTAATACTAATGGTCAACCTTGACAAAATTGAATAACAAAAATTCTAACATAACTTACATATGCACTCCGAGTTACTAAATGCAGTTTTTTTTCTCTTGTCTCTCCTAAACGTTTAGAATATCTACAAAACACGCACCATACCAATACATTTTGGTGTACATGTTTATCTACTAATTCATAATTATTTTGAAGTGACAAAGTTATATACTTCTACATGTAATGGTATTCATCACAAGGGTTAGTTCAGTAGCCAAGGAAGGAGTTAGAGGTCGTTCTCCATTAAAAAAATACCAAAATAATTTTTTTAAATGTGATTTGTAATATCTTGTTTGGCAATTAGTCAAATTAAAGTTTATCGATATAAACTTCCACACACTATTAGTATATGAGAAAATAATGATCAAAGTGTAGCTTTGAAAGTTGCACAAAAACAAAGAAAAGAGGAAAAATCTGTATTCAATTTCTTGAACGAGACGGGCGGTAATGAGCCCAACTTTTTATACTAGCAAATTTAAGGATCGGGCTCTAAACGGATCGGACTGAAATTATATACAAATTTTGCCTACAAATGATTAGGGCCGAGTTGGATCGTGAAGGGGGCATAAGGGCCACGGCCCATTACCGTAGCATTATAGTCCTAGAAAGAGGCGAGCAAAATAGCCATATCGGTCCCTCAACTTTGACCCGAGGGTCAAGTTCGTCCCTCAACTTTGAAATCGGCCAATTTAGTCCTTCGTCTTTCGATTTTGGGTCAAACTCATCCTTATACTGACGTGGAGTGTTCTTACTAACATGAGACTAAGTGAAAAGTCCTTTTTGCCCTTGTACTGATGTGGAGTGCTCCATACAAGCAATGCTTCATGTTATTAATATGTACTAGTGTATATCTAACTACTAACAGAAGAATAAGGGAAAAATGTCACCCACTTTAATGAGAGAAATGAAATGCGCTAGAACTGTTGGCTCATCATTAAACATAAACTAATGGATAAGATAGTATTTATCTTTGTGATAGATCAACATTCAATTTATAGCTACAATCTAATGATGGATGTGGATACACATACGGTTAGCATGCTCACTATTCTTCCCGTTAGTGCATAAATAAACAAGCAACAGAACCACAAATGCTTCAACTTCAAAATTCTTTCCGTTAAATGTATGCGCAAGTTTCTGTTATTATTCCTCTGTTAGTAGTTAGTTGTACACTAGTATGTATCATTAACATTGAAAAAATATATGATGATCAGTCCCTCACATTGCTTGTATGGAGCACTCCACATCAATACAAGGGCAAAAAGGACTTTTCACTTAGTCTCATGCTAGTATAGAGCACTCCACATCAGCATAAGGATGAGTTTGACCCAAAATCAAAAGATTAGGGACTAAATTGGCCAATCTCAAAGTTAAAGGACGAACTTGACCCTCGGGTCAAAGTTGAGGGACCGAAATGGCTATTTTGCCAAAGAGGCGCGGAGAAGTGGTACCATCGAATCTTGTTGGGCACGAGATTAGGTCGCCTAATCTCTACTAATTACCATGAGGCTAATCCCTCCCTAATCTTTCTTTTTTTTTTTTTTGGCTCATTGGCTTGCCTGTCCCTTCATGGATGCTTCGAAGAACTCTTAAGAAAAAGAGGAAAAGGCAGCGGGGAACAAGAGCTGCTGCGAGTGAGAGAAGTCAAGCGACACCTTCCCCACTCGCAACAGTTCAACAGTGACACCCACATGCTCAAAACAAGCCTGAAACTTTATTCCTGGACCCCAGCAAATGGATGATTAACGCGCGTTTCCATCTTCCAACGCAACATGTCTAAAATCTCCGGGCTCCGGCTATAAAATGCACGCTGCCCTGCACACTCCCTCCCAAGCCAGCCAGCCAGCTCTCTCCTCCACCAGCAGCAGCGTAGGCCACAGGAGCTACCAGAAGCTCACGCTCAGAGCGAGCTTCCAGCGAGAGAGGAAGAAAGGAAGCGGGGAAGCTAGTGATGGAGTACGGGTACCCATACAACGGCTGCAGCGGCGACAAGGAGAAGAGGCCGCCGCTCAAGCGGGGTCAGCTCAAGCTGCAGATCGCCAGGACCCTGCTGGGCAGCCTCGCGGCACCGGCCGGCGCCGGCGCCGCCAATAGGGAGCGCAGCTTCGGGAGATGAGCAAGTTGCTGTTGCCTGCTAGCTGATCGGACACTTTAGTAGTTGTCTGGTGTGTAGTGCTTGACATAGGGACTGTGCAAAGTGATTGATTAGCTTTGATCTTCTTCTGTAATTTGGCAGTTGTTGGTGCCAAGTTTTGCTACTTTGGTTCTCTGTTCTCACTTTGCTGGGGTGCAGCTTAGAGCTCTGTTCTTGGGTGAAGCAACGTGGAGAGAGATGTGTATTACTTTCTATCTGTTGTTTATGTATGAACTACCAAGCAATATATGTTAGAAGATTTGATGATAATTGGGCTTTAAATTTCTGAACCGTGTTGTAATCCAGATCAAATCGGCCTATTAGCGTTTCTGAACCATTCGGACTATTAGCGTTTCTGAACCATTCGGCCAGCTGCTTAACAAGATTCACAGACAGAGTGGTGGCTGCTCTGAACTGAATTCGGAAACAGAGGAGGTGGCTGCTCTTAACTGAATTCAGAAACAGAGGGGTGGGTCACAGTTCTGAAGTCTGAACTGAATCTGAAAACAGAGCGGTGGCATGAGGCTACCGCGCGCGCATCACTACTACTCGCGTGTCCGCAGAGCACGAGTACGTGGCGCGTGCCGGGATGCCGGCAGCTGCTTCTGCGCGGCCACGAACTCGCTCCTCCGCCGTGCATGCGGATGGTTAACTGACCTCCACCGGCCGTCCGGTGGTTGTGAACTGACTCGTGAGTTGTGAGCTTATCTGCCTTATCAATTTATCATACGGCGGAGGAGCATTAATTCATACGGAGTACCTCGGTGACCCGGTGCAGTCTAGGAACTTCGCTGATCCATGGGTCTTCGTTCCCTACAAGTGTTGTAGCCAGCTCAATGGCTGCCCTTTGTGTTCATGTTAATTACCTTAGTACTTGTTCTCTGAATCTGATAATTAACTATTGCGCTGCATATCTTAAGCATCAGCACGAGATATCAGAGATCTCAACACTGGTAAAAAAATTCAAAAGCTCGTCATATTCGTTCGATATGATACTATCGAGTATCGCACTGGACCTTAAAAAAGTCACAATGCATATATACGCTCCTGTTAATCGTAGCAAGAGAAGCTACAGAAGCAGATATATATAAAACCATCATGCAAACAAGCTAGACCGTTATCATCTGGTATCACATTGCCAAGCAGGATAACTAACCACTGCAACGGCCGGAGCATTGAGATAGGAACATTCTATTAGTGAAGTATTGTTGGATTAGGATTTAGGAGCGATATTCGCAATGATTAGGAGCACTAGGTTAGGCTAGAAGATAACTCAGGGTAGTATATGGAGATGCTAGTGAATTCTGCGTCTGCAATAAACATTTAATAATATAAACTATTCCTCCGATTCATCTTATTATTCCTTCTTATCTCTTTTACTTGTATCCATAGCATTAACAAAAGTATATAAAAACGTGAATTTATCATTAGTTTTCAAATTACATGGTTAGTTTTAGCCAATGTGACAATATAATGTTCTGCAGTTAATTAAATACATGGTATTCTCAATTTCACATGAAGTCTAAATATTTTTAGGTACTACATTAATATTCAAATAGTTGAAAGTATTTTCTGTTTTTTAAGTACTGCTGTTTTATTACCATGGTCATCTCTAAGCCTCATCAACAAAGAAAAATCATATATGATCAAATATTATAGAAGTAAACCCAAAAGACGTTGCTACAAATTAAACTGTATTTTTAAATAAAAAGTACTACTATTATTCAGGAAGCAGAATATCTGGGAACCCAAAGCCACTGGTTGAGATATGAAGTGATCCAACCTGTTGGCTTGTTTTTTTCCATCTCCTTCGAGCGACGATGACAGGGCAGTATGTGACGTCGCCCCGTGAGGTCACGCGCACGTCATACAGTCTCTCCGGATTGGCAGACTGTCTGAGCAAGATTTTTAGCTGCAACTGCAAGGCACACCCCCGGCCGGCCTTCTTGTTTTCTCTCGAACCATTCCATGCCACTGTTCAGAGAATCCGAACTAACGCGACGCACTGTGAACATCCGATGCGCCGAACCGGCAGCAACCGGCCATGCACCAATCTCGCCGTTGACCGCTTGACCACCACACCATTATTCCTCACCCATCCGGCCGCCTCGCCGCCGGCGAATCGGCGCGGTGAGGATCGGAGGCTCGCCAGGCGTTGCCCCCACCCCAATTATTCCTTGCATCTCCCCTGCCTTTCCTTTTCCTCCCCTATTTATACCCGGTTTTGGATGGGGGTTGGTGCCAGGTCTGCCAGCCAGCTCTTCACAAAACTACACACACATCACTGAGCTCCTGCTTTGCTGGTACTGGCAGCTAACTAGAGTCGCCACTCACAGACTCACTAGACCAAGCGCAGTAGCCAGTGTAGAAAGCTGTAGGCAATGGCAACTACTGCAAGCAGCGATGCGGCTCCGGCCATCAGGCGGAGCATCAGCAAGACGCCGTCAGGGAACCCGCTGCCCCGGAGGGGCCAGGTCAAGGAGAGGATCGTCAGGGACATCGCGGCGGCGCTGGCCACGGCGGCGGTCCTCGCCTGCGACAGGACGGCCGTCGCCGGCGCCGGCAAGACGACAGGCGCCGGGGACAAGAAGAAATGATCGGAGAAATGATAAAGTGAAGAAAATACTAGGTGCAAACTGTATGTCATATTATCATGTGGTGTCGACGACAGACGCTCGCAACAACCGGTGGTAAAAACCAACCGAGAGGTAATGTAATTATGTAAAGTTGCCTTTTCTGTGGGAGGTCGGCTGTTTAGCTAAGAAATGTACGGTTTTGATCAGGGAAGTGCACTTGTTACAGTGGCAATAATGTGCCATGTATTCTGATGACTGATGAGTGTCCAACCTACGGTTTAGTATGTTGTTGTGTGTTGTGTCGAGTGGCTTGTAAGGTGTGACCGTGCAATATAGTAATACCAAACATGAAGGTTCGGCGAGTATTATGTTCTGATTTTTCTCTCGTGTCATATATATGTAATATATGTAACTAACCATAGCGAAGATGTTATGTGTTGTACCGTTGCACACCATCTCCCCCTTCCGTGCTCTGCAACTAGTGCTGTGGCAAGCATAACTGTTGAGCTAACTGAATGACTGAGCATGAGTTCATGACCTGACGAGACGAACACATTTTGTGTGCTGGCCAGTTACGTGGTCAACGAACCGGCACCGGCAGATGCCCAGGGTCCAAAAGCTCGCTGCCGCCTACCGGTGCCGCGGCGAAAATGAGGAAATGGAGAGGAGGGACGCGCACGGCCGCACGGGTGAAGCTTGCTTGTGGCCGGCCGGTGCGCAAGCGCCACCACGAGAACGCTGGTGCTCACTACTACTATGTGATACCCGTGGCCGCTTTGCACGAACGGCGTTCCGCATATCCTCCAACCGGGGCGGTCGGTCCGTCGGGTTACGCCGGCCGGCCAAGCTGAGTAAGCAGAAGCGCATCTCCAAAGCCCGGCTCCAGAATTTAACATGACACGCAGTCTGATTGGATCTGGAATAATCGAGATAAGTAAATTCCTTCATTGCCCAACACAGGCCACTATCCCGGGAAAAAAAATTTAAAAGCAGCTTCGATGCTATGCTTGACTCAGAGTCGGCCTCGCGTATAGTTTTCCAAATGGGTCAGTCCCGATCGACGGCACGAGGCACGACCCTAAAAAGCACGGCCCTAGCCCGGCACGAGGCCCGATCAATAGTGCCTAGTGCCGGCCCGAAGCACGGCACGAAAATGAGCAGCCCGACAGTGGCCCGATAACATTTTTCTCATCTTATATAAATACTTGTACAAACCCTAATTTTTCACTTCCATCCCCAACCTCCAGCTTCAGCCGTCCGTTCTCCCTCCCGATCCCTTCAGCCCTCCTCCCTCCCGATCCATCCGCCTCCCGATCCCGCCGCCGCCCGCCCCTCCTTGCTGATCCTGCCGCCGCCCTCCCTCCCTCTGCCTCCGTCGTCCGCCCCTCCCTCACCCCGGCACCCGGCGGCCGGCGCCCTCCGCTCCTCCCTCTCCCTCACCTGGCGCAGCCAAGCACCGGTCGACGGCCGCCGCCGCCGGAGGCGCGAGACGCAGCCGAGCCAGGCTACCAGCGCCGCCCCTGCTCGCGCGAAGGGACCACCGCTGCGAAGGGCGCCGCCGCCGCTCCTTCCTCCCAGCGCAGGCTGCCACCGCCCGCCACGCTCGCGCCGGCTGCCGCCGCTCCCGGCCGCAGGTGGCGCCCGCCGTCGCCGGCCTCCCCCGGTCAGGATCTCCACCGTCGCTGGCCTCCCTTCCCTTCCTCCGCATGCTCCGCGCCGCCCCCGGTTAGAATCTCCGCCGTCGCCGACCTCCACCGCCGTCGTCGGCCTCCCTAGCTCCCCATGCTTCACGCCGCCGGTCTCCCTTCCCCTCCTCCGGCCGCGCCGCCGGCCTCCCTTCCCCGCCTCCGGCCGCGCCGCCGCGCTGCCCCCTTCTTCGGGCTGGCCAGGCCCGACGGCCCGGCACCAACCCAACGGGCCAGTCGGGCCACCGTGCCGGCCCGGCCCTATAAAGTGGCCTTAGTGCCGGGCCTGGGCCGCTGGGTCGGCCCGGTGGCACGGCCCGGCACGGCACTAAAAGCCTTCGGGCCTCGATAGGGCCAGGCCAGATCTGGCTAGTGCCGGGCTAGGACCGGGCCGCCCATTTGGAAATCTATAGCCTCGCGTCGGAGTTACTACAAGCTTTGTTCGTTCCGTGCTTATCCATCAATGATTCCGCAAATGGACTGGTACAAATGCAGGTGTTGACCAAAAAGGGAGATCATATGTTCCGATGATCCTTGATGCGACGAATCAGCTTGATGTTATGAGCAATTGTTTAGTGTTTATAAGGTTCGCATCAAAATTTTGCGAATATTAATCAGCTCAAGGTCACAAAAACTTCCAGATTAGCAACATATATAGGTACAACGCAAAGGGTTCAGCAAGTATAGAAAGGATCAAAGTTTCATATCTCCCACAAATCAAACAACAGATTTGTTATGCAACAGGAATTCATCAAATCCTTTTTTGTGTGTGTGTGTGTGTCCACAGCGAGAAACAACATGTTCAGTAAAATAGCATCGTAACCTTATTTTTCACAAAATGTAAACAAAAACCATAATAAAAATGGGTTTACTGGTAAAAGACGGTGCAGAACTGCCGATTACTCACGTCACCAATTTAAAAAGGCAACAAAACTACCACCGTTTTTTTAATAATTCAACTACCACCGTTGTGAGATGTCTCTCATCACTGTACTAATCGCATCAAAAGTTTACGCACTAGTCCATGGAAAGTCAACAAAAATAATTTGGCCCTGTTATTCACAAGTAGCAACATATCTCCCAAAAGGGTTACAGGATAAAAGGGCATACTGCAAACATCAATTCTCATGTAATCATAACACTGGGGGGGGTCATTCGTTGATCATTGCTCCTTCAAGATCGCTAGTGAACAGTAAATTCCACTTGCATCTACGCTCCACTTCTCTGTTTTTAAAAGCAACTCGATTGGTTTGGGAGCCCAAAAATGGAGAGCTACTTCTCAACGATCTTCCATAGTACTATTGCTCAAGATGATGTTCCCTCGCCAGGCTCTCGGATTTGGATGGAGGTTCTCGACAGACTTGCTTCGAGTTCATTTAATTCATCAATGTCCAAGTCATCATCAATATCGATATCTTCATCATCTGGCTCCTCAACCTCCTTGCCATTGGAAGTCGACGAACTTGGACCTGCATCCTGACTTTTCTTGCTCTGTCACATGGGAGGCAAAAATCCATATTAGAATAGATCTATGGGAGAACATAGATACCGTGAAAGTTAATTGCAAACCAGCCTGCAAATAGATGTATGTATTATCAAAGCATCTGTCAAATTCCATGCTTAGCATGAGCTGAATTGGGCCATTCGCCAGGTACTGGAAGTGATTCACCTTTAACTAGAAATTAGACAACAAAAGTTCCTTATCCAGAATACACATTTCAATTTCATTAAACTAAGATAAATGTGATATCAGATCACGACTTGAATATCATTCCTATTTGAAAGGTTAATTCCAGGCCAATGTATTTCTTTCAGCATAAAGAAGGGTAAGAGATATAGCTTGTGAAAATTATCACAACAGCAACACATTCTATATGAGAATAATATTAGGCGTAAGAAATAAATCTCTCTGCACTCCGAAGAATCTGTTCAGAATAAGATGCCAGGTTAGTTTTTGTTTATTCTTAAATGCATCCAAAGGTTGTACTAAATGAGTATACACAAGTACATGGCCACCTAACAGTTACAGAAATTATATTTCCTGAGTCTAGACATTACTTGCATCGAGCCATCTCAGATGTTTTGATCTTCTATCACATGCAGAGAGAAGAATAAAGGAAACATTGAAGCTAAGACCGAGTCTGGATCTGAACCAGCAACATCCAGTTTATGTTTTGGACATTTTGGAAGCCAAGATGATGAATGGACATAGAATGGATATAGTAAACCATGTGAGGATCAAGAAAGATACGTTTCTTCAGCCTAATCATTCTCGTGTTCCTTCATCAAGATTTAAGGTACAGAACATGTACATGATATTTTCAGCGGAAACCAACATGACATGGGTTCTAAATCTACAGCTATAGATGTCATGCCACTATAGCCATCTATATCAGTTTGAGGCAGAGTACCACTATTTGGGTCCATGTGTCAGTGGCTATAGCCCAAATTAGCTCCGCTAGTAGACGTTTTTGAATCCTGCTGCTAAAGTATAGCTGGAGATTTAAACACTTCCACTTTATTTCCATTTCGATGGGCAGTGGGATAATTTGTGTCACGGCATGGATGGGGGCATGGGGCCAGGGCCAGGTACCTAGGTCTTCTTCACATTCTCAAACACTTACCTTACTGGCTTACTGACCTATCAACGCTTTGACCATGCCTACTAAAAATGGAACAAATATCATCAAAGGAAGGTAAATTTACCGATTCTTCGTTGGTCTCAGGCTCTTCCTCTCTCTCGTAGACTTCGTATGCTTCCGCATCATCAACGAACACACTTGCATCGGCCATGAACAACTCACGACCACTGGAAACAAGTATAGCCACAGTTAGTACATCGCAAAGAGCAGAAAACAATTAGCTAAAAGAAAAGAAGGTTACCTCATGCGATCATTCTTAGCCCTCTCTGCCTTCAAGGCAGCTTGGCCAGCCTCTCTTTCTTCTGCCTTCTTCCTCCTCCATTCCATGAACAACTCTGTGGTCATAGGCGTAGTAGTCTTTGTCTTTTTACGCTGTGAAACCAACATAACAAGACAATATGTAATAACAGCATTAAGGAATCCAATTACACAACATGAATGAGGGGAACAGGAACTCTGCAGTTCAAGGGAAGTTATGCCTATTAGACTTCACTTACTTGATCTTCAATCTCATCTTCAATAGCCATCTTTTCACTCTCTTCCTCCAGTAATGCCTTCATTTGGGATTTCAGTACATATCCAGGCGGAAGGGCATGTCTGTAGTGGCAATCTTTACCACCATTTGGGCAAACCCAAAACCAGCCATACTGTTTCTTCTCCACGGCATCAAGAAAATACTTGCAAACCTGCACAGAACAAACAAATTAGCAAAATGTTTCCCTATGTAACAACAGTTTGCAGACTGAGTGCACAAGGCACTACTGTAAATAAATTTGTATTACCAACTGATGGCCAAAATTGGTTGTAGTACTATGTCTCTAAAGAAATAAACATTAGTGTAAATAAATTCATGCTATCAACTGATGGCAAAAAAAAACACTGATTATGGATGATATAGTCCAGTCTAAATAAAAATTGGAACTGCCCAATAGCCCAATACATCAGAATAAGGCAGCAAGGTAAATATTTTTTAAAAAAAAATTTGCACTCATGAAAAATTGCCTATACATTTGCATTCAGTTGTCAGCATATAAGGTATGAATCTTTTCTAGCAAATAGCAGTTCACTGCTATGACCTTCTAGAGACATAAAGTTGCTTAAATATGATTTCAACTCATGAATGTTTCAAACATAATAACCACAAATAACAACTATTCTAGCTAGTCTGAAACTTGATAAATATAGATATATTAACATAATGTGCAAAGGAATATAAAAGGTGATGCAACACTTAACAGGAAAGAATTAGAGATTGACTGCAAATAGGCTCAGGTTAGTGCGTACAATATCAGTAGGTTTGTTCTGCTGATACTCTGTCCTTTTCGATTCAACAACTTTCTCGAGAGTTTCCTGATCCCAGTCCTCCATGGTTTCTGGCCATAACAAATAGAAATGAATTTATACGAATCATTTGAACAGAATAAGGTAATAGTCCAATCATGTTTGTTCAATACCTGCATCACGCTTGTCTGTGTAGATATCAATCTTCTCACCCTTCCTCTGGACATTCAGGTCATGTGAGAACTTGCACTTAAAACCCTTTTGGCACTGACCAACTTTGAAGAACTCGCACAGTATTGACTTGGGATCAACACCTGCAGAGCATAATTTGGGGCATCAACATTTGTCGGGGTGTCACCAAGATAGCAGCCACAACTCGTAAAACTCCCATGCTGTACCCATACTAATAACTTGCTATATTTGTATCCACTCTACAGGGCATGAAAGAGCTCTAAGGTGTTGGCATTTCAGAACACAAAACTTATACTGAACAAATTAGGTAAACCTTATCGATTGGTAATGGTAATATTGCGCAGACCACTTTGATACTAGAAATGACATGGAATGGAACTGTGTGGAACTCATTTCTTCCACAAGTAAACCGATACGAACTATACAGTTTATCTAGGATGGGACAACTTAAGATGCCTAAGCGCAAGGATAAGAGGCCGTACCGACTGGGACCTTGGGCTGGCTGACGGCGACCTTGAACAGATCATTGAGCTCCTTCTCGCGCGCCTTCTCCTCCTCCTTCTTTTTCTGCACACACGCATCCACATCCACATCAAAGAAAAGACACATCAGAAGAGCTAGGCAATCGGAGGAAGAAGCGACAGAAGAGGGCTTTCGATCTGGGCGTTCTCCGGTACCTTGGCGGCGGTCTTGGTCGCGTCGGGCTTGGGCTGGACGGCCTGGTGCAGGGACTGGACGTACTTCTGGACGTTCTTACTCTTGTTCTTGTTCTTGAGCCCGAAGGTCTTGTCCTCCACGACCTTCTGCTTCTTGGCCAGCTCCGCCTTCGACGGGGCGGCCTTCTTTGGCGGCATCCTGCTCCGCGGCTCCGATTCCCGCTGTGGCGAAGGTCGGGATGGGTTCGGCGGCGGCCGGCCGGAGAAGGAGGAAGCGGCGGCGGGGCGGGACGAGGAGGAGGCGGCGGCGAGCGGCGGAGGGTTTCGTGGGTTTGGGGCTGCCTGGACGAGGCGGAGGCGGAGGCGGAGGCGAGGAGGAAGTTTCTAGAGATGGGTGGTATCACGTGGCGATGTGGGGAATTGGATGGTGGTTGTGGATACTGGGCCGCTCGGTGAGGGCTAGACTGGCAAGCTGGGCCTTTGGCTTTCGGCCTTGCTAGCTTGAGGTCAAAACGAGTTCATATAGATTTTCACATTTTCTCCGATTTAGTTTTTTTTTTCCTGGTGGATGGTTCGCCGTATGCTGCACACGTCGAAACTTTGCTCGCACCAATGACGTTTTCCATATGATCCCCTAGAGCAACTTCGCTCATCTCATTTTCATTTGCGGTTGTAAATGCTTACCCCATCCTTTCCTTTAACAATGTATAATTCGATTTGTATGTAAAACATATAACACAGGCTAGTGAAAAATATCATCCCACCCTGCAAAAATGATTATCTGAGTGGAACCAAAAAAAATATAATAATAGTTCAAATATAAATACTCTCTGTAACAAATATTCTTAACAAATGTTCTTGTAGAAGTTTACTTAGAGCAACTCCAGCAAGGCCCCTACTTAAGCCCCTACTCAAAAAGTTGGGGCCGAAAACAAAAAACGTAGCCCCAGCAAGGCCCCTACTTGGGTCCTTACTCTAGGGAGGCCCCTACTTTTCCTACTTCAGCCCCATCTCCCACGGACCCGTAGCAAGGCCCCTACTCGACGGTTGAGCAGTTTCATCCCCCGCGTCGGAATCTTCTCGCGCCTGGCTTCTCCGATCTCCGGCGCACCCCGCGGCTCCCGACCTCGAGCTCCTTCGACGCCGCACCACGCGGGCCCCAGAGCCTG
Source organism: Urochloa ruziziensis (assembly GCA_015476505.1). Taxonomy (NCBI): domain Eukaryota; kingdom Viridiplantae; phylum Streptophyta; class Magnoliopsida; order Poales; family Poaceae; genus Urochloa; species Urochloa ruziziensis. The sequence continues at coordinate 56,118,511 of CM027122.1, read as the reverse complement.
GCTGCACCGCCACCGCAGTTGCCGGAGCTGCTCGGGCCGCCCCCACCCGCGGGCGTCGGAGCTGCTCGGGTCGCCGTGCCGCCGCCGCCTGCAGGAGCTCGGCCACCCCGCCCCCGCTTCCCAGAGCTTGGGATCTATCGCCGGCCCTCCGAGCTCGCCTGGTTTGGAGCTTGAGCACCAGACTAGAAGTTTTGGGTCCATGGGCCTGAGCTCCTAGTCCCTGTCCACCCGCATCTACACCGTAGATCCCAAACTGAAGCTGCAGCTACTCGATTCAACACTATGGCAGTCCGATTCAAACACCATGGTCTTCCAATTTGATGTCATGGCTGCCAGATTTGACACGTCGCTGCTCTTGCAGGGCATCTACTCGTGGTCCTCCATGATGATTGAGGTCCTCCGCCTGTGCCTGACCTCGTCTGCAACTCCACCGCCCTGTCGGGCGAGCTAGCCTCGCCGCCCCTCCGTCCCCGTGCGAGGCGAGGACGGCGGAGGTTGGGCTCGTGAATCGGGCAGAGGGAGGTTGCGGGAGAGAGCAGAGGAAGAAGAGTCAAGAGAGGAAAATGAGAGACGAGGATTGAGAAAAATAGAATGGACACTGACAGGTGGGTTCAATATGTCATATTAATAGTTGGGGCTGATAAGTAGGGGCTGTTGCTGGAGTTGAACACAAAATTAGAACTCCAGAAAGTTGGAGCCAGCCCCTACTCAATAAAGTTAGGGCTCGAAGTAGGGGCTATTGCTGGAGATGCTCTTAGTAACCTATGGGGTGTTGTTTACCATTTTCCTCTATGTTAATCACATGGTAGCTGTAGAAAAACAGTGATATATGTATTGCCAATAAAACACAGTGATATTTTTTAGTAAATAAACACAGTGATATTTTTGAGTAAATAAACATAGTGAGTACGGAGTATTTTCCAAACATGTATACATCCGTGGCGATACCCACAACTGCCAATTCCAAACCCGCACAGCTCGGCACATAAATCCAGAGCATTTGTGTGTATCCACGTGGTAGACCAAGTCCACTGTGCCAATCCCATGCTCCAACCCTCTCCCAGACATCGCGACCGTAGATTCCCTCCAAAAGCACGGATCACAAAGCAGGCTCCCGCACATCCAAACCCTAAACACCAAAGCCACCGCATATAAATTCCTTGGCCTACCCCTCTTCTCCCCTCTCTTGCAGCCGCCGCCGCTCCCAGCCCGTGCTCCGCTCCTCGCTGCCGCCGCCGCCGCCGCCGCGAAGCGCTCCGGAACACTTCCGTCAACATGGGGTAGTTCACTCTCTCCTGTTCACGTTCTTGCGTTCTCTTCTTGTCATCGTCTGTTTTCTGGCCTCAGCGATTATGAATCCAGTGTTGTTTGTTGTGTCTGCGGTAGCGTGATGCGTTCCTGCCCTGGTGTGCAGTATACCACTCCTCTGAATCCGACTTATGTTTAGAATTAGAAGATTATTACGAAGCCCGATGAACCAAAGCTTATTGACGGTCCGGTGCTGATCAGATTCAAAAACGTCAGTGCTAAACATACTCATAAGCAATAATAATCCGTTGCTGCCGTGCAGCGATATCTTTCTCGATCTGGTTACTTGGATCTGGGAAGTTATGCATGGTAGCATACACTGTCTTCATTCTTCTGTAACATTTCAGAGTCGTCCTTGTGCAGTGAAACCTCCTTTTGTATGTATACTGAAGAGTTCAATCCATCAAAGAGTCAACCTTTAGGCTATTCCAGTAAAAATGTGGTTGTGGTGTTGAGTATACAGTGAAGTGATAGAACATGAAGTAATTAAAACTGTTATTTCTAGGTTTAGGTTATAGATAAATGTGGCGGGGTTTGGACTTCTATGCTTAGATGCAACTCTTTGGCTCATTTCAAGCAATGTCAACTGTTCTTTTGGTTCTGATATTGTGATCCCATTTTGAAAAGGACTTTTTATAATTGAGGGATCATATAGCTGTTCTTTCATATTGTGTATCAACCTGATAGACCCTGTTAATGCCTGTTCTTAGTGCTTGAATGGACTGTCATGTTGATAGTCTATTAGTGCTTATGCTGTGAATATTCATGTTAAGTTGTCTTATACAGGAAGACACGTGGTATGGGAGCTGGGCGCAAGCTCAAGACCCACCGCAGGAACCAGAGGTGGGCTGACAAAGCATACAAGAAGAGCCATTTGGGCAATGAGTGGAAGAAACCCTTTGCTGGGTCATCTCATGCCAAGGGCATCGTTCTGGAGAAGATGTAAGCAGATGCTGAAACTTGTGCTATTTTTGACACTTTGCTTGAATTCAACTGAGCAGACACTGATTCCGTTGCAGTGGTATTGAGGCAAAACAGCCAAACTCTGCCATCCGTAAGTGTGCTCGTGTTCAGCTTGTGAAGAATGGCAAGAAGATTGCTGCCTTCGTGCCAAATGATGGTTGCTTGAACTACATCGAGGAAAATGTTTGTGCTTCATCCAGAACCATTTGATTTTAATGATTGTCTTGTTACCTATGGTGCAGCAGATTTATAAACTCTGTCTCTGTCCAGGATGAGGTGTTGATTGCTGGATTTGGTCGTAAGGGTCACGCCGTGGGGGATATTCCTGGTGTCCGGTTCAAGGTCGTCAAGGTCTCCGGTGTGTCTCTGCTTGCCCTTTTCAAGGAGAAGAAGGAGAAGCCAAGGTCTTAGATTGCCCTGAGCGCTCAAAATCAGCAAGCGTGAAGTAGAAAGTTTGAAGGCTTTGGATGTTAAGGATGGTTGCTTGCTATGTTTACAGCGCACTCTTGCAGTTATTAACTTAAGATTATGTTGGTGAAAACTTCTTGTCAGACTATGCTTCTGTTAAGAGAATAGTACTATCATGAGTTTTGTTCGCAGAATGTTATTAGCTTACCTCTTTCGTGCATCCATATCTTGTTTTTTGATCCATATGTGATCGTTTAGCGTTTCTTGGCCAAATGGTTTGCCATTGTTTGGCTCCCGTGCCCGTGCTCATCGTCGTGCTTTTAGTATGCACCCAGTTTTTACACATCCTGTTGATGAGCTGCATTGGATGCGATAAAATAATTTCTGGGATGCTTTGAAAATGCTTTGCAGCTTGAGGCTCTAGCTGTGTCGTCTTCTTTTGTTGTTACTCGTAGAATCTAACGAGTGATTGGATCGTAATGCATGAATATCTCGAGCTGTGACTTCTTTCTGCCGCGTTGGCTCCCATGTAGCACATCTGCTTCTTCCTCTGGGCGGCGCTGCCGTGCTCTTAACCTTTTCCCAGCACATCGTCTCATTGTTACCGTTAGGCCAACCTACGGGCTACTACAACCACTATCTTCAGGCTCCGTCATACTTTGGTGATTACCTTGATCTCTATCCCAAATGAGATGATTTATCTTTCTTTTTTGGAGGGTAAAGCCAATCCATCACCATCCTATCTCTCTGCACATATATAACTAAATAATGAGGAATGAACTCATCCAAAAAAAAATCATAGGATGACCGACCATTTAAATAAAATGATTCCTTAAATCAAACAGCTCATATGGATCTGGTTGACCATTCACGATCCCCTAGACATACTCCTACTTGAATTTCAAGGGCATTTTCAGTAGGAGTTTTATGAATACGATTACCTAAAATGACACATCATCTAAAACATGTTTGAAACCATGATGCAACACCCTCTCTCAATGCATAGTTTCATTCGTTGTTGTTTTCTAGGTTACATGCAAGACACAAGTTGTCTAGGTAACTATGATGAAACTCATTTCACCTCTCTCTTTATTAATACACTGTCACATCATCAAAAGTGTTGACATGACAATCTATCTAGTGCCTATGAAACTCCCACCAAGACTAGTCTTAGTCCAGTCTGAGTGGGAGTTTCATAGGCATTAAATAGACTGTCATGTCAACATTTTGATGATGTGGCAGTGTATTAATGAAGAGAGCGAGAGGTGAAATGGATTTCATGGTGATGAAAATCTCTCTACATAGTTACCTAGATAGCTTGTGTCTAGCATGTAACCTAGGAAACAACAACGGATGAAACTATGCATTGAGGGACGGTGTTTCGCCATGGTTTCAAACATGTTTTAGATGATGTGTCACTCCGTATAATTGTGTCTATGCAACTTTCACTGAGACTGGCCTTATGAACTTTTAATATTGTTGAAACTTGAAAGTTAATTAAACAGTATATTGCTTTGGCAAGTCCCGATGTGCGGTTCAGATCTTTCAACAAAAAAATGAGAAATTAAAATAGTTTAAATTTGCATTTCAACCCTTGCGAAAGAACAAGATATATATATACAATCGAATTTTTCCTTTAAAAAAATAAAAACTGAAATGAAAGGCACATAAACCCGCGGGTCCACGGGCAGGTTTGGGCCCAGGGCCCACTCTCCTCGTCCTTATTTGCAGGCGACGAACGGCCCGGATACCCCGGCCGCCTCCATCGCACCCACCCGGACCGCCTCCTCTTCTCCAGCGTCCGATCCCCATTCCCCACCTCTCCTCCTCCCTCCGCGGCCAGCTTCCTCTCCCTCTCTCTCTCCTCCCCTCTTCCTTCTCTCCCCTGCTCGCCTCCGCGCGCGCGCGCGTTTTTATAAGGTACGTACGGCGCGTCGACACGCTGCCCGCTCGCCACCTTCCGGTTCCCGGCGGCGTCACTCTGAGCTCTGACGCGATCGATGCCGTGTGGCTTCGTCTTGGTGGATCTAGGGTTTCGGCGGAGGCGCCCGGTCCCCGGCGATGGCGGACGACGGCGGGAGCCACGAGGGCGGCGGCGGCGGAGGCGTCCGGGAACAGGACCGCTTCCTGCCCATCGCCAACATCAGCCGCATCATGAAGAAGGCCGTCCCGGCCAACGGCAAGATCGCCAAGGATGCCAAGGAGACGCTGCAGGAGTGCGTCTCCGAGTTCATTTCCTTCGTCACCAGCGAGTGAGTTGACACGGCCCGGTAGCGTAGCCCCTCGGCCTCGGATCATGTTGCCTTCTCTTTAATTTTTTTTTTCTGAGGTGATTCTGATTTGTGCTGCGGCGGCGCCGCCGCTGGTGCTGCCTTCAGGGCCAGCGACAAGTGCCAGAAGGAGAAGCGGAAGACCATCAACGGCGACGATCTGCTCTGGGCGATGGCCACGCTCGGATTCGAGGAGTACGTCGAGCCCCTCAAGATCTACCTACAAAAGTATAGAGAGGTCAGTGATGGTTCGTGCTCACTGTTGTGTAGATGTGGATCTTCTCCACTCTCTCGTTTTCTTATTTTTTTAATGTTTCGTTTCCACCTGTCCCATGACGTTTCTCTGTCCTCCTTGCATATTCTCGCCTGGGGCTGGACTGGTGACTGCAGATGGAGGTACGTGCCTACGTCTACGTGGTCTTCTTAGTTCATACTACGTACTATTATTTAATTTCTGCATCAGATCGTATGTGACTTGACCATGCTTTGGCTGAACTGTTCAGGCTATTGAGCTATAACCCCTTAGTTAGAAGCATTTGGCAGTTGACAAGAAATGCACATAACCAGCTTTGAGGAATGCAAAGTTGTATCATTTTTTTATGCCGTAGAACAATACTGGATTTATTCTTTTCCAGGTCTCTTTGTATGTCGTAAATGCAGGCAAGAAACCAAATTCCACAAGCAACGGGTTGTATATGCTAGTTCTGAGAAACATTGCATAGATGATATATTTTGGTTTGGATAATTACCTATTCTTTTTTGGACTTCTTGGGCTACCAAGCAAGCTTCTGTGTTACTAGCATATCCAAGATGCAATGGAGTACTCGTAACATTTTTTCGCAAATTCTTGTAGGGTGATAGTAAGTTGTCCACAAAGGCTGGTGAGGGCTCCGTAAAGAAGGATGCAATTAGTCCCCATGGTGGCACTAGTAGTTCAAGTAACCAGGTTAGTCCCCATGGTAACTTGTATTGGTCTCTTCCTAGTTATTCTTGAAACTGATCTAGTTATGTCACTTGCAGTTGGTTCAGCATGGAGTTTACAACCAAGGGATGGGCTATATGCAACCACAGGTAATATGGCTTACCTTCATTTGTTGCCTTGTTGGTAAAAAAATGTTATAGTAAATCTCTGATACTAAACATGGCACAAAATTTTAATCATTACATCATTTCACTGACAATTTTCTTCCTGTACACACTCAGTACCATAATGGGGATACCTAAAGGGCAAAAAATGAAGACAGCAGCAATTTATGGTAATCTTATTGCTCCCTGAATCCATTTTCTTTGGCTAAAGATTCTGCATCTGGATAATTTGCACTATTTGCACGTTAGTGCATTTTTCTTTTCAGGATAAAACACAATCTTTCTACCCCTCTCTTTAAATATGTATCTGTTTAACAATGGAACTTGAGATGCATCTTTCAGCTCCACAGCAGAAAATTCTCTTGATGCCGTATGCATGTTACTTTTTTAAAATTCTGACAATTGCGTCTTTCTCTCCAGTGGTTATGCATCAGCTAGGGAAGTCTCCACATTGCTTCCGTGTTTATTGGCAGAAAACTGAAGGCACCTTGAAAGGGTGTTTAACTTTTTCTATGACTGCCTTTCAGATGTAAATTGGCTTCCATGAGAATAGTTCACCTATAATGGTTTAGCGCTTGCTTTTGCCTGTATATTCAGAATGATTTGACCGTTGCTATTTTGGCAGCCTTTTACATTCACAGATCTGTATTGTCAAGCATAAATATAATGTAGTAGTCCTAGGAGCAAATAATGGTGTATGTCTTCTATCAGCCTATGCTCATTTTCTGGAACCTTACTCCTGCTAGGTTTTGTCCATCCAATTTGAATGTGAGGCGCCTGGATTCTAGTTGGCGCGGCACTGGGTAGGTTGCTACTGTGCTGCCAATGCCGCTAAAAGTGCATAAACTTTTAAATAAAAATATAAGTGAATATCACGTGCCCATATATGTCAAAGCAAAATTTGAGATTAAAAAAATTATGCACGGTGAAATTAAAGAAAGTAAATAAATAAATAATGAACATTTGCGGGTTGAACTATTCATATATTGATTTTTATTCGACCTTAAATTTGGATGCGTATAGGTAGTTACAGAACGATCTATTCGTTTGTACTCTAGTTGAAAGTTTCATTCAATTTTTTTTTTTACTTTTCCACGCGATATCAGTACACAACACTATCCATTCGAGCCTAATATCTTTGAGATCTACATGACTTTCACATGATTAATGGTCAGTTCTCGCTCAAGCGTTTCTTGTCTTTGAAATCTTATTGGGTCTGTTTTGCGTATCTATTTTCTGGCTAATTCTGATTAACTCTATCTTCTTCTCCCTCACAGCCACAGTCAACCTTAAATTTTTCATTTTCACCTTATTTCTTCTCTCTTGCATCACCTCTCCACAAAATTGGTAGCCACGGAGCGGTTTTGCTGTATACCGCACATGCGGTGAGAACGCGTCCGCCGCACACCCAGAAACAACATCCAAATCCGCGCGCGTACTTTAGTCATGGGGCCGAGCAGCATGCATGCGGCCGCTGTCCTGCTTCCGCTGGTGGGCCTCGAGGACTAGAGCTGCAACGCAGCATGCATGGCCGCGTGATTAGCCAGTGGGACTACCAATGAGGTAAGCTGTTTGATGTTTTGTTTTCTTTTTTCCATGTTATTTTTCTGTTTTTCTTCTATTTATTTTTCTTTCGCTTTTTTCTCCTGTTTATTTGTTCTTTCACTCTTTTTTATTTCCTTGTTTATTTTTTAATATATACTCTTCCAATGGATTCTTTTCTTTCTTTATTTCGTACGATATTTTGTTTAACGGGTTACGTGTCCTATTTTAATTTATTTTTTTAATAATATTTTGTTTCACTAGATGATTTGTTTCACATGTTAATATTTATATCCTTTCAGTACAATATTTTTGTTCCACATATTACTTGATCTGTTTCACTTTACTTTGTCTTTTGTGATAATATTCTGTTTCACTAGATGATTTATTTTTTATGCTAATCTATATGATATGTTTGTTCCACGGCTTACATGATTTGTTTCACTTTAATTTACTTCTATATGATAATATCTTTTGTTCCACTAAATGACTTGTTCCACATGTTGTCATTTTTGTTCCTTCTATACGACATTTTTGTTCCGCAGTATTAGATTATGTGTTCTAGTTGCTAAAATCGGATAAATTGTTCCTCCTATTAAAAAATGTTTTAATTTTTTTAATTCTAAACATAGTCATGTGTGATCTAGTTTTAAAAGTCTTATGATAAGAAATCTAGTAGTTCAATCGGAATTTAATTTTGATAACTGATTTATGAGATACGGTTTGTTAAAAATATATCGATTCGTGGGCCCACAGTCACGACGCGGCTGATGTGCTGGGGATGTTTGCGGGAAAAGAGGCTAGGCGCCTTGGGAGGCGTGCGGCGGTCGGCGGGCCACCGCAGATGCGGTAGGCAGTCGCCCCCGCCACGGAGTCTCCACAAAATTGGTAGCCACGGAGTGCTTGATCCCGCCTTGTCCAATCCATACAGTCTCCATCCACTCCAGCCTGAACAGGGGTCATCTTCAAGTTGCCCCCGTCTAGACCTTCTCCACGAGCGATCCTAACACTCGAGCCGGTGGCACACTCCTGTTCGTGAGTCGTGACCACCAATCCCCTCCACCTTCTCATCAACCTTCCTCCCCCGGCCTCTTCCCCTCTAATGATGCTCCAGTCTTGTGTTGCCCACCAACTACCTTCAACGTTGGGGCAGTTTTAATCTCCTAGCCATCTCTCTAAAACTCAATTGTCCTCATAAGCCTCAATTTGTAACAAAAATTAAATCTTACTACCTCCATTCTAAATTATAGGTCGTTTTCAATTTTCTAGGTTCATTATCTTTGTTATGCACCTAGATAAACGCTATGTCTAGATTCATAGCAAAATCTAAGAATCTAGAAAAGTCAAAACAACCTATAATTTGGAACGGAGGAAGTACAACATTTATAGGTTTTCATTTTTCTCACATGACAAAGTCGACCATCCAATATTATCCAATATCGCTCTCGGTTAGCCTCCAATTTTGCCTTTCAGATGAGTAAGGTGGCATCAAGGTACTAAATAGCGTTCGTAGTGCCCGCAATAGCGGCCGCTATAGCGGTAGCGGTCCTCTAACGCTACCGCTACAAGGTAGCGGACCCAAGATAGCAAGTTCGGACTTAGCACCGCTATTTCCTGCTATTATGGCCGCTATTTCTCATATTTCACCGCTATTGCTAACGTTATGCCGCTATTTCATCAAAGTTATAGTTAAAGTAACATATCAAAATAGATCAAATGCCAATAAAAGTGTTAAAATGATTGTTTATGCAATAATGATGAATGGTTGAATGACAAATAATATTTTTTTATATTTTTTTATTTTACGTGAAGTGTAATGGCACTAAAAACTTTTATATTATTTTAAGTAAACTTATGCTAAAATTTTGACTATTTTTTGAATTATGCTATTTGGACTTAGCGCCCGCTATAGCACCCGCTATCCGCAATCCGCTACACCGACACTAATCCGCTTCGATGCCGCTAAACGCTATTTAGTACCTTGGGTGGCATGCCATTCGTATGGACCATAGCAGTGTCACAAATAATCATCCTCTCGAACTGAAATTGTAGTGATCCATGTTGAATTTAAAGTATACCTGATCATGGGTCGGGTCATGTCGGGTTCGGGTCGGGTCATGTCGGGTTAGCAGGTCGAAATTGTTGACCCGCGACGGACCCGTGGCATGGTCGGGTCGGGTCAGGTTTCGGGTTTCACGTGTAATTTTTCGGGTTGGGTCGGTTTTTTTTGTTTCGGGTTAAAAAATTGACCCGCGCCCGACCCGTCACATGCTCGGGTCGGGTTTTTTTCGGGCGGGTTGGGTCGGGTTTATCGGATCGGGTGACCCATGATCAGGTATAATTTAAAGGCACCTAATCTATTGTGGAGCACCTAGTAGTAGCGTAATAATGGAGGCTGGATGTTAAACATATTTAACAGTGCACATTGGTAATGGTGAATATAAAAATTGCATGTGTCAAACTGTAACAAATTGAGAAGTAGGGGTTTTCTTGAAAATACCCCTAGCTTGCAGTAGATTATTTCATTGTAGGTTTACCTTTGAGTTAGAGACATTATTCCCATCACGGAAATACATCTGCCGCGCATCAAATAAGGAAAAACCGTTTCCCTATAAGAGCATCCGCACTTCCGCAGTGTGAGATATATATTTCGACGTTTGAAACACAAAATCAGAACCTATGCCCCTTTTAATTTTTGCAACAACGTGTACACATGATGTGCGGGGTTCATAGTTCAAATAAACAAGCCGACAAGGTACACGCTTTCCTCCCTTCAAGTGCATCTGTTGTGCTGTTCTCACGTCTCGTGGGTCCATATAATTTAGCAACCTGACATCGAGGAAATAAGAGGCATCGATGCTGGGAAAATGATTTCTGTCATCGCATGTCACAAAATTGGGCTTGAAGCATCGGGAAAAAAACACTACGGCTGCTCTAAGGCTACCCGATCCATGGTTGAGGATACTAGATGCTAGACGAGCCATGTCAGACGGCTTAATTTATCCAAGGAGAATTAAAATCATTAAAATTGCAGGTTCTAGGTTGCAACAATCAACATATATGTTTTTTATTTATTTATTTTAGCTTGAGGGTTCTCTAATTTTTTTTACATTGTGCCCAAAAATTCACCATCTTGGTCACACGGGGCCAGCTGGTACATGAACCCCTGGTACATCAGACAAAATATAAGCACAAGGACAGCTATTTATTTGAATCGTAATACAATACATTAAAATATATGTCATGTCTTTCTTCCAGCCTCGGCACAAGAATGGCCAAAAAAATATTTTTCATTTAAGTGGTAAGAGCATGTCACTTCGATAAAATTTAATGCTAAAAGTAGGCGAGGCAAATCTACATTTCTATCTTTTTTTGTTAGCAACTATAATCTGCATCTCTGTTGGAGGAACTGTACGATGAACCTGCCCTCTACAATATTGCCGTAAACTTACAAAACCTCCCTCCCGACGGTGGCAATCTCAACGACAACTGCACGCATGCGCTGGGAAGAAGTCCGGCGGTCTGACAAAACAGTGTGTATTGGGGAACCCATCTCGCCCACAAAGTTCCACTCTCGTGCTCCAAAAATTTGCAAGAAACAAACTGAATCTCTTTACGTGCTGAATTTCACATGCATTAGTCTTCGTCGTCTGCTAGAAGAGCAAATGAAAATGGCTTGAACTTGTAGCCGTCCCCATGGTAGAACTTGTTCATAAACTCAACCCAGTGCAGACGCAATGCATGCAGGAAGGCACTCAGTGATTCCATCATGAGCAATATGAAGGCAGTAGCAAAAGCAAAAACTATAAGTCCTGCCGCCTTCAAGATAACACTATTATACCTATAAATAATACATAGAAGAATGAAGAAGTGAGCAATCATTAAACTGTGTGCCATCATGCAAGTGTAAATGATAAGATTGATACAAGGTTTCTTATATAAGATGCAAACAATATATGTGAGAAACTAAGTTTGTCAGTCAAAAGGAAGAAGGTGCTTACCCAAAGGCAAGTAGCAGCAGCTTTTCATAGAAAACTGTTGACAGTTCTGAATGCGCCAAGCTGAAACCAACCAAAAATACATAAAATGGGGAGTAGAGCAAGGAGAATAAATTTGGTAGCAAAACATCACAAGAGGCAAACCTTAGGGCCCAAAGTCGAAGATAAGATGCAGTGTTTGAAACGGCACCAAGTACAAACTCAATGGAATGTATCATTTGATGCACAAAAACTTCACTGAAGTTGAAATCATCATGACGTGCTCGGGCTGAATCAGGTTCAGAATCTGGATCCATTTCAGATGTCCCTAGGAAACGATAGGTGTGCCCTTGAAATCTCTGCATCCAGGTATGAAAATTAGTAATTCACCTAGCATACTTAAACAGAAACAGTATTTCAACTTGGTTTTCATAAGCATTGATCATTTACTTGGATTTTTTGAGAAATATTGGGATGCCCTAATTATAAGAGTTGGCATGGTAAAAAAAGGACCTAGTACAGAGTTTCCATAAGATGTTTTCCAAGCACATTTTCCGTATCCATATACCTCCTTGTGAAGTTTCTTCAAGATAAAGGGCTTCGGGAAGAGCATCCATGGAACAGCTACCAAAGCCAGAAGCAACAAAAGTATCTGAAAGGGAAAAGCAGGTAAGTTGGCACATAAAGGAAAAAGGATGTTGGAAGTAGAGAGCATTAGTATTCTATTCTAAGTTATGGGTGCATTTAATTGGACCTGGAGTTCCTTTTGGCCCCAAAACAGTTGATTTTCTCCAAGATCTCCAGCAGGATCAAGGAACATATATATCATCACGTGATAAAGATCAGCTTGAGAGCCCGTGCACCATTTGATGAGAATCAGGAGTGCTAAGTAACCAAAAAGGCTATTCAGAAAAATCATCTGTGGTATGAATTGATACCTGAAAATGTGAATAGTTAAAAATCTGCAATTTTCCCTCTCTAATGAGGCTATATCTGAACAGAAGACAAAAAGCATATACAATACCTAATGTCAAGGGCATTTCCATGAAATCGCGCATCAAAATAACTTAACATAATCCCCAGGTTCATCTGGGCAACACCCATTAGTATAGACATCTTCATCTTCAACGAATTTAGAAAGGGTAGCTCAGACCGACTTCCATACCAGCTTGGGTCCACCCCAAAAGGATAGGGATCACGGACTTTGATTAGACCAACGGTATGTGCATCACTGAGGCAAACAAGTGAGGTGTTAAATCTTCCAGAACAAAACATTTGGTGCATGGTTTGGTGAGATTTTAATTGATTTCATTATTTCACCAGCATTTCAGAAAATTCAGAGAACAGTTGTCTCATTCAGACTTAAACACATCAAATAGCAGACACACCTGCAACTTTTTTCCCGGCATTCATACGCGGATTTGCCAAATATATGGAACGGAACTGAGAAGAACTCATTGTATATAAGGCCGCAGTATATTGAGAATATTGCCATAAGAAGAATGACATATCGTCCACCGAATGCCATCTCCATAAAGCTGCCAAGTTTCTGAAATATGGACCAGAGGTTAAGCAAACTCACGTGCAAGACTCCAAGCTCAAATTTAATTTCCCAAAGATACACTTGGCAACAACCAGCTTCCAATTTATTAAGGAAATTTTTTTAATGCACAAAACTATACTAAGACTTTAACAAAAAATTGTCACCGGAGCCAAAAGGCCCAGAACACCTCTTCATGGGTTCCCTGCATGCAGATCTGTTGCACTGGATCCCGTCTACATTGTAAGATCAACTTTCTGAACTTGTATGCAAATATATCACGACTATAAATAGGTTATCTTCCAAATTTCTAACGAGTCCTTTGACATAACAGGTCCCCTGTACCTTTTATCAGAAACGAGGTAGATGCTGAAAACAATAGGGAGTGAACTGTTTTTCCATTTTAAGAATATTATTCAGGTGCTCAAATTCCTTTGTAATATTTATTGGACTAACTATATATAGAAGAAATTGTTTAGTGCAGTAACAACACAACATATGAGTTGTTTCTAATGGCTATGCCAAAGAAAGAAAGACAAGTTCATCCAAGTATACCTGTGAGGAGAGTTTTTTCTCACGAAGTATAAGAACCAAAGCTCCTAGTAACAGACATATCCCATGACCCCAATCTCCAAACATAACAGCAAAAAGAAATGGAAATGTCACAACAGAATATACAGCTGGATTAGCTTCTTGATATCGAGCAACACTGCAACAAAACAAAACCATAATCAATTCACTATGGAACATTCATGATGAAACTATCATAACGAGCATTTCTCTTTCGTAAGGCAAAGGCAAACAATGATTTAAGTAAATGAAAACATTCCCAGGTAAAAGCAATCGCATCAAGCACACATTCAAATAACCAGCAAGGTTTTAAGAAGTAATCAGCCTTGCAAGATCAGAAATACTGAAAGTAATCAGCCTTGCAAGATCAGAAATACTGAAAGTAATCAGCCTTGCAAGATCAGAAATACAGAAATCACATTAATGTTTTAAAAAAAAAGGTGTCCTGCCAAAGTAGCTAGTGTAACCAATTTCCAAAGGTAAACGTTTCCTTAGCTTTAAGTGATAATATAAGCAAATCCCAAAAGGAAAACGAATAGCAAAATCATTGAGTTTAGCGTCTATGTACATACCCATATGCATCAACAATTTCCTGGAATGCGTTAGTAAATTTATCAGTTCGGAAATATGTAGGCGGTGATTCCGTAGTGTCCATCTCATGAAATATTATTCCAACTTGTGAATTGCTGTGAAGTGTTGCGCGCTGCAAACAATCCTTGATCTGAAACAGAAGTTGGAAGTAAGAAATATCTTCTGAAGCTTTTGTTCCTAAATAAAGGAATGGCCATAATGATTCAAATAATGTACAGTTGCTGACCTGAGATTTAGCAAATATAGGACACCATCCTTCTCCAACAAGGCATTTCTTTGTCACATCAAAGTTTAACATGTTCAGAGTGTCATATACAGCTTTCTCCTTTTTAACCTAAGGAATACAGAAATGTGATAATCCAAAATTCCATGTTCTAGGAAGAAAAGGCGGCCATAAACCAAAGGGGTAAAAGGGTACAGAAATAGAAAATGAGAAATTGGTATTTACTTTATTACCATGATTGTCCACCTCCACAATTGTGATCCCACTGACTCAAGAGCTTTGTTTCTGTGCTGGATTCCAGCATCCAAGGTAACTTCTAGGTCAGAGAGGCGTGCTGATACCTGACATAAGTAATAAAATTGTAATTTATTGTAAGCACAGCCTTCAAAGCACTCCAATAATATATCAATATGTAGAATAAAATCATGTGTTGTATTTCACAGTGAACAAATGAATTAATGGACTAGTGTGCCAAACAGGGAACTGACATACCTCATTGAAAATCTGTCTCTGCTTAATCATCTCCTCAGGAACAGGGTAGCAACTTGCTCCAAATGAATCACAAATCTTTAGTATCTTTGTTTTCGCTTGTTCCCCAGAAAAGAAAATTACAAAAACAGTTTTCTCGACCTGTCAAAATGGTAAAAAAAAATTATTCAGAGGTTTTGAAGGTACTAAATGAACTGCAGCATGCAAAGTTGGATCTCCAAACTAGAATATGCATTGATTCAGCAGAACCAATAAAATTGAAAAGGAGTGAAGCTAGTGTAATCAGTAAATAATTTGAGGCAAATTTCGCAATAGATTCAACTCAATATACACAGGAAATAGCAAGGGCAAACCATGATTGTCAGACCTCTTCACCAGATATGGGATCAGTTACAGGTTCCCCTGCAGGCGCCTGATTGAATAGCATATTTCCTCTTGTAGCTCGGAAAAGCATCCGTTCAAAAGCCAGTGCCTTAGACTTTAATATTATCCCACTAACAAACCTCACCCCAGAATTTCCAGAAGATCCTTGATGCACTCCCTGGGAACAGTTTGGTTTATGATAATGGAAAGAGAATGGAAATAATATTAAATTTATGGATCAGAGCAAAAATAAGACCTGTTCGAGTAAATAGGCATTTCCCTCGTCCACTTCCCTGTCATATATATTTTCATCTAGCTCCCGCTCAGCTGAAGCTGCATGGTTGTGAGAAGAAGCAAGAATGCCACCTGCCTGCAAGATGTTGTTTGAGAAAACATGGAAAGGAAAGAAGAGCAAACACACTATTTAAAACAAACTCGATATTTTTGGCAAGTGACAATAACTACATAAGGAAATCATGCTTGCCAAACAATGTTATAGTTCATAATGTTAAAAATGGTACCTGCCATTAACTATACTGTATTTTTCTGGCATGTTTTGTTTGTCCATAAGAAAAATCACTAGGGCTATTATTAGAGTCAGAAGTATACTAGTGCAGATCTTTTATCTTCTATTGAACATACATAGTAAATACATGGATTTATAGTTCCACGTTTAACAAGAATCGAGATACAACCTTTGTCAAGACCAGCTTGAATTCAAGAAGTTCGTTGTATGTTTGTTGAAGCTTGTCGCTGTTGGTATTCATCTCCAGCAGCTCATGCTCATGCTCGCCCAATCTTGCCTGGAGAGCCAACAAGAGAAATGTTTGTTTTTAATGAAGCAAACTATTTATTGTCAATTAAATCAGCTAATTTTGAAAGGAAAAATGCAGAATTTTTTCTGTTACAGTAAAGATGACTAACGCACCTCTAACTCCTCCAGATCAATATCAGGTTCAAGTGCAGGTCGAACGGAAGATCTTACACCTGCCTTGTTGATGTGATCACTGAAGAATCTCAGTTTACGTGACATTTCTGCACATCTCTTTACCTGTACAGGATTTATGCTGGTTTGTCAATATATAAAAGTTACCGAGCAATGATTTTTTGTTCATTTAGATGGGAACAGGGTGTTGCTGTATCAGGAACACACATTAAAGGAAAGCAACAGCCCAAATAGTAAGCTCCATTATTGATCATTTCATCATTCTAAATGTGCTAAATCTAGGAAAGAGTACTTAGTGCCACGAACCCAATTCAACAGGCAACTTCATTGGAAATAATAGGTTCCATTACCAATGATGCCATCATCCTGTTCCAATTTTGCATCATCTACTCAACATGTACTCTGTGGTATAAGCATACGTCAACATGCAACTTGATTGGACATACATTATTCATAATACCAAATAGGGTTGTGGCTTATTTATATGATAATGGCTGTAATGAAATGGGCATATAGGGTCATGTCTTATTTATATACCCAAATTCTTGTTTATCTGCTGGCTCCAATAGTTTTCAAAAACAAAAAAAAAGGGAAAGAACTAAATAGTAGCCCCAATCATCTGATAGGTTGATTTAGTTTAATCCTATATGTTCTCTATAATTGTCTTCTGAAAGAAGAGAAACATTCATTATTAATATTATGAAAGTCCAACACACAATCCATGATACCTGCTTGTACTGGTACTAGAAAATGGAACTACCATAACTAATGTGTCGCCACAACTAAGGGGAAAACAAACTTAGCTGATGAGACTTATTTCAAAGAAACTAGCAAGAACACAGATCATAGCATGGCTAACAGCAACCTGCATTCTATTTAATATTTCTTGTGCTCCATTTAAATTCCAATAAATCAAAAGAAAATCCACTGAAAATTTTTCTCGCTATGAAATTTTAATGCTGTCTTATTAAAAGTTAAGAACTTAGTAATCTGATTGCACATAAGTCCAAGCTAATCAAAGAGTGCTATCTGAATAATACATAATCATAACATCCAAAGTAAATGTCATTTTTAACAAATGTAACTCTTGCACTTCTGCAGTAGAATCAAACATAGGTGCATGCAAAATAAGGTGATCAACAAAAAAAATGAAATGAAGAATACAGTATACCTGGTTGACAAATATACGCTGGAAAGGACTCTTGTCCTCATTCAACTGCAATAGATAAGAAAAGAAAACAGGAAAATCCGTTATAGCAGTCAACAGAAACAGATTTCTAAATCTAAAGTAGGCCCTATTTCCCCCCTATAATGGCGCAATATACAGTAAAAAGTTTTTTATGATGTCATTGCAACAATAAAGTCAAAGAAAATTGCTTCTTTCTTTGTATATACCCACTAGCTGAACTAAACTAACAAGGAAACAAATAAGTTCTGAA
Source organism: Urochloa ruziziensis (assembly GCA_015476505.1). NCBI lineage: Eukaryota > Viridiplantae > Streptophyta > Magnoliopsida > Poales > Poaceae > Urochloa > Urochloa ruziziensis. Next base: position 56,100,796 of record CM027122.1, on the reverse strand, counting down.
GGCAACGATCCTTCTCAACCCACCCCCCCCCCCCCCCCAACACACACACACACACACTGCAACCAACTGACAACACCTGATTTCTCAACACATACAGGGGTCTGGAACACCCAATCTCAAAACCTCATTACTCATTTCATTGAATCAGTATGGCTTGCTCTATTTCAAAGCATGCAACATGTTCATGGTATCAGCAACAAAGAGTTACCTCAACTCTCGAATAATTAGTTTATGCAGACTGTCACGAAACAGAGTGTCAGTTCATTTGCTTACACTTGCTCAAGTTCAGTTCAGATGGATACTATGAATCTTCAAATGAAGTTCAAGCATACTGATCCAATTACACGTTGTCGTGAAAACCTCTGCAGCTCTCGCACATTAACCCATTCACGTGAACCTGAGTCATGAGGCCCCAACGAGACCGGCGGGGTCTTGCTCTCTGACCTAAAGCAACCTCCCACACTAACCGATCATTGCAGGTGGCCAGAGCAGCTTAAACGCGAAACACGCGCCAAACCAAGGGATCCAATGACACCCGCGATCAAACACTAGCCCTCCAATTCGGCCACGGCCTAGAGCTAGATCCAACAGACCGCAGAGCGTGGCACGCGCGAGCGGTGTCGGGAGAGATCACGACTCCCGAGGGTGGATCAGGCAGATCCGAGGGACAACACAAGAGGCGGGAGAGGCTAGAGAGGAGCAGCGAGGAGTGAGGGGAGGGCACTCACGTCCTTGAACTGGAGGAGGCCGAGCTCGCCGAGGTAGGTGACGGCGACGCGGGCGCTCTCGGCGGGGATGATGAGCTGCACGAAGCACATCTTCTCGGACCGCAGGTGGTCCATCGGGGGAAGCCGGTCGAACACCCCCATCCCGCCCGCCCGCCGGAGCGGAGCGCGCGCCCTCCCGGAGCTTCCAGAAGGCGCCGCGGGCGCGAGCAGGACGACGGCGCGGGGCGGTGGTCGGGTGGCGCCTCAGATCTGAGGGGCGGCCTAATTCTGTTCTCTCCACTCTATTCTACGAGTGCGCAACTGCCATCGGTGGAACGGAGGGAGGGAGGGAGGAAGCGGCTCGGAAGGGAGGCGCGCAGTGGCTGGCCCGTGGGCCCAACCATGGGTGGGCGCGGACCGGCTCACCGGCCGATGTTTCGTTTTGGTTGGTCGCCCGGCCCCCCGGTTTGGTGGTTTTTGCGCGAGTGACCCTGTCGGTTCCGCGTCTCTCGGACTGGGACTAGGCGACACGACAAACGTGAATGGAACGCAAAGGCCTAGCTTGGCGCGCGTGTGATCTGGATGTGTTGGGCCCTGCCGTGGCGGGCCTGTTCTGTGTGGCCTGGTGGGCGGGAATCGCCCGTGTGTATCAGATTCATATGGAATTTGTACGGCCCATTTGCAGATTTTTGCTTGAGAATTTTCGAACCCGAATCTGGCTGTCATATCCATCTGAGATAGTAGTCATTCAGTGACTCCACAATTTGAAAGCGCGCCCAGGGAAGGGCATTCCTCATCTTTCGAGCCTAGTGTGCACGTCCATTGCTAGTAACAAAATTGCCTTTTGCAGTGTCGTTCAGTACGTACCCGTTTAAGTTATTGACTTGTGTATTTTTACGGGTGATCTGTTGCGCCATTCACAATCCCCGCCGCCTCCCACTGAAGTGACCACTACATTTTGGGTTATCTTGTCCTGGCGTCATTGCGTCTGGTCCAAGCATCAATTCCGCACTTTCAACGCCTCTAAGGGCAGTCCCAACCCAGACTCCATGGTAAAGTCTATCTCTATTAATTAGTTGCCCTGTAAGCATTTTTCTGATGTGCAAGCAATTTAATGATGAGGACGTTCTTTTCGCCACTAATCCGGCAGCTCTGCAATAAACTGGTGCCATGTCGTTTCTTCCTCGTCTGAACGGAAACCCGCAACGTCAAGTGCTCGAGTCAAAAGCCAAAAGGTCCGGACTTGCAACCGAATTGTGCTGCTGGAACCGCCTTCGGCAGCCTCTCTTGAACGGGGGAAGATCACCTCTAGAAAACTGACGGGCGATTCGCCTATACAGTGAGCTGCGTAGAAAGACGAGGGCCGCGCACTATACCCACACCCACTGGCTGGTCATGGAGCTAGCTGCACGGGGGCTCGAGGCTACGACGTCTGATACCGACCCAGCAGCTCCCGATCGACGTCGACGCGCTACGTGACGCCGCCCGTGGAGCGCGCACACGTATGATTATTAGTGGTACGCTCTCGCACGCCGGCCGTATCGTATCTCTCTGCCATTACTCTGGTGGTTGCTAGCAAAGCGGGGGGAGGCGTCGGCGTCGCGATCGCGGACACCACGAGCGAGCGGGGGCGCGCGGCCGGGCGGCGTATTGAATGCGTTCGTTCGCTGCGCGCGCGGCTGGCGGTGGTGGGACGGCGACGGATCGGAGCTGGATGGACGTAGGGTGTCCACACCGAGCAGTGGATACAACGGCAAGCAAGTTAAGTACGACGCGTACCCGCCGCCGGCAAGCTGCGTCGTGGTCGATGCGATCCTCTGTTGAGGATGGTGACCGCGGCCACCGGGCAGGGGACAGTCGCTTTCGGAGATTATCATGTCGATTCTCAATCGATCTCAAATTATCAATGCGTATCGGATATCATCACTCAGTAACACATAACTCTGCCTTCAGTGTTCGAGGCAGGCAACATGTCGTGCAAGTTCAGATCGGAAGATGCGTAGATACAAACACCGCCCCTCTGTAACTTCAGGTCGGTACATCTCGGGAATAATTCACCCGTGGAATCACGTCCCTCTGTAACTAGCGACACGGCCGGCCCCGGCGTACGGTGTGCGGTTTTCCGAAAGGATGGGTCGTCACAGGCGCGCGGGACTCTGCCGCGACCGGGGCGCGTTCACATGCGCGGCCGCCGGGCGATGGATCCCGTCGTCGGATTGGCGCCTACCTGCGCACCCGGCCGCGCGCCGCGAGACACGCCGGGGCACGGGCCTCTGCTGCGCGCGCGCGCGCGCGCATCGCTTGTACGCTATCCGCTGCGCCGTCACGCGCGCCTGCGACGACGAGTGGTCCGCGTCGAGAGTGAGATGCTTGTCGTGTTACGGACGCGATCTGAGGGGCGTTCTGGCTCCCTGCTATGAGCGGTCTCCTTGTCGCCCACCCGTGTGACCGTATCGTACCGGTGGGGGCACCCGCCGGCATGCGCGCCGGAGTGGTAGAATCCGCTGGACCTTCCCGGTGGTAAGAATGTCACTGGAGATTTAATTGTTATATACTCAGGATCACTAAGTCCAGCTAGAACACCAAGAACTTGATCAAAACAATAATGAACATACCGTCGTTCGATGAGTTAGCCATAGGGCTCGCTGAAGTCCTCGTGCCTGCTTGATGCAGCAGGCTTGTCGGTGTCAAAACCTAGGGCGAGACCTTCCCAATGCTTCAGCAGCAAGCTTGATTGGTAGCTTGTCCTAGAAATAGGATATCTTGAGGCCCAAGGGGTCCTCCCTTTATATAGTGCTGCTGTGCATTGGGGGGAACCCCTTTAGATGTCTTTAGGTGCTTCTAGTGCCTCCAATCAAGGCTCTTAAGCCAACTTTGCTTTGGCCACTAACAACTAGATGTTAGTTGTCATTTGAGAAAGCCAAATTGCCTTTCTCCTTTAAGCACACAATCACTTATGTGCTTTCACACCTAGAGCATTCACATGATCAATCCAACATTCTCCCCCTTGATCATGTACCTTATTACCATAACCCGTCTCTCAATAGAACAATATACCAAGATCATAGAATTACAACGGTTATATAAATACCATTGAACCCTAATGACTATAGTACATTATTTCATTTCGAAATGAGGCTTACTATACATATATGGAGATATTTACATATTTGGTTCCACTTCCTTCCAGGATCACAGGCTTACTACCAAACCCATGCCGGCAACATGCTCTTTAAATATACTGGGTGGTAGGCCTTTAGTGAGCGGATCCGCTAACATCAACCTCGTATTCAAGTACTTTACATCAATCGTCTGATCCTGGATTCTATCTTTCACAACATGATACTTAATGTCAATGTGTTTGGCAGCACCACATGAATTGTTGTTACTCGCATAGATTACTGCGGGTTGATTATCGCAGTATAGAGTGAGTGGTTTAGATATGCTGTCGACCACTCTCAATCCCGGGATAAAGTTCTTGAGCCACACTGCCTGCCCGGTAGCCTCATAACATGCCACAAATTCTGCGTGCATCGTCGACGTTGCAGTGACACTTTGTTTTGAGCTTTTCCACGAAATAGCTCCTCCAGCAAGAGTAAAGATGTATCCTGATGTTGATTTTAAACTATCTTTACATCCCGCAAAATCTGAATCTGAATAACCTACAACCTCGAGGTTATCAGATCTTCTGTATGTGAGCATGTTATCTTTAGTGCCTTGCAGATAACGCAAGACCTTCTTAGCAAGTTTCCAGTGTTCTGGACCTGGATTTGATTGATATCTGCCAAGCATCCCGGTCACAAATGCCAGGTCAGGGCGAGTACATACTTGGGCATACATAATGCTTCCGACAGCTGAAGCATATGGAATTGCTTTCATCTGCGCAGCTTCATACTCATTTCTTGGACATTGCCACTTCCCAAACTTATCGCCCTTTACTATCGGAGCAGGCGACGCAGAGCATTTATGCATATTATACTTTTTCAGTACCTTCTCAACATATGCCTTTTGTGATAGCCCCAATGCGCCTTTGGCTCTATCTCGGTGTATTTCAATGCCTAGAACATATGACGCCTCACCGAGATCTTTCATGTCAAATTTAGAGGAGAGAAACCTTTTGGTCTCCAGTAGCAAATTCATATCACTACTGGCCAACAAATGTCATCGACATAAAGGACCAAAAATATGAACTTACTCCCCCTGAACTTGGCATATATGCAATTGTCTCTCCTATTTTCTTTGAAACCAAAATCCCTTATGATTTCATCGAATTTGAGATACCATTGCCTTGACGCTTGCTTCAATCCATAAATGGATTTTTTAAGCCGACATCCTAAATGCTCATTTCCTTCCACAGCAAAACCTTCCGGTTGAGCCATGTAAACAGTTTCATACAAATTTCCATTTAGGAATGCCGTTTTTACATCCATCTGATGTAACTCCAAGTCATAATGAGCAACAAGCGCCATAATTATTCTGAATGAGTCTTTAGTAGAGACAGGCGAATAAGTTTCATTATAATCGATGCCTTCTCTCTGTGTGAAGCCTTTAGCTACGAGTCTTGCTTTGAACCTTTCAACATTCCCTTTGGAGTCACGCTTTGTTTTGTAGACCCATTTGCAGCCTACTGTTTTGGCTCCATCGGGAATCTCTACTAAGTCCCATACATCATTTGTACTCATAGATTGCATTTCATCTTTCATGGCATTATACCATTCAGATGAATGCTCACTTTTCATTGCTTCCTTAAATGAAGTTGGATCATCGTCCAACACCAACTCATCCATATCTTCACTCATATAAGTGACATAGTCGCTAGGAATAGCCGACTTTCTAACTCTTTGAGACCTTCTTAGAGGTTCATCATTTGGTTCATTTTCCTCAGCTGAATCCTGCTGGATATCCTCATCATTTATTTCATTAGGTATGATATCAGCAGATGTATCACCAGTATTTTCAACTCGAGGTATAACATTATCATGCACCGAAAAGAACGGTTCTTGAATCATAGGAGTCGGGACATAAACCCGCTTCTCTTCAAGATTTATTTCCCTCGGTGTCATACTCCCCCTCATCAGCTCATCCTCCAAGAACACGGCGTGTCTTGTTTCAACAAATTTTGTGAGCTGATTTGGACAATAAAATCGGAAACCTTTTGACTTGTCAGGATACCCAATGAAATGGCAACTGACAGTCCTAGCATCCAATTTTCCAGCATTTGGACTGAAAACCTTAGCTTCGGCAGGAACAACCCCACACATGCATATAATTCAAATTTGGTTTTCTCCCAGTCCATAGCTCATAAGGAGTTTTAGCTACAGCTTTACTGGGAACCCGATTGAGAATATGTGTAGCGGTTTTAAGTGCTTCCATCCAAAGACTAACCGGCAAAGTGGAGTGACTTTAGCATGCTTCGGACCATGTCCATAAGTGTGCGATTACGCCTTTCAGCCACTCCATTTTGTTGTGGTTCGCCCGGCATAGAATACTGGGCCACTATACCATTTTCCTGTAAGAACCTTGCAAAAGGTCCAAGAACTTGGCCATAGGAAGTATGTCTTCCATAATACTCCCCACCACGATCTGATCTTACAGTCTTTATCTTCCGATCATGTTGATTTTCAACTTCGGCTTTAAAGACCTTAAATTTGTCTAATGCCTCAGACCTTTCTTTAATTGGATAAATATATCCATAACGGGAGTAATCATCAGTAAATGTTATGAATGAATCAAAACCATCCATTGTCTTTACCGAAAATGGACCACAAATATCTGTGTGTATGAGCTCTAAGACTTCTGTGCTTCTTATGGCTCCTTTCTTAATTTGCTTAGCATATTTTCCTTTAATGCAATCAATGCATTTATCAGCGTCAGAGAAATCAAGAGGGTGGAGTATTTGTTCTTTAATGAGACGCTCAATTCTCCCCCTCGAAATATGGCCTAAACGACAATGCCATAATTTCGATGAAGTCTCATTTCTCTTACGCTTAGTACTGATATTCATAGATGAAGAGGGATCAACATTATTCACCACATCACAGAGGGTAACAAGATATAGTTTGTCTTGTCGAATGGCAAGACCAACATCTTTATTATTAGATTTAATTATACATCTCTTATCCCCAAAATGACAGTGAAGTCCATCATCATCTAAACACGAGACAGAAACTAAGTTTCTTCTCATTGAGGGTACATATAGGACATCTTTTAAACGAAGTGTAAAGCCTGTATGGAGCGTAAGGTGCAATACTCCAATTGCTTCAACTTCGGCCTCGACGCCATTAGCGACTCTAATCCTTCTTTCCCCTCTTCTTAGGGTCCTCCTCGTAGCGAATCCCTGCACAGTATTTGCAACATGAATAGTCGCACCTGAATCAACCCACCATGAATTGGTGGCATAATCTGCATACAAGGATTCATCTACAAAGGTAATACTATCAGTACCTTTCTTGTTGAGCATTTCAAATATCCAATGCAGTTCTTTTTAAGATGTCCACTTTTTCCACAATAAAAACATCCATCTGCATTGGCCTTATTTTCAGCACTGGAGCCATTTTCAGGCTTGTCTTGCTGTGTCTTAGAGCATTGACCTTGCTGGGTCTGCTTAAAGTATTGTCCCTTCCTTTTGAATTGAGAAGACTTAGGCATATATTCCTTTTGGAATTTCTGATATCTCTTCTTTTCAGAGTGCTTAATTTGATTGCAATGATCAATCCTGGCAGCCTTAAGCCTTTCCTCTTCCTGAACACACATGGCCATTAATTCATCAATGGACCACTTTACCTTCATAGCATTATAGTTGATTGTGAATGGAGAAAACTCCGAAGGTAAAGAAGTCATGATGAAATGGACGAGGAAACCATCAGAAATTTCCATCTCCATCTGTTTAAGCTTGGCAGCCATGTTGCTCATTTTCATGATATGCTCCCTTATACTGCCACTCCCATCATATTTGTCATTTACAAGCCTCTTAATAAGAGTGCTTGCATAGACCTTCGAGGATCCTTTGAACTGATCCTCTATCTTGCTAAGGTAATCCTTAGCTGATTGGGAGTCAGGCATTGCTCCCCTTATGCCCTCAATGATGGAGCTCTTAATTATCATGAGACACTTCCGATTAGAAATGTCCCATTTTGCCCTTTCAATTTCATAGCCCCTTTTGAGAACATCATAATTTTCACAACCTTCTTCGGGTTCTTTTGGAGCCTCATTATTTAGAGCATAATCAAGGTCCAATAAAGCAAGCATGATTTCGAGCTTTTCCTTCCATGAAGGATAATTGCTCCCGTTAAGTTGCTCAATGCCGTTAATTAATCCGGCAATATTTGAGACATTAGAAGCTACATAAAGAAATAAAGATCATTAGTGGAATTAATCCATATAAACAAACTTTATTTCATTATTCAAATCCATTAACGCGTTGGTCAGAAAATGGACAAGAACAATAAAATTTGCGACAAATATTTATTAAACGCGTTGGTCAGATTAATAAATATAAGCCACACTAAATCTCATAAAATTCCCAATTCTCATAATTAAATCGTCCCGTTGGTTCGGATTTAATCAAAAGAATTTTCAATAATTTGTAATTTACTAATCAAGTTCTCCCGTTGGTTCGAACTTTAATTAGAAAATTAAACCTCAATTTGCAGCGGAAACATGCAATTAATTTGGGTATAAAACTTGAAATTCTAGTGCCTCATCATTTTGGAAGACTTATATAAATGCACTAGAATAATTGAAGCCCAAATTCTATTTTAAAATGAGCAATTTTTGAGCTTAATTCATGATAAAACAGTGCATATAAAATTCACTGAAATAATTAAGCCCAAAACTCATTTCATGGCCCATTTGGCCCAATACTGTGCGGCCCAACGGTTTTAAATAAAAGAAAATTTTCTTTTCTTTAATTTTGGGCCGTGACCTCCCGAGCTGGGCCGAATTTGGCCCAGCCCGTTTACCTCATCGCGCGCCCCCGCCTGGGCTTCCAGCCCACGCGAATTGGGCCGCGCATTCTCCGCGGCCCATTTGGCCCGCGCGGGGGCCGGCCGCTGCCAGCCGTCCGATTTGGTCGGACGGCGCGGAACGCTCCCGCGCCCGATCAAAACGGCGCGCCGGCCGGCCCCCCTGAACCCTAACCCTTCTCCCCGCCCTCCCCCTTCTTTCTCTCACCCGACGGCGGCGGCGGCGGCCGAGCGGCCGGCCCGGCCAGCGCGCAGAGGCGTCGCGCGCGAGTGGAGGGCCGCGGCCGGCGGCGGTGCGCACGGCACGGCGGAGGAGAGCGGCGCCGGCGAGGGCCCCCTCGCCGGAGCACGCGCGCGGCGTGGCTTGCGCGCGGCTCCGTCGAGCGGCGCCTCGTCGTTGCCCTAGGCACGGCGGCCGCGCACGCGCGCACGGGCGGCGTCCCGCCGGCGGCGATGGCGGCGCACCTGCCCCTCCACACGGCGGCGGTCCATGGCTGCAGCTCCGGCGCCGCGAGGGGGCCAGCCTCGACGGCAGCCGAGCGCGCACAAGGACCCGACCGCACATGCTTGTGCGGTGGTGGATGGGCGCCGCCGCCGCCGCAGTACGACGACGACGAGCCCAGGTAAGTCCACCGCCTTCCTTCGATTAGGTTTAGGGTATGCCCAAATTTTGGGGATTTTTCAAAGAACTTAATGACCTAGGGTTTCAATCTTGAGGAAAAAGATCAATATCGATTTAATTCCCCACCATTTTTTGATGCTCGGCACCTCTGAAAATCCTAGGCTTTTATACTTTTGCATGAAATTCATGAATTTAAGCATGGACAGAGACATGAACCCTAGCATCTTTAATTGAACATACATAAGCTAGAGTATTTTCTAGTGCACAAACATCAAGAATAACATGAAGTTTTGCCTAAACAGGGATATACATGCACTAGAATTTAGAGCAGAGGCATAAACTTCTTGAATTCACCATGTTCTAGTGCACAAACATAAAAAACAACATGAACTTTGTTTAAACAGGAGCACTAGAACATGAACTTGGTATAGGACAGACATGCTTGGGTCCTAACTAGACTTAAGACAGGCTCTGATGCCATTGTTATATACTCAGGATCACTAAGTCCAGCTAGAACACCAAGAACTTGATCAAAACAATAATGAACATACCGTCGTTCGATGAGTTAGCCATAGGGCTCGCTGAAGTCCTCGTGCCTGCTTGATGCAGCAGGCTTGTCGGTGTCAAAACCTAGGGCGAGACCTTCCCAATGCTTCAGCAGCAAGCTTGATTGGTAGCTTGTCCTAGAAATAGGATATCTTGAGGCCCAAGGGGTCCTCCCTTTATATAGTGCTGCTGTGCATTGGGGGGAACCCCTTTAGATGTCTTTAGGTGCTTCTAGTGCCTCCAATCAAGGCTCTTAAGCCAACTTTGCTTTGGCCACTAACAACTAGATGTTAGTTGTCATTTGAGAAAGCCAAATTGCCTTTCTCCTTTAAGCACACAATCACTTATGTGCTTTCACACCTAGAGCATTCACATGATCAATCCAACATTAATCTCTAAGTAATCACCTGCTGTGTTTGGCATCCGGGACGTGTAGATCGCGGAGAAGACAGCAGCGAGATCGCACCTACGCAGCAAGGCCGCGCAGGATTCAGGAAGAAGCAGTGTGTGGGAGCCCTTGTGTTAGCTTTGATCACGCCGTCGCCACGTGCTGCCAGCGTCTACACGCTTTAGTATCCTTTGAGGCGTACGTACTCCAGAAAGCATCATCAGTCATCAAGTGCCCAACACGGGTCGATCATTATCCGTGATCGTCACTAGATCAGCGACCTCTGAGGGAGCGCAACGGCAACATCAGCGAGCGTTGAAATTCCAGGCAAAAATATTGCCGGAAAATCACCAGGTACGGATACGGATCTCTCTCGCGCGCCATTTGTTTTCCTTCTTTTCTTTATCAAATCCGTTTGATTTTCTCGCACGGGAAGGTGCCAAGCACACTGAAATGATTGCTGTTCATCTCGCTAGTGCAGCCTTCTCAGATATCCTAATTCCTGACGACCGGTCTGCTATCCTACTTACTTAAAGAAGATGACATCCTACTTCTCCTTTGCAGTGCAAGTGCCTCCTATCCACAGCTGCGTTCCCTTTGGGCGATGGCTTCGCGGTCTCGGAGCTTGATATGAAGGCGGCGACGAAGAGGAGGAAGGAGGAGACGAAAGTCGAAAGGCATCTTCGTTGAGCCCATTCTGGACAACCGAGGTGAGGCTGCTTCTTCTTTCTCTCAATCACTCGCCATGTCCTGAATCCTGAGCATGCTGCATGCATCTCATCACACATCATGGGCGGTTGGCCATGCAAGCATGGTCGATCCAATCAATCGGGGATGCCCCGGTTGCTTGCGTTGCCACCTCTCTGTTGGAGCTTGGAACTGGTCCAAAAGTAGTTCAGAGCTACTTTGCCATTCCGTCCAGCATGCATTCCTCATTGGAGGAAGAGGAATCACCTTCAGTTTCACTTTCCTCACAAATTAACCTGTCAAAGTCGAGCACCTACTACCCTCCTGGTTTTAGCTCACAAGCTTACAGCTTACTCCTACTCCTACTTCTACTACTTATCTATCCAGGCACAGACAAGCTGTAAAGCTTTGGATCATCTCCAAGCCTTTGTCTCATCGCCTCCACGCACCCGAAACAACCCCCAGCTCATGCGCGTGGCTATCAAGAGTTAGTTAGTTATCCAGAGGTACGTGAACCAAAGATAGCACCAATACGTGCGTCTCTTCTTCTTGCTGCTGTTGTAGTAATGCTTCTGTTAATCAACAAAAAGGTTACCGTATCCTTGAACTTGGTTGCCGATTTGGCCATACGATCAAGACTCCAACCACTTATGCACCACGCATGATTCCAGGCCGCGGTGTCGAGTGAGCGTGTAGTGTGGGCGGCGCCGCTGCTTTTGTGCGTGGGGCGGCCGTTGAGTAAGGGGAAAGACTAAGCGAGAGCGAGAGCGAACAAAGGAGGAAGCCGTGGAGTGGTGGGTTCTCCGTTCTCTCGCTTGCTTCAGGCCTACCTTTCTGCAGCCTTAAGCTTGGTGGTTGTAGTGGCATGCGTATAATGCGCTATCGGGGCCGACCGGGCCATCCATGTCCATGCGCCCGTGTAGGCCTCTCCCTCTACAGAGCTCTACTAGTATAGCAGCGATCATGGAGCATGGCCACGGCCAAGCCGTCCACTAATTAACCCGTGGAGAAGCTTAAAGAATCGGATTGCGCGCACGGCCAAGCTCACCATGTGTCCCCCGGTTTAAGGATGCACAATTAGTTGGTGCTATTTGTTTAGAGAACCACACGGCTGTCCCTGTCGTTGGCTAAGTGGTTGGAGGACTAGTTAGTGCCAGATTAGACGGGCAAGCCAGCAGCCAATTTCCTCCGTGTTGTCCATTATTTAGTTGCTTTGCCTTTGCGCGCGTGAAGATAGGTGCAGGCAGGCAGAGAGAAAGAGAGGTAGCTGCTAGCTCCGCCGTCGCCATTGCAGCAGATAGCTCCATAGCTCGCTTTGGCTTCTCTCTGTCTCTTCCTGCCGCCGCTCGAGATCGTCCATGACGGAGCGAGCGGGAGCTGGCTGACGACCCGGCTTTCGTGTTTTGTCCCCTTGCAGCTTTCCTCTTGGGAGCCGTGGGTGGTGGTAGTATAGCTTGTGCTGGTGCGGTGGCTCTGATCGAGCTCCGGAAATAAAGATATATCGCCATGCAGACGGCGGCCAAGGCAAGGTTCGTTCCATTTGCCTCGCTTCATAGTTCATCCCCCTTCCATGCTAAATTCCATGTGCCGTCTGATGATTGCTGCATATGCATGCTTTGTTTATTTTCCTCCTCTGCATCAATCGTGGCGATGTTAGATTCTCCTCTCCAAGTCAATGTGCATATGCACCGTGGCTCTTTTCTCTCTGATCTGGTCACCTCTCTTCAGTTTGGCAATTAGCCCCATGTTCTATTGCCGCACGCACGAGCTATGTGCCTATGACTGTACACGTCTCGCGAAAGTTCAGGGAGAGGAGAGAACTGTTCAGACTCATTGGTCATTGCTCAGTGTACTAGCGAAAAAAAAGAACAAAACTTCCAGCAGTCACGGCCGCGCAGTACTGAATTACCAGCAGCGAGCTGCTAGATGGAATTACGCGGTTGGGCGGCTCTAAACTACACTTTCCCTCTTATCACCATCTGTCTGTCCTCCCATTTCATTTATTTTTATCTTTTCACGGAGCCGAGGAGGAGGAAGCGACCAAGTTTTCAAATCAGGGCCGCATGTGACCGTGACTGTTCGCAGATAGCTCCATGGGCAAGGGCTGTCCCGTTCTTGAGCTCGGAGCCAAGGAGGACAGGCAGGTCCACTTGTTGCCTAACCCGCATCTGTAAAGCAAAGGCCCCTCCTCTCCCTCTGCCCTTTTGATCCCGCCCGTGCTTGCCTACGCGGCGGAGGAGATTATGTTAAGCTAATGCGGCGCCCCCCTTACCTCGCTCGGCTCGGTGTTTGCTCCTTCCCTCTTCTTCTTGTCGGCCTGCCCTCTTGCGCTTTGCGGCCTCGGATTCTTTGTTGCGCTCCCCCATTGCGTCTTTGCTGCTTCTTCGCTTTGCATCTAGGTTGAGCTGGAGCATCGATCCCCCTTGCTCTGCGGGAGGCGGCTTCAAGTAGAATCCACCGCTCTTTAGTTTTGATTTGCCCCCATCAGAGCCTTGAATCGGTTCTGCTGGATTTGGATTCTGGAGTCTCCCAAAGCAAAGGCTTTCCCTTTCTTGCCTGAATTTGACATGAGGAGAGGCGACGCTCCAGTTTCCCCCCTGTTCTAAGCATGCTATCCTTGAACAAAATGCATTTTCTCAAGTTGTATTCCAGCAGCAACAGCTCCAGGTAATGTGTGCTGCGTTGGGTGTGAGCTTGCTTTGCCTTGCCTACCTTTGTGTGATTTTTGAGATCCTCTGATTCAACCTGACGCCATTGTTTTCTTTTGGCTGCAAAGGAATGGCTCCGTGGAACACCCGACCCGGACGTCCTCCCAGGGGAGCAACAAGGCCGGCCGGACGGGGAGGATGGCCGAGTCGCCCAGCCCCAAGGTCGACCGCCGCTCGCCGATGAGCGCCGAGAGAGAGGTAAATGGCGAAACCCCCTGCTCTGAAGTTGCTCCATTTCAGAATGTTGTTTCAGAAAGTTCGCATGGAAAAAGATAACGCAAGCTCCAGTGTTGCTGTTTGGTAGTACGTCGGTGGTGTCATATCAGGGGCACCGCCCAATTAAGTTCGTGACAAACTTTTGAAAGACTGTTAACTGTTCTTGAATGCCTCGAATTTCTATATCATTTCTCATGGTTCATGTGATTAGACAGTACTGCCCACTAATATCTGTCTATCTCTGATACTCCCTCGCTCAATCAGGAGCAGTTGGGTCTTGCTTTGTCTCTCTCGGTGGAGCAAACTGTCAATTAGACTGAAAGTCTGAAACAGACCAAGTATTAGGTACTCAGATGAGTGCCTGAATCAGATGGTCCAGGATATTGAATGGCTAGCAAATCCTTAGAAATAATTGAAGCTCGTCCTCTTGTTACTACCAAACTGGTTGATTAAGATAGCGGTACCAGTCCTGCTACCATCAGTGTCTCTGCAACCAACGGCAAAACAGGCATTCTGGAGTGACGCAAACTCTTGTTCGGGACCGGGAAACCTGTAATTGACACCGATTTGTGTTATTTCTATCTGTACTGATTATGATCCTGACAAACGCCCAGAAAAAGTAGGCAGGCTAACTAGGTAGTTGCACACTGATAGGTAAGTTATCTGGTCTAATATGCAATCATGCTAGTCCGTTTCTCGTAAAGAACACTAATCAGGATTATCAGCTAGCGTTTGGTAGCAAGATTATTGCTAATTGCCAATATTTGAGGAACTAAGCCTTTGTCTGGACACTGAAGACGCTAACACACCAAGCAGCATTTCTCACAACCACTGCATTGGTTGAGCTCGCTAGCGTGGCTAAACATGTCAGATGTCACAATGTGGAAATATCAAATCACCACCGATATATTTTTTTTTCCAAAAAAATGGACCTCCTCCGGGAGTACTACTGTTACCATTAGTGATATTGTCGGCATTAATTCGTCCTTTGTATGCAATGAAATCACCAGAAAAGGAGGCCACCGACGACGAAGCTGTCAGAGCTGGAGTCCCAGCTGTCGCAGCTGCAAGACGAGCTCAAGAAGGCCAAGGATCAGCTCCACTCCTCCGAGGCCTCTAGGAAGCGGGCCCTGCAGGAGGCCGACGACGCCAGGGCGCAGGCCGCCGCTGCCTCCGCGCAGGCTCGCGACTCCGAGGCCCAGCTCGCCGAGCTCTCCTCCGCCGAGGACGCCCGCCTCCTGGAGCTCCGCCGCCTTTCGCAGGAGCGCGACCGGTCGTGGCAGTCGGAGCTGGAGGCCCTCCAGACGCAGCACGCCGCGGACTCGGCCGCTCTCGCCGCCGCCATGGGCGAGGTGCACCGGCTCCGCGTGCAGCTCGCCGCCGCGGCGCGCGCCGACCGGCGGCAGCAGGACGTGGCGGAGGCGCTGGCCACCGTCGACGAGCTCCGCGTGAAGCTGAAGGCGAGCGAGGAGGCCGAGGCGCAGGCGCGCGCCATGCACGAGGAGTGCAAGCAGCAGCTGGAGGCGAGCCGTGCCACGATCGACTCGCTGCTCACCGACGGCTCCAAGCTCATGGACTCGTTCAGCCTCGTGGTCAAGGAGCTCGAGGAGTCGCGCGCCAAGGTGAAGGCCCTCGAGGAGGAGATCGCCGCAGAAAAGGCGTCGTCACGCGCCGCCACCGCCACTGCCAGCGAGCGCTGCTGCGACTGCTCGGGTTACGCCTCCGAGGCCGCCGAGCTGAGGTCGGAGCTGGAGGCCGCGGAGGCCAGGTACCAAGAGGAGAAGATCCTTAGCACCGTGGAGACGCAGTGCGCGTACGAGCTGATGGACCAGATAAAGACGGAATCCGACCTGCGGCACGGGAAGCTGGCCGCGGCGCTGGAGGGCTCCAAGTCCGAGGTGATCTTCCTCAAGGCGAGCCTGTTCGACAAGGAGTCCGAGCTGCGGCGCGCCTGGACGCGAACCAGAAGCTGGAGGCCGAGGCGAGGAGGGACAGCTCAGCCGACGCGCTGAAAGAGCAGCTGCAGGGCGCGCTGGAGGAGAACGGGCAGCTGAAGCAGGAGCTGCGGCAGTACGAGTCCGAGAAGGGGTCGAGGACGCCCGAGGCCGACGCGGCGGCTGAGGCGGCGAAGAAAGGGGAGATGGAGACGGAGCTCCGGCGCCTCCGGGTGCAGGCCGAGCAGTGGCGGAAGGCCGCGGAGACGGCCATGGCGCTGCTGACCGTAGGCAAGGGCGGGAACGGCAAGGTCGTGGAGCGGAGCGAGTCGTGGGAGGGTGGCAACGGCAAGTACGCCGGCCTGTGCGAGGACTACGAGGACGACGCGGCGGCGAGGAAGAACGGCAACGTGCTGAGGAGGATCAGCGGCATGTGGAAGAAATGAGGGGGCGATCAGCCAGCTTGGCAGCGTGGCATGTACTGCTGCTCCAGGGAGCGCTGGGCCTCTCACTCTCTCGAGGTGTAATTGTTTTGCCGGGTCGTGTGGTGTAAAAACATAGTACAGTGGTGTACTGGCCGGAGTAAACGCGATCGTATCATAGCTTTGTACTTATACAACGTGGTATATGGAGGGAGGATCAATTCATCCGGGTGTGACAGGGCCGTGGTAGGTCTCTTTATAGTTGCAATTCAACAGTGTCTGGCAATGAAGAGTTCGACTGGTTGTTTTTGTTTTCTTTTGCAAATGGAAATTCCATTGGTTCCTATCCACACTGATTCATCCAGTATTTCTTGTTTCAGAAAGAGAAGGGGTCCTTCGGATTCACGAGAAATCGAGAATGGAGAAATGGTGCGCATTCAGGACCTTTGGTCGTTTCAGTTTGTAGTCGTGCCCATGAGTATGTCGGCCCAATTCATGTTTTTTCTTCTTTTTTGAAGATATGGCCCAGTTCTTGTTTTCTTTTTTTGAACAAAAGGCCCAGTTTTTGTGTGCATCAAGGCCCATGCGTTGGTCAAATTTGCCACCGCTTACGGCCCCCGCATCCAGTAGCTATGAAGCAAAGGGCCCAACGCTTTTATGATCATCTCCAATGCCACCCATCATCATCCGTCGACCATCGTGAAGCGTATCTGCGTATGATATGATGATGATACTCGATACTCCTACCAGGCTATCGCCTATCGCCACCCACTTCTCAACTTCCACCAAAAGCAAACACCCAATTATTCTTTCGGCAGAATCGTCGATGATCCAGGCAGGGT
The DNA here is from genome assembly GCA_015476505.1 of Urochloa ruziziensis. Taxonomy (NCBI): domain Eukaryota; kingdom Viridiplantae; phylum Streptophyta; class Magnoliopsida; order Poales; family Poaceae; genus Urochloa; species Urochloa ruziziensis. The sequence goes on along the minus strand of CM027122.1, from coordinate 56,083,760 downwards.
CACCGGCTCACCGCTCATTTCAGCCTTTCGGGGCTTGGTTGGAGCAATCAGTAATACGGACGAGTCAACCAGTGCTAGCTAGCCGCGCACTGCAGCAACAGTGCTATGAGCTGAACAATCTACAGAACGTAGCTCTCCCCCACATGCCTCGGCTCGGCCCCGCGCCCAACGACCTTTGCAGCTTTGCAGGAGGAACAGGAGCGGAATCGAAGCCTGCTCTGCTCCGCGCCCCACACCTGCAACGCCCTGTCAGATGGCTAGCGTCTGATGGATCCAAGTGGATGCCCCGCGCCCCGTCAGCGAACAGTGTGTTTGTGCAGTGCAGTCGCGCGCCGTTGGTGGCGGTGGCGGACTGGCGGTACGTGCTCTCACATGAAACCCGTGGCCCTACCCCTACGCTTCCTACCCTATCCACTATCCAGTGACCAGTGCCGCAGCGTGGCTGTGTGCTACCGCACCCATCAGATCAGTGGGCGGGGCTCCTTTTTCTGGAGCAGTTGTTTGTTGGACGCACATGCTAGGCGATCTTGTCCCACAGGGGACCGTTGTTGTTCTGAAATTATATTCGTAGTACCATGAGCGACGGTTTGGTTAGAGCTGGAAAACTGTGATTTTTCTTTAGGGATGGATGCTACATCTGAACTCTTTCCCGAGATCAGATCCTAACTTGAAATTATTCTTTCTCTGCGAAAAAAGAAAGAAAGTTTCTCATGAGTTGGCAAGAGAATGGACGTGATCTCACGTTGAACAAGACGTAACAGGCACTTTAATCTTAAAGTATGTCATCTGAAGGTTTCGGCAAAGATGTCACGAGATAATACAGAGGAACTTTGGAAATATTCTAAAGACGTAACAGGCTCATAATGCAGTAAAATATTGTTATTCCCAGCTCCAAACCTCCCGTGTCCCGTCCCTTCTAGCTGTCATCCGCCGTGTACACACGTGTCAAAACAACTTGTTAGCAGGCAGTTTTCTTGTTGGATCATACCATTAGGGATCAGAGAGTTCCTCTTGGGCTCATTCTGTGTGTTGGCCACTGAAGCTAACTACAGTCCACGTAAGGGACTGGAGGAAAACGTTCTCCTATCCCCCACCAGTTCCCCCTCTCCAGTGAGACACAACCCGAGAATTCTGCCATCCAACGTGATTCCTAGCCACTGCCACATGTGAAAGGGGCAAGGCACGCAGATCATTTTCATCTTGCTCCCACATGTCACATGACTTGCATGCATCAATAGAGTTGCGGTACGTGGTAGTGACAATTTATCCGGCGATCGATCTCTGCTAGTTTTGATCGCGTTGCTGATAAAGTAGTAGTGATAAACTGATAATCAAGTCCATGTGCAAAGTTGTATTAAAAAAAGGGACCCTGAATCTGACCAATCATTCGCAGGGGAACCTACACCACCGCTTGGCTTGCAGATCGTCGAAGCCGTGCACCGATGTGACGGCAGACGGTCACGTGCTACCCCGGGCGCCACCGATCGAAGCGTACGTTTCGCTCCGAAATCCTCAACCATTGCGCACGGCGTACGCACGGGCACGGCAAGGCCACCCCTGACGACGCGCGCTCGTACGAACATGCAGTAACGTACCCCATGGACCCGATCGTTGCGGCCTTCGGCCTCCGTCTAACGATGACCGGTTCCATGGCGGCGATGGAACATGAAGGTGCAGCGACTCCGCGAGCGGCCGCCCCCGTAGTACAACGGCGAAAAGGCGGCCGCGCCCGCGCCCGTGGTGCAAAGGCGACGGCCACCCAATCTGGCATTCGGCACGTGCGAGTGCACCGGGAAACGAGGGCAAAAGCGACGGCCGCTCGGCTCGCTGCCGGCTGCCCCCACCGAGTTGGCAAGATCCGGATTCCGGCATCCAGGACACCGCGCGCGCAGAGGCTGGCGGGCGGAGTTAAAAAAGGGAAAACTCACGCAGGCGGCAACGGATCTCATCTCACCCTCACTGACACCAACGCTATTCTAATCATCGGCGCCCGTTCCATCGGCTTTGTTCTCGTCGTCTCCTCCTTCCAGTCCTCCGGACTCCGGTCCGCCTCCCACTCGCCTCCTCTCGAAACATGGGGAGTAAAGAATGGCAGGCAAAAAACTGCCGAAACGTACAAAGCGCCAACTGCGTTTTACAGGAGCAGCAACTGCATCAACTGACAAAGCTGTAAAAAAACGGCCGCGCGAAGCCTTTCGGGGGGGGGGGGGGGGGGACTTTTCCACTCTTGGAACGTTTTATGACCCAAGTTGTTAAATGCCCTCATTTATGCCGGCATTCAACGGGATCAAGTTGGAACGGTGCCCGCTGGGCCCCTCCAACCGAAGAAATACGTACAGTACAGTAGACCTGCGGTTGCCCACTGGTGGGCGCGTCGGGGTACTTCCGTATACGGGGTTGCCCACTCTACGGTGCCGGAGCAAAGCAAGCCCCACGCCTCCGTCCATGACGTGTGGGCCACGAGCCGGCTGCCGGCCAGCTGCGGGCGCGGAGCTGAGCTGAATCTGACCGGCCGCAGCCAAGCTGCCAAGCCAACGTCTTCTGCTCGTGTACTACCACTCTACCAGTCGTCCGGCGTCGCAACCGGTAACGTCTTCTGCCGCGACTGGTCCGCGCCCACGCAGGGGCCCAGCTGTCATACTCTCCCATCTGTGGGGCCCACCTCGCTGCCAATAAGAGGCGGCAGGGACAACGCCTTTCGGCTGGCACCGGGAGCGTGAAGGTCACGAGGGGGGCGAAGCCGGGGAAGGAGATCGAGTCGAGAGCGGCTCGGTCGCCGGTGGACCCCGCATCCCGCCGCGCCCCACCTCCGGCTGCCCCGCCTCCCCCGCCGCCGTGTGGTCCGCGGCTGCACCCTGCAGGCAGGGCCACGCGCCCGGGTGGGGGTGAACAGCGCGGGACGGGGTCGCCGTCGGGGCGGTGGGGTGGGCGAATCGATCCTGCGTGCGCGGCTGGGCTGGCTGGCCGATAAAAGGGGGCGCCTTTGGACTGGTGAGGAAAGTGAGGAAAGGGTGGGCTGTTTGCCCTTCCTTCTTGCCTTTTCGCATTTTTCTTTCCGTCTCCGGTTTATTTTTTCCTTCGTCCTGGATGGCGCCGGTCGCGGGTTTGATCTGACCGAGCCGTAGAGGCGGTGGTAGAGTAGAGGACCGTGCGGTGGGCGGTGGCTTCCGAGGGCGACCGGAGTTAGTTCCTTGGCGCCTTCAGTCGGGTGAGGAAGGTGAGGGGCTCAGGGCTTTCGGTGGGTTCCTTGCTTGCTTTCAAGGTGAAAGCTTGCCTTTCTCGCTGTAAAATCGGATCTTTTGGGGTTTTGCGCCCCCGCCGTTTGATTCTTCCTGGCTGGCTTCGCTCGCAGCTTTGGTTTGGGGTTTTGCTGGGTTGGTTTCTTCGCGATTGGGTAAGATGGGTGCGGCGGGTGCCTCAGGCACAGCTGCGAAGGTTTTTCTCTGGGCTAACACTCAGTGCCCCAGTTCGTGATTCGACCTTCTGGTGAGTTTTTGCCCCCCGGCTAAACGATTGATCGAGTTCCAGTGCCGAAACGGATAGGAAGCGCCACACGAAGCTTGGTTTGTGTGCAAAGCAGGCCTTTCTTTTGGAATGAAGTGGCATTTATGGTGAAGAATTGTGCGTTGGCGAGGCTTGGTTTTGTGCTCATCCTCTATTTGTGCACATGGGCAAAATACCGTCTATTTTCCTGCTCGATTCTGTCAAAAGGTTTTGATGTTTGGTTATCGGGATCCCGTTGTTATTCAGCTAGTTCGGGGTGAATGTTGTGTTTTTTATTTGCCTATTCGACATCGAGCACCTCTTAGCTTTGGTCGATTTGTGGCAGAACATCTCTTTATTTAGCATATCCTTTGATAAAATGGGGGGAGTAGAACACAAAGTGGAATTTCTGATCTTTATTATATTATACCACCGATCTTGTTGTGTGTAGATCATGTTTTGGCTTCTGTTGCAAATATTAGATTCCTCTGGCGAAGTATTTTGGTTTCAGCCCTTTTTTAGTAGAGTTGTTCTTACTGAACCTTTGATCTGTTCTTGTACTTGCAGGCTTACGGGCTGCGACATTAAAGACAGAATAGAACACAAAGAATGGGTAAGAAAGGAAAGTGGTTTAGTGCGGTGAAGAAAGTCTTCAGCTCTTCTGATCCAAATGGAAAGGAAGCAAAGGTATGTCAAAATTCCCAACTTCACAAGAAAAACTATCCACCTGTCATCAAAGTTTTATCATTTCAATCTGTATGACCTTTGGCTACTATGAAGGCTGAGAAGACGGACAAGTCAAAATCCAGAAGGAGATGGCCATTTGGAAAGTCTAGGCACTCCGATCCTTCGACCTCAACAGTGTCAGCAATTGCTCCAGTAGCTCCATTGCCGCAGCCACCGCCAACACAACTTACTCAGCCACACTGTCAGGAGATTAAAGATGTCAAGCCAGTTGAAACAGGCAGTGAGCAGAACAACCATGCCTACTCTGTCGCGCTTGCATCTGCTGTTGCCGCAGAAGCTGCTGCAGTTGCTGCCCAGGCAGCTGCTGAGGTTGTCCGCCTAACAGCAGTTACCACGGCTGCACCAAAAATTCCTGTTAATTCAAGGGAAGAACTTGCTGCAATCAAGATTCAGACTGCCTTCAGGGGTTATCTGGTAATTCAACTACACTTTTATGTCAATTACTACTTGCTTCTGCTATCTTGTTGATGCCGTTGGATTAGACGTGACTGTCTTGAACTTGTTGTCACTTGAGAGCATGCACGTAAACTAAGTAGCTAACCGCTGGTTAATATTGCAATACGTCTGATGTGGTTGGTAAAGAGTTGTTGTCTAATTCATCATTGTGTCTCTGTATGATTTGTTCATTTTCTGGAATACAGCCAAGATTTCACTTGCCAGTCGTTTTCGCAGTTATATCTGTTTGATGTTTCCAATGTTATTGTGCATGAGAGATGTTAATGCTAATGTAACAGCTGGAAAACAATATACTAAATTTGCAAAATATCCTTTTTAGGCAAGGAGAGCATTGCGGGCACTAAGAGGGCTAGTCAGATTGAAGTCACTTGTTGATGGAAATGCTGTCAAGCGCCAAACTTCCCACACTTTGCATTGCACACAAACGATGACAAGAGTCCAAACTCAAATTTACTCTAGAAGGGTGAAGTTGGAGGAGGAAAAACAGGCTCTTCAAAGGCAGCTCCAATTGAAGCATCAAAGGGAGCTTGAGAAAATGAAGGTGAGCACACCATTTTTTATGCCACAAGAGTAAGCTACATTGATATTTAGGGAAAAATAATAAGAAAGAGTTAAATGTTATACCATAGTAAAAATAAAATAACAGTCACATCAAAGTATGTATTTTGTTTGGATAGATGATGGTAATCAGATTTGCATTCATAGAATAGGAAAGTCCAGATATGACAGATCTCAAATTTAACTTTGTTATCAGATTGATGAAGACTGGGATCACAGCCATCAATCCAAGGAGCAAATTGAGGCCAGCCTAATAATGAAACAGGAAGCTGCACTAAGACGAGAAAGAGCACTCGCATATGCATTTTCTCACCAGGCAAGTTGCCTCTTTCCTATATTATTTTTCTTGTACTCGTTCTTAATATCCGTAGATGCATTGACCTGTCCAATATATGTAGCTCAGTTTCTCACCCTTTTGCCATCCTGTTTCTTCTCATGCAGTGGAGGAATTCTGGCCGAACTATAACCCCAACTTTCACGGAGCCTGGGAATCCTAACTGGGGCTGGAGCTGGATGGAACGCTGGATGACAGCAAGACCTTGGGAGAGCCGACTGGTGGCATCAGACAAGGATCCTAAAGAGAGTTCTCTGACAAAGAATCCGAGTGCCGGTGCTGTTCGAACATTTGTACCCCGTGCCATGTCAATCCAGAGACCAGCAACACCAAACAAATCGAGTCGCCCACCAAGCCGGCAATCACCTTCAACTCCACCATCGAAGGCCCCATCTACCTCAGGAAAGACTAGGCCAGCAAGTCCAAGGGGCAGCTGGCTGTATAAGGAGGATGACTTGAGGAGCATCACAAGCATACGATCTGAACGCCCAAGGCGGCAGAGCACAGGTGGAGGCTCGGTCCGGGATGATGCAAGCTTGACGAGCACACCACCTCTCCCCAGTTACATGCAGTCGACGGAGTCTGCAAGGGCAAAGTCTCGATACCGCAGTTTATTGACTGAGAAGCTTGATGTTTCAGAGAGAGCACCTCTGGTCCATTCCGTTGTTAAAAAGCGCCTGTCCTTCCCTGTCATCGACAAACCGAGCAGTGCATCAACAGATAAGCCAAAGGAAAGAGCCAGGCGCCACTCAGACCCTCCTAAGGTCGATCCTGCAACCCTGAAGGATGCCCCTGTTGCCTGAACAGGCCTTATGATGATTGTTATTAGGCTTCGTGCTCCTTTAACACCATGATGTATTTTCTAAGTTAGATTGTTTTCTCTGTGATGTGTCCGGGTTGATTTGAGAATTGGGACAATTCTAACTCTGTAACTGTTTGCAGACATGGTTTTTCCCCTGTAGATTGTTCAGTGTGAAGCTTATTGTGTGTGCGGTTGGCTTTCTCAATGTATGATATGACGGTTTTTGAATGGCTTTGTTAACGTGTGAACTGCAACATCTATCCATTCCTACTGTTGCCATATCTGAATGTTCCTTGTGCATTGTGCATGTTCGGCCGGTAGAAAAGTCGGCTGGTTATGGTTTTGATTCAATAGTGTTCTGTGAGAGAGTAAAGTTGGTTGATTTTGACTGATTGTATGCGGTTTCGATGTGCTAACTTGGGTGCGGATGGTAATCCATGTGTTCCTGAACTAAACTCAATCTGATTTCTTCTGGGTTAGCACCAGGCGGTGAGGATCATGAACATCGCGGAATTCAGAAAAAGCTGGCGACGATTGAAAAAGAAGAAGAAGAAAAGCCCATACTGCATAATATTCGGCCAGCCCAGCTGGGCCGAAATTACTCGTGCAGCTTGCGAATCATGTGCTTCCAAACGAAGCAATTGAAACCGGTGAGACTACGAGCCGCGCGAAACGACGACGCCGTCCGGATCGACCACCTCTCGCCATCGCCACCCACTGATAAATTCCCCACCCGCCAACTTCGCCGGCAAATCTCTCCTCCGCACCGGCGCTCCCTCACCGAACGCGACTCTCCATCTAGATCCAGGTATAATTCTTCGACCGCAACCGCTCCCATCTCCTTTCTCCTGACGTCGTCCCCCCTGACCAGCGTGGGGGCGGAGATCTGGCCGGACTCTGGTTGATTCCTTCTCTTTGTTAGGATCAGCCCTACTTGCATTGATTTTTATGACTAAGTTCTCTGAGTAGTCTAAATGATGTGCTTCTACAGTTCTTATCAGTAGCTTTGTTATATTGTTGTAGATGGCCTTTTGTTTGTGGAACTAATTACCCTCTCTTTTTAGCAGTTCAGTTACTCCTCGATTCAGCTTTTGTTATTCCTGGGTGACAAAATCATTGAAAATGGTATGATTGATTGATTCCCAGTCATATTGTCTTTTCCTTTTTATAACTAATTTATTTTCGTCCTGGTGCCCAGAATTTTGGAGAGGGTATTTCAGTGATAAATATGTCTTACTCCTGTAATCTTTGTTGCATCGCGTGTTTTTGTATCCGTAAAAATCTGATTGTTCAATCTTTTTTTTTTATGTATTACAGGTGGTCCTTGCAGCATCTGTAGTATCAAAATCTGGAAAAGGTAAGCTGGCTTAGAATTACCCATAATATTAATATATTATTTGTTGATTCATAAATGATTTATTTTTGGTCAATATTTATTATCCTAACAATCTACCTGTAGAATATATCTTATTCCTTGAACATCTAGCATTATATTTTCTTTTGGTAGCTATAGCATATTAATGTATAGTTCTGTCAAAACAACACTCAATGGCCTTTCCCCAATAGGCTCTGTTCAGTAGGTTTATGGGTTTCCTATTATACATTTAATTTTTGTCATGCTACCGCCGATAAATTTTCTCTGTGTTCTTTGCCGGACGAATTTTTTGATAGCAAATAATTTGTTGCTTATGTTTTTCCTGCAGCACTTGTTTCAAGACAATTTGTTGATATGTCTCGGAGCAGGATTGAGGGACTGCTCGCAGCGTTTCCAAAGTTGGTGGGAACTGGAAAGCAACACACCTATGTTGAGACTGAAAATGTTCGCTACGTTTATCAGCCTATTGAAGCCTTATTTCTGCTAGTCATCACAAATAAGCAGAGTAACATTCTTGAAGACCTGGAGACACTGAGGCTGCTCTCAAAACTCGTATCCTGTTCCCAGTTTGTGTTATATTCATACCATCACCGGCTAGTTTACTGCTAAACATTTGTGTAGTGAGCGACAGCAAAGGATTTTTTTTTGCCATATCTGTATCATTTTCCCCCCTACACGGATGGCATTAGATGCATATATTTCTTTTGGAAAATAAAAAAGAGGAAATTACACATGAACATACCCACCCTTTTGTTTTTGTAGCTAAGGTCAAGACATGAATCACTACGTTAGCATCGGTTGTTCTTGCTTATTACATAACTACAAGCTTATAGAATTTGCATATTCAAAATGCCAATTCAATCCAGTGATTTCCTTGAACATGTACAAAGGTACCTGAATACTCCCCCTCTTTGGATGAGGTAGGTGTCTGTAGGGCAGCATTTGACCTTGCTTCTGCTTTTGATGAAGCCATTTCCCTTGGAAACAAAGAAAATGTTACTGTTGCCCAAATTAAACAGTATTGTGAGATGGAGAGCCATGAAGAGAAGCTGTACAAACTCGTCATGCAGAGCAAAATAAACGAAACCAAGGATCACATGAGAAGGAGAGTTACTGAGATTGAGAAAAGCAAGGTTTACCTTATTCTTTTTCCTAAAACATATGCATATTGAATCTTGAACATCAAGGGATTTTTTTTTTCTTGTTGGCCCTTATACTGTTAACTTGAAATTTGGTAAACGTTAGCCATATCATTAAACGTTACTTATTTGAGTTCTTCCTCATTTGCTGCTTCATTTGTTTCCTGACATGGTATCTTAATCCAATAATCAGTGTCTACTGTTAGTTATATTCCAGTTCTGTAGTTGCTGATAAAACATTTAAAGGTATGTAGTATTTCTCACATCATTGTTACAACTTGTTGGAATTATGCAGATTGATAGAGGCAAGACTGAAAAGGCATTTGCCCCCTTGAGGTCTCCAAATGATTTTAGTGACACGAACTCTAGAGGCGCTGGCCTAGGAGGTGATCCTATATTTGCTGACTCGTTCACTCAAAAGCCCAAAGGTCAGTACTCAAGGAACATGTATGTGGAAATTCTGACGCTGTTAGATTACTTTATTACTGACATTAATAGTTAAATACTAGTTCTGATTTGCATTGTTGGGAGCTGATGATATTGGATTGTGAATTTTGTATGTTTCAAATCTTTTTGGTGTGAACTACCAAATTCAGCTTTCAAGTGGATTTGGAAAGGAACCCTCACATTAATGCATCCATTACTAGCAATTATTATTTTATGTTGATTACCTGTGGCATCTGTACAGGGGTTCCTTCTGCTCTTACTGCTACTAGTAAAGTGGCTGGTGGTATGAAATTGGGCAAGGCAAAGAAGACAAATCAGTTCCTAGAATCTTTGAAAGCTGAAGGAGAACTCATTTCGGAGGACACTCAACCAAGTGGAAGTCAGTCCAAGCTGTCATCTGTCCCACCAAGTGATCCTATCGCAGTGGCAATTGAAGAAAAGATCAATGTCACTGTTAAAAGAGACGCTGGGATTCATAATTTTGATATTCAAGGAACCCTTGCTCTTCAAGTTCTGAATGACACTGATGGTTTTATCCAGTTGCAGGTCATTTACTATATTTGTTTTCCGGACCTTTGATTCGTGTTCAGTACTTTTTTCTTTTATTAAGAAAGGTTTCACAGTCAAGCATAAAAAAGCATATTCTAACATCTGGTCATACTGATGTCTACCACTTAATAATTAAATCTTCCTTTTATTGCTCAAGCTCTCCTTTTTTTTCTTCCTAATTATATGATATAAAAAATGTTTGTTGCAGAAATGTTTCTGCCACATGCCTTGAGATTCTTTCAAATTTATTTGAAACTTGTTGTGTATCCCTGCTATTATAACACCATGTATATGATATGATCATTATTACATGCTTCCATGCTGTGTTTTGGTTCAAATATTTTTCTAATTAATAAAGTTGTTTTTAATTGGTGGAATATACTATATTTGTATGGTTTACAGATCAAGAATCAAGATCTACCTGGACTTAGCTTCAAGACACACCCTTATATTAACAAAGAGCTGTTCAATAGTCAGCAAATTATTGGGGCAAAAGATCTAAACAGGCCTTTCCCCAGTGGTCAAAATGAAACCCCTCTGGTGAAGTGGAGAATCCAGGAGCTGGAAGAGTCATCTCTGCCATTGTCAGGTATCTTTCAATTGTTTGATATAATTACTTGCAAATTTAGACTTGTGTAACCTGTTTTGCCACTTGCAGTCAATTGCTGGCCTTCAGTCTCTGGAAATGAAACTTATGTGAACATGAGTATGAAGCTTCTGAGATGTTTGATTTGCACAATGTTGTAATTTCTATACCTCTGCCTGCACTCAGGGGGGCTCCAAGTGTTAGGCAGATAGACGGAGAATGGAAGTATGTTTCACAACCTTCATGTTCCTGTTTTAAATACTCTGGTAACGTGTATGTCTCAAGAATAATCTGTACAGCATGAATAATGCTAAGAGCTGTAAGTTAAACTGTGCATCTGAAAGATAACACAAGAAAAAGGCTTTTTGCCCTTTTCTTTTTTGACGGGAACTATGGCGGGCCCATTATTGGGTCAGCCTGAACCATATATTGATTGAAAAACAAGTTATTTTGGGTCAGCCTTTTCTTGACCCAATAGAGAATTAAGAGCAATTCCTCCTAAAATGACTTGTTCATTCCAATTTTGATTTGCCAGCTACTTGTTAATGGTTAAAATTTGAGCTGTAGATCCTCCTCTGAAAAATCCAACGAGCCTTTGGGTGCGAACATGGAGTTTAGGTTATAGAACAGAGGCGAAGCTGATTGAATACTGAGGTCCATGATGTGGCATATATAATTCCTTTCAGAAGTGTTACAATGCAAAGTTTGCCTCTTTGAAAATGCGCTTCTTGGATTATAATTTATATCAGCACTGAGATACTCTTCGTTCACCCATCAAGATGGTGTCTAGTTGTGTATATTAAAACTTCTTTCTTTTCATGCATGCAGGTATGACTCAAGGAACTCATTGTTGGAATGGTCAATTATTCTTATTGATCAATCCAACCGCAGGTACATGGCACAGATGCTATCTCATTTTTTATTTAATGCATTTCGGGCCTGTTTGCTTGTGACCCTGGCAAAGCTGCCTGCTTCAGGCAGCAATCAGGCGTTCTATTTCGTGGGCCTGCGGCTGGCGTTGCTGCCTGGACTGTTGCTAATGCCTCCTTTCATTGTCCTTTCATTTTCAGTGGCTCTATGGAATTTGCTGTTCCCGCAGCTGACCCATCAACATTTTTTCCCATCTCGGTTGGTTTTTCTGCGTCAAGCACCTTCAGTAATTTGAAGGTTGGTTATTTCTTGTTTGGCAAAATAGCCATTTACGTCCTCGAACTATTAGCCAAAGGTCAACTTCGTCCTCCAACTATCAAAAAGTCCAAAATCGTCCTCCAAATTCATAAAACCGAGTCGTTCTCGTCCTTCATCCGAGCTGTCATGCCACATAGGCATGCCATGTTAGCAGTCCGCTGTGAAATGTCAAGTTTACCCCTCTCTACTTCTGCAAAGTATTCATCCCCACTTATCCGCTCCTCAGTCCGTCTTATTGCAGCCGCCGCCACCGCCTTGGTTTCGACGACGAAGACACGTTGTGCCTGTGCACGTTCAGATCAGCAACGCCTTGTTTCAGTTTCACACACCGACATGAAATCAGAAGCTGATAGGTCCTCTCCTGGTAATAGAACCACAAGCTTTTCCAGAATCCAGTGATCGCCTAGCTGGCCGAGCGGTGGCGTGGCAAGGAGGGAAGCCGTTGGCCAGCGGTTGGCCGGCTAGCCGGCGACGGTTGGTGAGGCGTCCTTCGGTCCTTGTATGTGCGGATGTGCCTCGATTAGACATGCTCGATCTGTCTACTAGCTAGCAAGAATTAATCACCCACGAGCCATTGAATTGAACCAGCTAAGATATGAAATCACCCAGGAAGCTGATGGCCTCCCTGGCGATGGTGTTGAGCCACGGTGGCACCCGGCTGCCACCTTCTCCCCCTCCAAACTCTTCTGCAGGCTCCGTAGCTGGAAGCTCTACGACGCCGTTGGCGGCCTTCCCGGGCTCCTCCGCGGAAGACACGGCCGCCGCAGGCACCGGTAACAGCACCGGAGCCGCGGACTCGTGGGCGCGCGGCTGGGTCCGGTCCCTGCGTGCCCGACGAGTCGGCCGTCAGTATCACCGAGACGACGTTCTTGGAAGCGGCGCAGCCCATTGCGGCGACGCAGTACCACCAGGCTGCAACAGATGGACTGAGGAGCAAATAGATGGGGACGAATGGTTTTCAGAAACAGAGAGGGGTAAACATGACATTTCATAGCGAGCTGCTGACATGGCATGCCTATATGGCGCGACAGCTCGGCTGAGGGACGCGAACGACTCGATTTTGCGAAGTTGGAGGACGATTTTGGACTTTTTGATAGTTGGAGGACGAAGTTGACCTTTGGCCAATAGTTGGAGGACGTCGATGGCTATTTTGCCTTCTTGTTTCTGAGTGCATCTACCTGCTTACCCTGTCTTCTGAAATATGAGCTTACTGATGAAATATGAGTAGGGGCATAGTGAAAAAAAATTGGGGAGACAATTGGCCACCTTGGAGTAGAATGCTGTTGTTTTTCGGTTGCATATTCTATTAGCTGTGTGAGTTCAGGCCACCTTGGAGTAGAATGTTGTCGTTTTGTTGGTTGCATATTTTATTAGCTCTGTGAGTTCATTATTTGTTTGCTTTACAGCAAACCGTGAGGGATTGTACTCACTCTTACTCAATACACCATAAAATAGCACCCGGAACTCTTTATTTACCTTACACAAGATCCATCATTGCTTTGCCATGTTTAATACTGCATAAGTGACCTATGGAGCCAAAATAATGCTCTGGTCCCAATAAGTTCTGGGGAGGTTGAGTTATTGTTTAAGCACCAAACAAAGGTCTGCGCTTACCGATTCTTAAAAAATAATGATCCCCACAGCTCTGCTCCAAATATTTCAGCAATATTATGCCCTGCTTTGCACAATACAGTGAATACATTGTTCAGATTGCTCCCTGTATTGTTTTACCAACTCTTAACTTTATAAACTATGAAGTGCATTTGTGACCTGATCGTTCTACTTCCTGATTTTTTTTGTTTCTTCCCTTACATTGTATAATTCTCATGGTTTTCTGCAAATGATTGTTACAGGTTACCAGTATTCTTCCGCTAAGGGAAGGTAACCCTCCAAAGTTTTCCCAGAGGATTCAATTGGTTACTGATAATTACTTAGTGATTTGAGGCTGAAGGAAGCTCGCCTTCCAAACTCGAAGTCAATTTGTCTGCTGCAATCGCTCATAATTAATAGTGTATAGAAACTAGAAATTTCTGCTGTAACCCTCGGCAGCCATAATGTGTATAGAAGTTTGTTATCCATGATGCATTTTTGTATCTACTTATTACTGCAAAATGTTGCACCGTGATGGTATGTTTACTGGATCACAAAGATTATAGATTATCCTTTCTTTTCTTGATAAAGAAATTGATTTCCCCTCCGTTCTATGCTGCCGTTTCTTCTCAGCTGAAACCCTGGAGACTCTGTATAACGTGGCATTTGCCTTTGACGTCTCTGATTTCATCTTGTTCGCTTGGTTCTGGGTAAATGTGGTTTCTGGAACTTTCCATGACCCAAAAATTCACCGAGTCTTGTACGTCTCTGGCAGGCAGGCAGCCAAATGTGGTGCCTATTATGGTCGTGGCAAACTGGTAGGCCATTCGGACACCAGCGTCTTGCCCTTGTTTTGTAGCATGAGTTTTTTGTACAGTTGTAGTACTTGTACCGTGGAGAGCGAGAGGGGAGAGCAAAGTCGTGGAGAATTGTAACTCCAGTTTCACCGACGCTTGACACAGGATCTAGAGTTTTCTCAAACGGTCCACCTAATGTTTTTGGCACTATATGTTTGGTTGAACCCTGAATAAATCTCAACATTGTCAAGCTAGAGCTGCTGCTCTCAATCTCCCCCGAGGTTCTGAGCAAGAAAGCTTTCTGCCTAGGCTGCCGTGCATCTGCATTGCCGCCTCACACAGAGTCAAGCTGAACCTTATCGCTGCATTGCCTCACCTCTTGCCCTCTTGGTTTCGAGTCTTGACGTTGGAAATGGCCATCAGCAGCCGAGCAGCCGCGTGCGCCGCGCTCGCCTTCCCGAGCACTGCCACCACCACCACCCCTCTCCCCTCCACCGTCTCCGCGAACCCGAGAGCACAGCATCGGACAAAGGCGACGGCCGGTGGTGTTGTCGCGGCGCCACCGCACGCGAGCGGCGGCGGCGGCGCGGTGCTGGAGCGGCCGGCGTTCGACCAGTCCCAGCTCGACACGCTCCCCGTCACGCAGGAAGGAGGGGACCCCGGGAGGCTCAGGGACGGGAGGCGCTCCGGCAACGGCGACAGCTACAAGGTCTTGCTAGTGGACGACGTGCGCCACACCGAGAAGCACGGTAAGCACTCTACTCCGATCCCGTGCCCTTTCTTGTGCCTGGACGGTGGACTCACGTCTGCGGTTGTCGTCGTCGTGCCCGCGCCTCATGTGCAGTGGAGAAGGCGTTGCCTCAGGTGGTGCCATCCATTACCGCCGAAGCCGCGCGGCAGCTCTTCCACGAGTCTCGCCTGAAAGGGGTCGCGGTTGTCATCGTCGCCGTCAAGGTATGTGGGTTTTCACACCCCTCTTATTTGCACCTGGTTAGTGTGTCTAAGATTCTCATTGCTACGTTTCTGCTGCTTGATGCCTGAACAGGAGCACGCCGAGTTCTACGCGCACATGATGGTTCGTCAGGGACTCCGCTCTGCCATCGAGCCAGAATCGGACCTGGCAAGCTGATCGCCCGTAGTATTTGAAAACGGATAGGAGAATTGCGAGATTGTATGTAATAGCTTCCGTTGTTGTAGCCTGTAGTATTTGAAAGGAAGAAATCTGGAAACAAATCGTCCATCTCGTGTCAGAGCTACTTCCAAACCGTTTGCTCTCTGCCTTTTGTCAGATAGTTTCAGACATCCAAGGTTCTGTAGATTTTGTCACTTCAATTTTGCAGCATTGAGGATGGTATTTCCTATGAGTTGTACTGCAACTGCAAATCACAGGAAATATTGAAAAAAAATAAAGAACAATTGCCTTGCAAGTCAGACGTTATTACTCTAGCAGCTTTTATAAGTTTCAAGGCCCTGTTATTATATTTTTTCGAGAATAAGGCCCTGTTAAATCAGGTACAAAACATGTATGAGATCCGAACATTCCATATTCGTAGATAATAAGAATCCAACATCCAGATTCTTATAATCCTACTATCTCCCTCAAGCCAGCTATTTGAGAGTATGTTTGTTAAAAAAATAAAAAAAAAACTCTTATGCCCCAAACAACACAAACCAAGGAAAATGGTGAGGTGAAATACCTTCAACCAACAATCTAACCAACTTTTAATCAAGGAATCGAAACAACCCAGCTATTTATAATCTGCTATCTAGATTTTTATTATCCAGTCACTATCCAGATTCCTACAAATCTCTACAAGATAAAAGCTACTTCCTTTGTTCCAAAATATAGGTCATTTTGGCATTTCTAAGTTCATAAATTTTGCTATGCAACTAGACATACGCTATATCTAGGTACATAGCAAAATCTACAAACCTAGAAATGTCAAAATGACTTATATTTTGAAACGGAGGTAGTACAAGATACAAACAATGCCCGTATTATTTTCATACGAAGTTTGTTTTTTTACTATTTTACTTGACTTTAAGTCTCACTCCAACATGCTTAGGTTTCTACTAGTCCAATGTGGATACAGACAATCTCGCAATTCTCTTCTCCATTTTCATCTAGTTCATAGTATTGTTATTCCACTTCTAAATTGAAGCTTCATTTGACCCACTTGGTTGTAGAACATGGGCGTGACCATGTTTCTTATGGCTTGTTTGGTTTTGTGGCCAACTAGCGTATGATGAAAATATTAATGGCTCTAATAGTCTAATGAAACAGTTTGAATGGAAGCCAAACA
The DNA here is from genome assembly GCA_015476505.1 of Urochloa ruziziensis. Lineage (NCBI taxonomy): Eukaryota > Viridiplantae > Streptophyta > Magnoliopsida > Poales > Poaceae > Urochloa > Urochloa ruziziensis. The sequence goes on along the minus strand of CM027122.1, from coordinate 56,067,406 downwards.
TTGACATGTACGTGAATGCTCACGCGAGGGCGTGAAGAGGGCGGATAATACCTCGCTTTTTTTTTTCTTTGGCTTGCTTTCACGTTCACAGAGCGGGGCAGCACAAACTAAACACCCAAGCCTATTGATTGACATACTCAAGGGACGGGTCATATGCCCCTACTGCTTTTCACTTCTCCGTGATATAAATCAGAGGAGGGATCAAATGCTCCAATGGTTATATGATTCCAATCTTAGGCTATACTTCTCATCTTGGTTCTCTATAATTACCTTCTTCATTTTAATATTTAAATTATTGTCCTTTTGGCATCTTTATTTAGGCCACGATTTAAAACCTATAAATGTTTTTTGCTGGAGAAGTTAAGTCTAATTCTCCTATTGAGAAGTTATGTCTAGAATTCTCACAGGACTACACTACTCAACAGTTGGTTGTATATTTTTTTAGATGTTAATTAGGTAATCTATATATAGCTTTTTAAGGATTACTTGGTGCACACTTTTCTCATGAGAATAGTTTTAATATTATCGTATAGTACAACAAGCCGTAAACCATTTCCTCTATGTTAACATGTGTTTATTTTCTGTTCCCTTAGTCTATTCCTGTCGGTGTTCTACCGTCGATGCTACCGAGGGGTATCCCGAGGTAGTAGATTTCAGGTGGGGTTTCGCCGAGATCAGGAACGCAATGGCTACACAAGACAAGGTTTAGACAGGTTCGGGCCGCCGAGATAGCGTAATACCCTACGTCCTGTTTGGTGGTTTGTATTGTGTAATGTCGTATTGTGTATCTCTCTGTTGAGAGACTTGGTGGTTCTCCCTTCTCTATGGTCTTCCACCGATCTAGGCACTCCTGCCCTCCTTTATATATCCCAGGAGGCGGGAGTACTAGTCAGTTTACAAGGGTAGAGTCCTAGTAGGATTGCAAGAGAGTCCTAGTAGAAGTCTGACTTTCTATCTCCTTCCTTGTAGGTACTCAGGGTTCCATACCCAACAATTCCAGCAATGAAAAAGTGCTCGCGCGTTGGCATATATTATCTCTTTAATTTTTAAAGCAATGTAGTTGAATTATCTTTAGGATGAGTGTGAGTATTTTTTTAGAAAAAGGAAAAAATCCGGCCCCTACGTTTGCACACGACCATGTTTTTACAATATTTCAGCTCTAGAGCTGATCACAATTAATAAGAAAATGTGTACACAAATGAAAGGAAATAATCAAAAGCAAAGTTATTGTTGCTTCTCCATCCATTCTTGCCAAATATATCCAATGCGATGACCTCCAAGGCTTTGCTCGCTGAACGGATAGTTTCCCTCGATTCCTCTTGCTGTAATAGGGCTCAAACCGCAACCAATATGCTCCCCTGAAAACAGCTTGCATAAAAGAGGTAATTCTTTTTTTTGTCAAAAACTAAGTCATTACGTGTACACCAAATAGCCCACAAAAGTGTCGCAACCCCCACAAAAATCAATAATCTTGCTTTCTTTCTTATGCCTGTTAACCAATTTCCAAGCATATGAGCTATTGATCTAGGTGGGGTTAACCCAGTAGCTATATGAACAATCCTCCAGATATTCTTAGCATGCTGGCAATTAAAATAAAGAGATGTTTAATTGTTTCATTGCAATCACAGAAACAACATTTTTGACTTCCAGACCAATTTCTCTTTGCTAGATTGTCTCAAAATCACACCTCGTTGGAGGTACCAAAGGAAAATTTTTATTTTCAGAGGAACATTTAGCTTCCATATGAATTTGTTATTGAAAGGGGTACCTGGTTAATTAGATATTGATGCATAGATCGTACTGTAAAATAGCCATGCCTATGTAAATCCCAGGTAAAAAAGTCTCTTCCATTAGAAAGCTGGTAAGATGCAATTTTAGCTACTAAGTTATGCCAAGCTATACGTTTATCCTCAATTAGGGCTCTTCGAAAAGAGATATTCAGTGGCGTTTGATTTATCACATTTGTCACTGTGATGTGGGGGTAATGAACAATATTGTACAAGTAAGGTAGGAAATTGCTCTTTCCTTCCATTAATAATTTATTAATATAATGAGACAAAGCTCCCAACATGTTTGAGAAAAAAAGGATGGGAGCATATGCCCCACATCGGCCTCCACCTCGCCCGTTTTTTTAGTATAAAAGATAAATCATGAAAGAACATTAACACGTGATGCCGATTAATTTGTAAAAAAAAACGATTGTATACAACTGTACTTATTACCTAATGTAGCTGATTTGTTTTGAACAGTGTAGTTCCCCGCTCCAGAAAACAAAATGCACAGTAGCTCGAAATACGCTTGAACTAGCAACCCAAATATCTAGCGTGGGGCTCCCTTAAGCAATCATTGCTCTCTGACTGACGCTAATGATGCAGGCAGTCCAGTCAGTGTAATTCTTTTCGGGCAAGGCGAGCGAGACCGCTGCTCCTCGACACCATCGCGGTCTCCAACACCTTGCTTTGTGGATTGCATCATGCTACGATGCCGCCCTGGCCGCCTCCGGGTAATCACCAATCAGAGCCGGAGCCCCCATCGCCTGAAGCCGTGAAGCGACTCTTCCTTCCCTGCGCTGTCGTGCTCGAGCACCACGCCACCACCTGCCCCCGGGCGGTCTCGGACGAGACAAACAGCGCACGATCCGTCACGTTGCTCGGCGGCAGCCCGCGTGTTCGGTTTTGATTTGGGATTAGTTTAGCTTTGCTTTCATCTTTTCCAGCTTCCACGTTCACGCGTGCGCACGCGACATGGCGACGGACGCCGCTGCCGCCGCGGAGCAGATGCGAACGCGATGCGATGCGCCCCCCGCGAATTTTCAGCCGCCTCCCGCCCGGGTTTCCCTCCAACCCCATGTGCCCCATTTCAGCCGCGTTCGCCGCCCCGCCCCCGCCCTCCCCCACGGGCCACGGCACACACCCGCCTCGGCTCCGCTCCGCTCTCCCACGCGGCGCACCACCGCGGCACCGGCACCGGCACCACCACCGCGCCACTACGCCCTCCTCCCTCCGACACCCCACTTGCCGTGCTGTGCCGCGCTGTAGCACTCTAGCAGCCTAGCACGCGGGTGTGGACGCCGCGAGTTTTTCTCCGGGAGGGCCGGGCCGGTGGTACTGGTACGGCGCGCGATCTGATCCGGCGCTTTTGCCCCCGGCGCCTGAGCTGTACCCGTGCGTGCCAATCAATCATCGAGGCGGGTGAGGAAATCTCGGCACATTCGGCCTGTACTTTCCCCGCAACCACCGCCTCTGCTGGTCAGAGCTCAGAGCGGAGCCTGCGGATGAGGTCAGCTCCCTCCTCCCTTTGACACTTCAAGGGGACACCCTGAGCTGTGAGCTGTCCTTGGTCAATGGGAGTGGCGCAGGGTGGCGTGCGGACCGAAAATCCCCACTCAAATCAAGGCGACAGGGCACCGAGCAATCTCCCTGGCCAGCAACAGCAGCTGCAGCAGTAGCTGGAGTGCCGTTGCGTACTGGGCTGGGCAATTAGCCAAGTGCAGAGCACTGTGCTTGCTTCCTTCCACTCCAGTCTGCAGTGCCTTAAAGATCTCCCTGTGGGAGCTGCACTGCCAGCTTGCCTCTGCCCAGCAGCCATTGTTCAAGCTCTTGTCCCCAATGGCAATGCCTCACGCTTCGGTGCTGCTGGTGGTAATGCTCTCGGTGGTAGTAGCGGCAGCCGGCACCGCCGAGCAGGAGAGCGACCGGATCCGGGAGCTCCCGGGGCAGCCGCCCAACGTGGAGTTCTCGCAGTACGCCGGCTACGTCACGGTGAACCCGGCGCGGGGGCGCGCGCTCTTCTACTGGCTCGTCGAGGCGGTGCCGGCGGCGGGGACCCATCGCGCCACTCGTCCTCTGGCTCAACGGCGGGCCCGGCTGCTCGTCCGTCGGCTACGGCGCGTCCGAGGAGGTCGGCCCGTTCCGCATCAGGCCCGACGGCCAGACGCTCTACCTCAACCCCAATTCTTGGAACAAGGGTGGGTAACATGTTTGTTGAGAGCTCCATTTGACTCTCAGTTCAGAGAGCAAGCGATTCTCCTGCAATGCTGGTGTTGGAAGTGGCTGATTTGTGTCGGGGTGTGATTGCAGCGGCCAATTTCCTCTTCTTGGAGTCGCCGGCCGGCGTGGGGTTCTCCTACTCGAATTCGTCACTGGATCTGTACACAGCAGGAGACACAAAGACAGGTAAAACTGAATCATGGCCATTACTGCACGGGCTGCTCACTTGCCTTTGTTGATCAAGAATTCAGGTACCAACATCTTGTACTTTCCTTTGTCTTGTAGCACTGGATGCCTATGCTTTTCTTGTGAATTGGCTGGAGAGATTCCCACAGTACAAGTACAGGGAGTTCTATATTGCTGGAGAGAGTTATGCAGGTAAAGTTTCTGTGAGAGAAGATCCGAATTCTGTTTTGATTAGCTCCATTTAAGGTGAAAGAGTTCAATTGCGTGGCCTCTGATGCTTGTACTTTGCAGGACATTATGTTCCTCAATTAGCCCAGGTCATATATGAAAAGAACAAGGGCATTCAGAATCCCACCATTAATTTAAAAGGATTTATGGTACACCTTTTAAGCCCCCTTTTTTTGCCTGTACTAGTTCTGGTTTATTTGTGCTGGTTTCTGAAGTTTAGGTGATTCCTGAAAATTAAGGTGGGGAATGCGGTTACTGATGACTACCATGACTACCTCGGCACGTTTGAGTATTGGTGGACTCATGGTCTGATCTCTGACAAAACTTATCACAACTTGAAGGCGACATGCTTGCTTGAATCCTCGCAGCACCCTTCTCCTGAGTGTGTCAAGAACCTGAATTTAGCCAGTGCTGAAGAAGGCAATATTGATCCTTACAGTTTGAATACAAAGCCATGCAATGACACAGGCGCTCTCAAAGTTGGCTTGGGTGGACGCTACGTAAGTGTTTTCTTTTTTGAACTTCCACCTGTTGCAATACTGTTTCATAGATCTAGTTCTGAACTTCCATATCTTAATTGCTGAGCTGCTTACTGAAACTAACAGATGATCAAGCATGGACACAATTACTTGAATATGATGTAGTGGCTCCATTTGAATATCAAATTAATAAGGACCTAACCTGAATAATTTACTGTCAACCCAATTGGTTCACTGTTAGTTTTGTGTCATACTAGTGATTCAGAAAAGAGTAAGCAAAACAGTCACTGGTCCAACACAAATGCAAACATTTTTTTTTCTTTTGGCAACAGCCAACCAATTTTTCTTTTGGCAACAGCCAACCAATGACAAATAAGTTAATATGATGGAGTAAACAGATTCACTAACAAGGAAATACTATACAATTTATGATTCCTGATTCACTTCAGACAAGTTTGCATCAATGCACACAGTACAGTTACCAAACTGTAACATCAACTTTTTTAAAAAGAACTGTGGCATCTGATTCACTTCAGACAAGAGTGTTTTCCATTACATTGGATATACATCTATAGAATAAATGGATATATTTCTGCAAACTTCTATTGCGCATGAAGTTACCTTGTTTTTTTTCTTCCCAATTCCCCTTTATTAACATTGTTTACTATAATGTATTCATTGTGTATTCATATGGAAAGAGATGTTTGGGTCCTCTCTTTTGTATGTCTAGTGACATGTTTCCTTCCGCAGCCTTGGTTGTCCAGAGCTTATGATCCTTGCACTGAAAGATATGCAAGTATTTACTACAATCGGCCAGAAGTGCAGATAGCATTACATGCAAATACAACCGGAATTCATTACGCTTGGCAAACATGCAGGTTATAATGATTGTAGTTGACAAAATATCCCATGTATTTCATGTTCCTTTGTTGTACATGCAAACTCATATGCTCTCTCTATCACAGCGATATTGTTGGATCCTATTGGGCAGATTCCCCAAGATCCATGCTTCCAATCTATCAAGAACTGATAGCAGCTGGTCTGAAGATATGGGTTTTCAGGTGAGTATTGGTACTTTTAGCCTCTGTATTATTTTGCATTACAGAATGGTTTACTGGGTGTACTCACATCTGGTACATGTTTTGGTCAGTTCAACGTAAGTGCTATCATCAAACATAGTTATTATGTATGTGCTTTCATGTTCTGTAATTGTATTTAGGAATACTGGTATTGGACTACTGGTATAAATGGATGTTATCTGAACATTTTAACAACTCACTAAACAGAAGTCAGACGGATGAAAATTCCTTGTTATCCAACTTTGAACCTGTCTCCCTTCAGGGGAAGACAACCTTTAAACCTGTCTTTGAAATTAAGTTCTCATAGCTGCAAAATAATGCCCTGCATAATCTGGATTGCATCAAATTATTGACTTAGCTATGTTTTTCCTTTTTATCTTTAACAGTGGGGATACAGATGCTGTAGTTCCTGTAACTGCAACAAGGTACTCAATAGACTGCTCTCAAGCTTCCAACACTGGTAAATTGGTATCCTTGGTATGACCATGGGAAGGTCAGTTACGAGAACATTTGACTTTATTATGCAAATTTTGGAGCAGAAATGCAGAATAAGTATTACAACTTGATATTGATTGTTAATTTTATTTTTATCTGATGATGATGTAGGTTGGAGGTTGGAGTCAAGTTTACAAAGGATTAACTCTCGTAACCATAGCAGGTGCAGGACATGAAGTCCCATTGCACCGGCCGCGACAAGCTTTGATAATGTTCAGACACTTTTTGCAGAATAAACCAATGCCAACACAATAGCCACTTGAAGCAGAATTACATTGTAAACTATCGGTCACATTTAATGTTTTTCAATTTCTTTTTTACTTGATTTGATTGTTACAGTATATTATTCAATTATCTCGATTGAATGTATGTATGTCTTTTAGCAAATAGGGATACCAGAGATTTGTACCGCAGAAGCTAAAGAGCTCCTCTGTATATGATAATGATTTTTAGCAGTGCCAGCCTTCAGTCTTGAATTTTCTTAAGAATATAATTGCCCTTCTGCTAGTTGTATACCAATTTTTGTATTTCCATGTGATCCAACCGAGGCACTACTTTGAACCCACCTGGCCCTGCCCTGCCCTGGCTGCATAGGTTTTCAGGGAGAGTGTGAGATGAAAACTGGTCAGGTGTTGGAAACTTGAAAACTCCCAACAGAAATCATATTTGGAAGTTTGCAAAATTTGAAACTCACTATCCATGGCTGAAGGTTTCAATATGATGCCATACATATTAGTTTTCACTGTATATCCATCCATGCTTCCAAGTCCTAATTTTCAGCAACGTGGTGCATATGAGAGCCTTTGTTGAACAAATGAACTTATATGTTCGGTTGAGGGCAACAAATCTGATTCTACAATTTGGACACCCACAGTAAATTCAAATACTGCTCAGTAAATCATATCACCATACTAATTCTTGCTTTTCCCAGAAAGAAAAATAACTAGAAAGGTAATCTCAAGCAGTTGATATATGCAGGTGAATCAACACTACTCAAAACTGCAACCCTGGTGGATCATGAGTCATGACATATTACAAATTCTATGGGATCAACTGCAAACCTAATATTTTCCTAATACCAAGCAAAATTTCATAACCTTGTTTCTGTACACATCACAAACGAACAGAGGAAACGAAGAGCACTACAGACAGCAAAGATGTCTCAAATCAGCATGCTGCAGATGGTTACCCTCTGAAAAGTTCTCTCGGCTTTGCCACTTGCCAGGCTTTTTCTTGCTGTATCTTCTCCTGCACTCACAAGTCACATATTCACACCCAGATTGCACCAAATCCGAATTCAACCTTAAGCTGGAAGAAGAGCACCGTGTAACAGCAACCCGACGCCATCTTCAGTTCTTCATCATAGTATGAAGGGAACATCAGCAGAATCGTCTGACGACGGCTGCAGCGCGCTGATCCTGATCACGTAGCTCCTCTGGCTCAACCCGCTGCTGCCGCTGCCTCCCGAGCCGGAGCTCGCGCGCAGGTCATCCGAGAAGGCGTCGCCGTCGCTGAGGCCGGAATCTCTGTCTTCCTCCTCGTAGGCGCTGCCGATGCGGCCGCCGCACTTGCGGCAGAGCAGGCGCGAGCGCCTCCTGAAGAGGCCCCATGCGCGCCTGGAGCGGAAGTAGGGCGTGCAGGTGACCTCGTCGGCGAGCGTGAAGCGGCTCTCGTCGACGGCGACAAAGGAGACGACGCCCTTCTTGATCTGCTTGCGGTACTTGGAGCCGATGCCCGCCGTGTCCCGCGCCGACGAGCTCAGGTTCAGCGCGTAGCCGCAGTACCCGCAGCTGCCAGCAGTGTCAGTGAGTGAGTGACATGTTGGCGGTCTGGACAGAAAACCACACGGCAGTTGCAGTTGCAGTGATTCATCAGTGCAAAGAACGAGAATACCGGGGCTGGAACACGTGTCACTTGTGCAAGGAATTTGGCAGTCGTGTACTTGATTGTGCTTATCGTTTAGCCTAATCAAAACCTTAGTGCTGTAAGGAATGAGACACTGAGGCTGGGATTGGCTGTGTTCGGTATAAACTGGACCTCCACTTGTTCTTATCAAAACCTTAGTCGTTTTCTATTGAAGGATTTTGCTATTCCGAAAACAATAAATCGCCAAATACTACAGTTCCTCGGTGGAGAACTACTCGGCGAATCCAAAGCAAAGCAAATTGAAGGAATAACAGTAAAGGCGCAGTGACCTCAATAATCTTTCAAAAAACAGTGACATCAATACTTATGGATCCTAGTGGAGGAACTGAGGATCAAGAATGGATTCCAAGTTTTCTGACCCAAAGCACAGATAAGTTCAGAAATCAGAAGCAAGAGCGGCAGGAGAAACCATGATCGTGGAAGCATCGAACGAACGAACCTGTAGGTGACGTCCTTGACGGAGGAGTAGCTGTCGAGAGGCCTCTCCATGGCGAGGCTGGGGCGACGATGCTGCTCGCTTCGCTGGAGCATCATCCGCTTTTCCCTCCTGCCTGCCGATCGGACTATCGGAGAGACAGAAGCGACGTGGGGCAACCGGGCGGGTGGGGAGCGGAGCGGGGGCGTGGAACGGCTTAAAAGGCGGGGCGGTTGTTTGGTCGGGTTGCGCCAACGGACACGGGGCCGGATTGGCGTCTCCTGCCGCGCGCTTTTCCCTTGGCCGATTGCTTTTCCGCCTGTGCCCAGGCGGCTTGTTGTTTACTCTACTCCTCCTCCTGGTGCTAGTTAATCAATTTTTAATCAGGATCGTAGTTGGTTAAACTAAGCGGCGGCCAATTGGAATCGGCCAGCGCGAGCCGAGTTTAGCATGGGCGCGGGTGTTTCTGCTCTGACCAAAGGCGCTGTGCGCTTGCTAATTGCTATTGCGGCGACGGCCGGGCGGATATGCATGCCGAGAGCGCAGTCGTGTACTCGTGTCCAGCTGCGTGCACGCGTAGTGGAGCGCGTGGCCGCGCGGCGCTAGCCTCGCCGCGCCGTTCCACGGGTTGCGGGAGATCGTCAGGGGGTGACGGTCGGATCGGCAGAAATTGTCGAAATCCACGGCCAGTCGGCCACGACGGCGCGGGGCCAAATCGGGACGGGCGAGACCAATTATTGGAGCAGTGTAAGCTTATCAGCGTCGTGATGTGTGTGGGGGTGATGTTGTTGTGACTTGCCGTGGTTGCCAAGAGGCTGAGGTGCCCGGTGAGATTTGGTCAGCGTCTCTGCGTTTGTCCGGCCATGCTCTACGTGATACTTCTGAAATTTGAGCGTCGCTGTTATTGCCTGAAGATTGAGCGTAGTATAGGACTATAGGGACATGTCCTCGATATCATGAATAGTCAAGATACCGTCCACCCATTCTTTGTGGCAGCAACATCATTGGCAGATAGTAATCATTTCCAAGATGCCTCAGTTCCATGCATTCAAGATGCACAAAGCGGAGATGGAGAGTTTTGCCTTTCATTTCGGCGCAGAAAGAGACAGAGGCCATAGAGTTGGAACAAGCATGTATTCCTACTACATAACATTTACATTTTACATGTTGGTTATTCACTTCACATTCGGAGAAGAACAGTGGGCGGCCTTGTAAACTCATATCTGCTGCTCAGCATCTCGCAAAATGTCTCTCAGTCCTCGATCACAAAGGTTATCCCGTCGTGTTTCTTGAAACGGTGTGTAGTGTGATCAACAACCTGCAAAGGCGCAAGTGCAGCCTAGGTGAAGCAAATGCCACAATCTACGCTCATCTTCAGATGTACAACAAAACGAGGAATTCCCCGTTGTGTCAAATAAACTTAGTGGCATGCAACGCAACAAATTTATCCACAAAACAATGGAACAGTAAAACATACGAAATCCATTTCATATCATAAAGATTTCACATCCTTGGCAGATACTGGATAGTTTTTTATTGAAATAAAGCATATACTGGTTAGTAATGAGGATATTTTAGTTCAAATCAGGTTGTAGATCGTCAGTCCTTTGCAGTCAGAATAGTTGGGATTCCATCATGACTTCGACTCCAGAAAGTAGAAACGCAAGAAATCTACAAGTGTTAGATTCTAGCTCGGAACAATTTACTTTGTCAACATGATCACCATAACCATTATATTACAGTATGAGCCAAGTGAAAGTTGTATTTAGTTATGACACAATCCTAAAATGCAGATAAGTGTAATATAAACAGAACCAAGTATATTTACTGACAGGTCACGGGCTATTTCTCGTTCAATTGATTCATCATTCAATCCGTCAAATCCAAGCTTTACTTGCATAAACAGAAGTTTTGCATAGGTAATTTAAAACAGATATGCCAAGGCTGAAAAAGCAGGCACAAATGTAGAATGTTGAGCTAATGATGTACAGAAATGCAAATCATCCTAATGCTTGATGAACTGCTTTCCAAAAAGGCTGGAAGAAGCACAAAATATCAGGAACTGCTAGATGAAATCTCTAAAATAGAGACATCCATCTCAAATTTATCTAAAGCACTATATGAGCTACCTTTGAAAGAAGCTTTGTTCTAAGTTATGACTTATCACAAATTAAACATTGAATGAGCACAGTGGATGCCAGACGGTGCATCCCAAACAGTGCTACTTGCCAGAAATAACAATTTGGAACCCTTGGTTATGTACTTATGTACCAACTTCAGCAAACAACAACATGCAGGTAAGTGAAAAATGAACAGAACCAAGCATATTTACATGCAACTTTACATGGACTATTTTCGCTAAATTAATTTATTAACCAATCAGACAAATCCAATGCTACTTGCACAGGTTACTGACATATGAGATTTGCATAAGTTATTTAAAGCAGATACGTGAAGTCTGAAAAAACAGGAAGGAAAGTGAACATTTGTGATGCCTAGGCTAGGTGACATGTGTGTAGCACTGAGTACTGACACTACTTCCTGGAATTTGCTTGCTATAAAGATCTACCACACTTAGGGAAACATATAGATTCCGGTTCTATAGCTTTGCTGATTTCTTAGAACTGAGACTACATAACTACAGAGATCTAACTAAGAAGTAACGCACAACCATTTTTCTGTCAGGACCAGGTACACAACAAAGAACACTAATTCAGTAATTAAGCACTCACGTTGGTGTTGCTCAGCTCCAGATTATAGAAATCAACAGCATCCGCCTTGAACAGCGGCCCAGCATGCCAGGTCCCCTTGTTCAGCTTGAGGAACTTGGGGCCAGAAACACGGAACACGCAGACCTCGGCTGGATCGGGAGGCAGGTAGTAGTGACCTGCGCGAGACCGCACCGGCTTCCTCCCCTCCTGACCACTCTGCTCAGACGGCCCATCCACGATCGACGGCTTGGCCACGCCGAGGTACCAGTCCTGGCCGCCAATGGCGCCCAAGCACTGCGTCACGCCGGCGTGGTGGGTGATGTTCGAGAACTCCAGCGGCCGGTCCTGCAGCCGCATGATGTAGAACCTGCAACGGAAAGAGGGAGGAATGAAAAGCTCGAATCTCTGGTCAAGTCCAGACGACGCGATTCAAAGTGGATTTCCGTGCGGAGATGCTGTGGTGGGTTTACCTTGGGACGCCGCGGCTGAGGTCGAGCTGCGCGTCGTGGGGGCCGAACTCCTCGCCGTCGGGGGAGGCGGCGATGACCTGTCCGAACGGCGCGAAGGACTCGGGCGTGGCCTCCACCGCACGCAGCTTCACCACCCTCGCGGGCTCCTCCTCCCCGGGCTTGCGTTCCATCTGCGCGGGCTGGGCGGCGCTGGCACGCACGGCGGCGATGCGGGTCTTTAGCCTTGGAGCGTTGAGAGGAGCCGGAGGAGAGGGAGAAGCGGCGGAGCGACGGCAGCGGCAGACGACATGGATTGGGATGCACCCGCGGCCCAGGCCCAACGTCTGCATCTCGGGTCTTTTTTATTTTTTTTGTGGCTGATGAAGCGGTGAACCGTGAAGGCGTGAACCTGAACGGAACTGCCCCGCCGCCCGTGTGCGAGACTGCCACGGCAGGGGTTTCTGCCAGTTGCTGTGGCAACTGTGCGGTGCATGGCGTGCGCGTGTCTGGCATGGAACGCCTCTCCCCGTCCGTTGAGCCCTGTCCACTCGTCCCTTGAACGCATCCGGAATTGCAAAATTAAGTGCTGGTCATGCGCCTTGTGAAGAAGATCAATGGTTTGGTCATAATTTTCTTGCTTAAGCTAAGCTTTAGCCAAAAGCAAGATTGAGCGTCATACAGCATACAGGAATCTCGACATCATCCAGGAACATCAGACATCACCTTCTTTTATTATTGACATATACAGAAGGCACAAACCCGGTCAAGCAGCTCAGGTCAGCTGTACACAGCAGAATGGTTGTTCCTTGATCCTCAACACCACAAGATTACAGACCAGGATCAGCCAGCAAACCACAACATTTGTTTCAATCCTCAACAACAAAAGTTACCCCATCGTGCTTCTTGAAACGGTGTGTGGTGTGATCAACAATCTGAAAAAGGCAGAACCGCATAAGAGAAGCTAAGTGAACCAAATGCCACAATTCTGACCTCAGATGTATAGCAAACCAATGGAAAGATGGAAACAGATAAACGGTACTTTAATACCCCTATTGGCTACTGTAATTGATGATGTTTCAATCCAAAAACATTATTTGGGTTGTTTTAAACACTGTAAAAAAATAGAAATTTAGTGCCAACTTCAGCAAATAATGATTCGATTTAGGTTAGGACTGGCACACTGAAGGAGGTATAAATTCACTTACATATAGCATGATCATCCTACCATTTTATGACCATGGACAGAGTAAAGGCTTTACTAATAATGATAGTAACATGCAGAGAAGTGAATTAAAAACAGAATCAAGTCTGTTTACAAGCAAGAGCACAGGTTTAGCTTTTATTTGAGTGATTCATTAGAATCCGTCGAATTTCATTCTTACTAACATACTGTACAGATGAGATATGCACAGGTCATTAAAGCAGATTATGTGAAATCTGAAAGACGAAGAAATAAAACGGTTTGCAAAATCACCATAAAAATAGAACGGTTTGCTGAACTCTCTAAAATGTACTGCATATCCACACAAAAGATGAAGAAATAAAAAAAACTCTGAAATAAAGCGGTAAATTCAATAACTGACGAAATTTCAGTAGCTTGAACACTCACGTTGGTGTCACTGAGCTCCAGGTTATAGAAATCCATGGCATCCGGCCTGAACAGCGGCCCGGCGTGCCAGGTCCCCCTGTGCAGCTTGAGGAACTTGAGGCCGGAAACCCGGAAGACGCGGACCTCGGCAGGATCGGGAGGCAGGTAGTAGTGACCTGCGCGACACAGCACGGGCTTCCTCCCATCCTGGTCCTGACCACTCTGCTCGTCGGACGACGGTCCATCCACGAGCGACGGCTTGGCGACGCCGAGGTACCAATCCTGGCCACCGATGGAGCCGAGGCACTGGGTCACTTTGGCGTGGTGGGTGATGGACGAGAACTTGAGCGGCTGGTTCTCCAGTCTCATGAGATAGAACCTGCGATTATTGAGAGATTTTGATGCTGCTTGACAAATGACACCCAATTCGTGAGTGCGATTTTTCCGAAATTTCTCGCGATTTATTATGATTGGATACGATTTGAAGGGTTGGTAGTGGATTTTCGTGCGGTGAGATGGTAGGTAAGGCTTGCCTTGGGATGCCGCGGGTGAGGTCGAGCTGGGCGTCGTCGGGGCCGTACTTGGCGCCGTCGGAGCCGCCGGCGACGACCTGGCCGAACGGCGCGAAGGACTCCGGCGTGGCCTCCACCGCCCGCAGCGTCACCACCCTCACCGCAGCCGCCTCGTCTTTCCCAGGTTCCATGAGCACGGGCTCGACTGGCGTCGGTGCGCACTGGGGATCTGCTGTGCTTGCTGCTCCTTGTTACCGAACGCTGCGAATGCGAGAAGCCGAAGTTTTCAGCACCTCATCTCCATTGCTACCCGAAAGGTCATATGGGCCTTATTTTATTCATACACGTGAAGCGGGCGGCCCCGGCCTTTTGCCGCTCACAGTGTTTCTGGTTTGGTTTTCTCCGCCTTGCCCATGCGGCCCGCAGCACCGGCACGAGCTCGCTCTGCTACGAGACTACACGATCGGGCTAGCTGCGTGCAGCGGCCGGCGGCGGCGGGGCACGCACCCGGCGATCGGTGGCTCAAATCTCATCTACGGTGGCGACAAGGCACGAAGGCCGGCGCGGGTATGCTTTGGGCTCCGAAATGCCCCTCTGGCTCCATGCATTCTTCGTTGACCTCTAGGCGACTAGGCTTTGTAAACATTTCACCCGTTTTTTGTCTGATGATTTTGTCATTTGCTGAATCTTAGTCGATTCATGTTCAAAGTACTTTGCCCCGCTTTTGCCTGATGCACATCCGAGTTCGGTAATTTCTGACGGGGTGATGGTTGGAACCATGGTTTTAAATAACAGGCTATAGCAGAGCGCTATAGCCTCCGAAACAAGCTCCCGCTACGCTTTTTCCCTTTTATCCGCTATGGCAGCTATGAGCGCTAAAGCCTAAGTTAGTGATGCTAAATGGCTTAGCTTAGCTTTAGGCTATAGCCTTATTTTCCTATTTTCTGCAGCAAGCCAAAATATAGAGTTCCAACCGGCCAATCCCTCACTTCTTCACATCGAAGGAAACCAGGTGACGGTTGCTTCTCCTTACGTCATCGTTTCCTAAACTCTTTTAGATCTGGAAACATATTTCCATTCATTAGATATCTTAATTATCATGTTTTTATGCCCTAACTATATGTATTTTCCAAGAGTTTTTAAAAGACGCTATTTGCCATAGCTGCGTTATATCTTATAGCTCCCCGAAAAAATGTGCCGCTATTTGCCATAGCCCGCTATTTAAAACCATGGTTGGAACGCATCTTACTGACAGCGGCAGTTCAGTTCAGACTCCAGGAAAAGGATCGATCTGGGGTTAGCCGTGAGCGACTGACCGTCGATTGCGTTACCGGATTTCTCAGCATCGCCTTTCCTGTTCCTCAAAACACTGTGCAACTGTGCTCCATGCCGACCGTACGGGGTGAGGTCTGTGATACTTTTTAAACAAAAAACAAACTGTGATACTGACCTTGCTGGCTTCAGTCACTACCGTAGTGCCGTTTGCAGGAAAAGCCAAGTGCCGACTTGCTATTGTCAGTAAAGAGTGCCTCTGCAAGGCAGCGCTGTTTGGCAGTTGCCGTGGCTTGCACAGCCGGCTCAGTGGGTCACCTTTTGTTGCCCCGTCTCCATATCCGGCCTTCCACAGCCAACGAAACCGAAACGCAACGGAGGAGAGCAGAACCAGTTCGGGCATGACACGCTCTCAACGTGGCCAGATTTCTGAGCTGTCAACTGTCAGCATGCAGTTTTTTACCTTTTTCTTTTAGAGGAAGAATGCGTTGATTCACTCGGTAGGACTGTGATTATGGTATACAGTTTAAAAAGTTTATCTGCCTTACTGTAACAGATAGAAACTGACAAGCGTATTTTTTTTTAACACGGGCCACTAGGTGCTCGGGTAATCCAAGGGAACAATTCTGCTTTGTGGCTTTTGCTATGCAATCCAAGGTCAGAGCCCGTGTTTAGTTCCCACCCAAAATTTTTCACCCATCACATCAAAGGAGAATCTTAGATGCATGAAGTATTAAATATAGACGAAAAAAGTGAAAAGTTATATGGATAGGCTGTAAATCGCGAGACGAATCTAATGAGCCTACTTAATCCATGATTTGCAACCGTAATGCTACAGTAACCATCCGCTAATTATGGATTAATTACCCTCTAATTACCATCGTTAGATTCGTCTCGAGATTTCCAACATATCCATATAACTTTCACCTTTTTCGTCTACATATACTACTTCTAAATTGATAAAATCAAAACCCGAAATCTTTTCACGAATGTTTTCGCGAACTAAACACGGGCAGAGTTTGCGTTTATTCGCGTCCCATCACGAGATCAGGGGAGGGTACTGTAGAACCAATAAGGCGAAATGGCCAATTCTGAAAGTTTTTGGACTCATCCAGGCATATCCAGCAAGGTGTGACGTCAGAATGGTTTTGGTCTGTTCCAACTCCGTAGCAGCCAGCCGCCAGCCACAGGCAGCTACGACTACGTGTGGTCTTAGAACGTATACAAGCAGGACACGTCTAGTTGGTACTCTTTTAAAAGGACAAACAGAAAGCGAAAGCAGCTTGTTAAATCAGAATATTATCATACCAAGCATCTCACCACAGATTAAGAAATTCAATATTTTATTTTCAGTTTGCTAACTTGTCCGATAGTGTATGGTGTTATGGTGCATTGTTAGAGGAAAAAAACGGTGGAGTTGTCAATTGCCATTTTTTGGGGGCACCATGAGTGACATTGTTTGATACCAATATTGACATATTTGCTTTATTATACTACTGATATAGGAAAATATTGAAAATTCCAAACAAAGGGGTCCACACATATGTATAGACAATGAATATATGACATAACGTAACGTAGTTGACTGCCATAATCAATGAGTTGATCATTTTTTTTCAAAAGAAGGGGAAAACAAGCAGCAACTACTTCCTCCATGACCATGAACACTCCTGCCCAATACCTCATAGTAGTTTTTTTTAGGGTCGGGGGGGGGGGGGGGGGGGGGGGCGTCCCCACCTGATTCATTTATGGGCCTTGAGCAGCCAAAAGTTTGCAACATTACAGTTCAGCAGTTTAGGGAAAACAGAGGCGAACTGAAACCTACGGATTGTTTACATGGGAAAACTTCAGCGCACACATCCACTATGCTTCGCTCAGCTTGTGGCCAGCGGTAGTTTGATTGACATCCGCTAAACTTCATAGTAGTTTGATTGACAATATCATGGAGTGTCATTAATCATCTGAAAAGGACTAGTAATAAGGCGATCAGTACTTTGACAAACTTGCTGCTTACGGAGGGCCATTTCTGCATCGTTATCACTTTACAATAACACGTGGTGGATATTACTTGAGCCCAGCTAGATGACTAGATGAGGTCCTGTCTCCGTCTAGCCGGCTGGCTTTGGGTTAGGTACTTGGGTGGCTGTTACCAAACCACTATTTAAGCAATATGTTACCATGGCCCACACTTGTTTCCTTTGTTCCTAGAATAGAGGGGATCAAAGCTCCTTTGGTATAATCTCCACGAAAAGAAATGCCAAGAAAGCAATGCCTTTGGTTCAGAGCATGGCATGTTCAGGAGAGGGAGAAAGGAATATTTGTGTTGCGCCAGCTAAATTTTGTACTGCTACTTGATTGCAATAATCATTTCTACTTTATTGCTACAAGTTCATTTCTGCGCTAAGTACCCTGTATGGCTGTATCACGGTCAAGCCCAGGACTGACTAAAACTTTCGTATCATTGAATTGTATGCCATTAGTCCGGGAAAGACAATGTCAATCTTGATTGTTTGAAGTTTAGTGGAGTGCAGGACAAAAACATTGTTATGGAAATCAAACAGACTGGATTGAATTCTCTAGCATTTCTAGAAGTACTAACAAATGGGTCAACATCACTGTACCACCACCATAGATATTTCCATGGCAGCAAAGCGAAAAACACATAAAAAAAAAACCAGAGAGATGGAAAAAAAATAAAGGGAAATGAGCGTGCGCGTACGATAATTACCACTCGCGGCAGCTCGGCAGTCCAGCTGTGCTATCCCTGACAGGTGGGGACCTCTGAATCTACCACCAATCACCAATACCCTATTCCGCTAAGCTCACCCGCACACAAAAACACCACGTACACGGGCGTGGGCGCGGAGACCCCGACCACCACCTCCTCCTCCGGTCGCCTCCGGCCTCGCCTTCCCCTTCCTCCCTCCTCCCCGCTCGAGGGCTCCCTGAAGGTCCGTCCCCGCGTGGAGCGGCAGCTCGTCGCCGGCAGCCATGGCGGCGGCGGAGGTGTTCTCGCCGACCGCGGCGGCGGCGGCGCAGCAGCAGCAGCGGGGGAAGGCGGCGTCGCAGGCGTGGCGGGCGGTGGTGGGGTGGATCGGGTTCCTCCTTCAGGTTCTGCTCCAGATCCTCCGGGGCACCCCTTCCTGCGCCCAGCTTCTGTCCTTCGTCGGCTTCCGCTACCCCCTCCTCTCCGGGCCCGCGGCCTCCGAGACGTCGCCGGAGGTGGCCTTCATGCCGCTCCGCTCCGAGATCCCTGCTGACGTGGCCCCTGCACCAGCGACTCCGCCTGATTCCCTGGGCCGCCTCACGGTACGAAGATTCGGTTTTTTATTGGATTCGCTGGAGTTTTTGGTTTCTGGTGTGGGGGAAAATGGAGCCTTTCGGAAGTATATGGGCTTCAATTGGATAGTGCAGTGGACTTGGGGCGGTGGGAAGTGCCTGTTGATCTAATTGGAGGATGCTTTGGTATTAGGGGGATGATTGGGATTTGGTGTAGTGGTTGATTTGAAGTTAATCTAGAGGTTTGTCGGCTTAATTGATGTAGTTTGATTGATGTATTTCTGTAGAATAATTAGCATTACGACTTGTAACAGGCCTTCGTTGAGGATTATGTGTTAGAAGTTGCCATAATTGACCTAGCTTGGGCAATTAGTTGATGCAACTGCAAGACAATTGCTTGCTTGTATAGCAGTACAGGTTGCATTATCTCCTCTCTGAACTGGGGGCAATATGTTTCCCGTGATCTTCTAGTGAAGCTATGTGAAATAGTTTCAGAACACTGGTTCTCTGTTATTTGTTGGTGAATAGATACTTGAACTTGCAATCGTTATTACATATCTTGATAGGACCTGGATTACGAGATGCTATCATACCAGATACATGGCTGTTATACCTACAGTATAAGTTATACTGTAAGATATGTTCATAACAGGGTTTGCGGTAGTTCAGATTGGCAAAGAACTTCAATCTTACTGATGTAAACGATTAAATTTATACTGTTATAGCATCACATAAATGGATCCAAAACTGACATGATAGTTATATTAATGCTAAGCAATACTACCTGATTGCCTTGAAATGAAGTCTGCTTGAACAATTTTCTCTTGTGTTTTTTGCATCAAATATTTCTGACAACATTTGGGTTATCTTTTCAGGTAGTGCTTGACTTGGATGAGACTTTAGTGTCTGCATATGAATCATCTAGTCTTCCTGCTATTGTACGCACCCAAGCTGTTGAAGCTGGATTACATTGCTTCGACATGGAATGTATATCGTCTGATAAGGTACCAAACTTCTATTGTTGCTGCCTCACTTTGCTTAATCATTTGAATTACAACTGATAAGTGAGCTTTTGCTTGTGTAAACTTTAAGGATGTTGATGGAAAACAGAAGGTGAATCATGTGACTGTTTTCGAGCGTCCTGGTTTGCATGAATTCTTGCAGAAAACTAGTGAATTTGCAGATCTTATCCTTTTTACAGCAGGTTTAGAAGGTACATTGGCTATTGTTATTTTTCTTGGCCCCATGAGGCAAACCAATTTTGGCTCGCTTCCTTGCTTAACCCTATCCATGTTTATCCTCAGGTTATGCTAGACCTTTAGTTGACAGAATAGATGTTCACAATAGATTCAGACTCCGTCTCTATCGACCTTCAACTGTTACCACGTAAGTTACATTACCTTCTCTATGGACAAAAATCATGTGTACCACCTGTGTGTTGTCTTTGCTGCATATTCATGTGTTGAGAACTGTTACCTTGCTTATTGAGACGTGTGTGCAGAATTAGTCAGCACTCCAGCACCTTTCTAAGTGAAAAAAGCAGATCATAGCCAATGCTTGTATGCAGCAATCAATGATGTTCATATAGGATGCAAGTGGTGTTTAGAATAGTACCATCATTTTATATTCTCATCTTCTTTACCAAGTATTTCTCAGAATATATTCAAAGTGTGCTTGAGCTGTCTTGTTCCATCTTTTGTTGCCTGTGTTTTCCCTCGCTATTTCTGCTTGCTTTGTGGGATTTCTTTAGTGATGTGCTTCCTTTAGCATGCATTTTTGTGTTCATTCACCAAGTTACTCAATCATAATATGCTCGTTTCTTGATGTTTTTTTTCCCTCGTCCTGCCTGCCTGATTTATCCGTACTTATTTGGCAATAACCTGAACGATCATTGTCTAATATCGATGGGTTGCATGATCTACAGGGAATTCAGAGAACATGTTAAAGATCTTTCTTGCGTGTCAAAAGATTTCTGCAGAATGGTCATTGTTGACAACAATCCATTCAGTTTCATTCTTCAGCCTTTGAATGGAATACCTTGTGTTCCATTTTCAGCTGGCCAACATTCTGATGATCAGGTAACTGATGATGAACACCAATCATTCACTGGATCTGAGCTTCTACTCTCTAAGATGTTGGCACTCCCTCTCTGGATTGTTAATCACAAACACATACTAGCTTCTCTCTGGTGGACACACACAAGCACGGAACAACACAAATAGTTTGGTCAACTTCATCGTTTTCTCATTTATATATAGCTGATACATGGCTATACATCTGCACATGATATCCTCCTAACTAATGCAGTCAACACCTTCTATACACTACTAGCTGAAATCTAGGTAGCACTAGTAGCAATGAACCTAGACACTAGCTGAACCTAGATACAACTCTCTAGTAACAAGGTCAATGCTAACATAAGATTATACTGATTTTTCTCATTTAAAAATTTCAGCTCATGACGGTTATATTTCCACTTCTGAAGCATCTTTCCGTCCAGAAAGATGTCAGACCTGTATTGTATGAAAGGTTTCATATGCCAGAATGGTTCCAAAAGCATGGGATCCCCCAAACTAATCAGGCAGTGTAAGTTCTACTGCCGCCCTATGGAATTGTTTTGATGAAGGCTCAAGTGCCTACCGTGCTATAATTCCCTCGGAGGGGGAGCACTTGTACATTATCTATATTCATTTAGGGTCCCTGGTAAAATCGAGTCACTGTTCATATGGAGTTGCTACATCCGAAGATAAGGAAATTGTAATTTAGCATAACGTCAGATTTGTATGTGTAGTGGAGCATTTTTATATCAATTAATTGTTGTATATCAGCTCTTGTTGTAAAATTTGATTGCTGACAGTTCGGATAGTCTAATGAACTGAACAGTTCATGGGTACGACATCCAAGTTTACACCATGAGGACAAACGCCCTGGGCGTTTTATTACCATTGCATCAACACTAATGTATTTATGAATGTAACCATTTGATAGTAACCGTAAATATTATACTAGACAAATAATTAGTGCTGATAGTAGTGCTGATAGCGTGTTGGATCCTTGTATGATTCATTCACAAAAGAAAGAAAACAAACACAAGGAAAAGCTGCAAACACCAATTACAACCATCCTTTTGTCAGTGCTCTCTACTATTTTATCTGAAACATTTTATCTGAATTTCTGGACATCCAAACCGTTGGAGCTTCTTATCTGGCTGATTATCTGTGATGCCTTATCAAACTTGTATGCCCTCTCATAGATGCCGGCAGCCACAAGATAAAGCTCCCTCTTGTCGATGCTTGGATCATGGCTAAGCTCGCCGACCAGCGTCTCCAGCGCCTCGAAGTCCTTCTGAGCTCCAAGCAGGCTGATCATCTGGAAGTGCACCCGGTCTGAGAACACACAGCCTTCCTCCCTCATCGCCTGGTATAGTGCTGCAGCCTTGTCGAATTCCTTTAGCTTGCCATAAGCATTCATCGCGGTGGCGATCGTCTCCGATTCCGGCAAATGGCCCAACTTCCTCATTTCATCAAACACCTCAATCACATTCCGGTGCCTCCGGTTCTTCGCGAACAAGTCCATCATGGCTCTGTGCACCGACGAGTCCTTGATCTCGCCTGTGTTGGCTGCACGACGGAACAGAAATGCGGCCTCTTCCACACGGCCGGCGCTCGCCAAGATTGTAATGGCCGTCTCCTTGGTGATGCCCTCCGGGTCCTTCAGGTCGCGCAACAAACGCTTGGCCTGCGAAACGAGCCCGACACGCTCATACGCCACTACCATTGTCTGGTACAGCACCGGGTCGATCTCCGTGCCGGCTTCCCGCAGCTTCTCAAACAGTTTGGCGGCGCGGTCGAGCTTCCCGGCCTTCATCCATATGGAGAGGATGGTGGAGTAAGTGATGGCGTTGGGCTGGACGCCGTTGGCCTGCATGTCTTGCACCAAGCTCCCGGCCTTCTCGTCCTCCAGCGACTTGCCGTAGATGGCAATCATGGTGTTGTACGTCACCACGTTGGGTTTCACGCTGCTCCCGGCGCCACCACTGCCACCAGAAGCGCTGCTGCGCATGAGGTCGAACAGGTGAACCGCCTCGCCCAACAGCCCGGCGTCGCCGTAGACGCGGAGCATGGTGTTGTAGGTCACCACGCTCGGCGCCACGCCGGCGCGGCGCATGTTCCAGAACAGCCGGTCCGCGTCGCGCGCGAGGTCGAGCTGCCCGTACGCGCTGAGCACGATGTTGAACACGGAGAGGTCCGGCCTGACGCGCGCCACGGCGCGCATGTGCGAGAAGAGCGACACGGCCGCGAGGTGCCGCCCGCGGCGTGCCAGCGCGGCGAGGACAGGGGAGTAGGACTCCGCGTCGGGCGCGACGCCGTCGGCGGGCATGTCGTGGAGCAGCAGCCGCTTGGCGTCGCGGATCAGGTCGGACTTGCAGTAGGCGGCGACGGCGGCGTTGTAGGCCTTGAGGTCGGGCCTGATCCCCGCGGCGCGAAGCCTGGAGAAGAGCGCGAGCGCCTTGGGCGCGTCGCCGCCGCGGAGGGCGAGGTGGATGAGGTTGGAGAAGAGGATGAGGTCCGGGGCCACGGCGTCCTCCTCCATGAGCGGCAGGAAGGTGAGCGCGTGGTCGAGGTGGCCCGCGCGGGTGAGCGCGGCGAGGAGCGTGGAGTAGGAGAAGGCGTCGGGGGACACACCGCCCCTGTCCCGCATCTCGAGGAGGAGGCCCGAGGCGAGGCGGAGGTCGCCGGCGCGGCAGGCGGAGCGGAGGAGGAGGTTGTAGGGGATGAGGAGCGCGGGCGGCGGGAGGTCCGGCGCGACGAGGTCCAGCAGCGCGACGCCCCGGCGCGGGTCGGGGATGCGGGAGAGGAGCGCGCCGAGGAGGCGCCCCGAGACGGGGCGGTGCGGGGAGAGCGCGGCGGCAACGTCGGCCGCCGTCCGCGCGGCGGAGAGCGCGGCCACGAGTGCGGCGACGTCGATGGCGCGGTCCTCGTGCTGGCGCTGCTGGAGCTCGGCGGCGGACTTGTGGCGGTGGTGGAGAGGGTGGGAGGCGGGGAGTTTGGGGTTTACCCAGACGGATTTCGCTGCCGGGACGCGGCGCTGGGAAGGGGAGGGCAGCGCGGCGGCGGCGGCGGCCGTGGCCGCGGACACGGCAGTGGGAGGCATGGGCGACCTCGCGGGAGCGGGAGTGGCGGTGACGATGGCGGGGAGAAACGGATAGGAGATTTTTTGCCCTTGCTGGGGACGCGGCGCTGGGAAGGGGAGAGCAGCTGAGCAGGGCGGCGGCATCCGAGCCGTAGGCACTGTCCATTGGGCTTGCATCGACAGGCGGAAGCCGCGCGAGCCGGATGTTTTTGCTCGGGACGCAGGATTTGGATTTCACAGCAATCACAAATTAACATGTTAGTACGGAGTACGTGCTTCTACTTACACTGTGTCAAACTTTGGACCATTTTATGTTGGACCCCTGAGATAAGGAGATATGACGATCTGTCAACACCATTGGTCCCATTCCTGTCTCTTCATTAAGAATCAGAAATTGGTTCCCTTCCCGGTTCAGAATAAATCCCGATCTCTTGTTGTACCTATTATAAATTTAGTACCACAGATACTCTTCTCGACCGGAAATGAATCTGGTGGAAGCGAATGAGGCCTTAGCAGTTTTCGTCGCAAACCGTTCACGTGTGCTGAACAAGTCTAATACAAGCAAAAAAAGGCCATGGAGATATCAACGATAGAGCCAATAATGATGAAATATTTGGCATTTTATTTTCTCATGTTATCATAATCAGATGGAGTACAAGAGTGGGCTTTCAACTGTACAAATACACCACGGAAAATTTCTGATATTTACATGCACTCAGGAATCACTCACAGAGCAGGGGTTCCACACCAAGAATTACCCTGAACTCCTGAAAGAAAAAAAAAAACTAGGAATCCTGCAACCACAAAGGACGAACTCTTCTACAGCTCAAGAAAAGAGTAATGTTTCGTGTTAGGAGAAACTCCAAGAAAATCGATATTTTTCAAGAACTTTACAAGGCTCCAAATCAGGAAAATCGTAAACCCATCCTTATGTGTGAAGAAAGCTGTCCCAAGGTAGAAGAAACCACCGGATGGCTTCCCTTTAGTACGCAAACGAAAGCCATGGATGCTGTAGTGCTTCATCGGCTGTCGGTCTTTTCCTGGGGTTTATTTGCAACAGGTAGGATAGAAAATCAACAAATTCTGAATCAGGGCATTGTAAGTGTCGTCGCAAGGAGGATTTCTCTGGGACCAAATACTCAAGCTGGCCTGTCTCCTGGATATAAACAAAGAAATAAAAGGAAGCATCAGCAGTTAGCATTTACTGGTGTACAATGGATATCCACAGTGGAACTCAAATTATAACGAAAAGCCTAGTTCTTCTGGGTTGGAACAAATAAACTGACAAAAGGCCATATAGTAATGTCTTGAGTGTACCAAACAAGTAAGAAGCCGCACAGATATAATGATGTAGAAAATTCATATTTAGTTAAGCCAGGTAAAGATGCAACTAAAACTGCCAAGGTGAAGGAAACAATCAGAACCAAGTCGTGAAATATAGATTATTTGGTTACGAGTACTCATTTTGCCTTTGATTTCAGGCAAGCAACCAAGAATAAAAAAATAATTTACCTCATTCTTGGTAAAAAGATCGTAATCATCAGTGAAATACTTCTGTGTCTCCTGTCCCAAATCTAGCATTTCCATGTCAATTGGGCCAATTATCCCAATCATTTGAGCAAGCATCATGGACACAGGCTCATTAGGAAATAATACCTGTTATGTGTAAAAGACAGAAGTCATTTCTCATCCATGGAAATAAAGCATCCGAACACCCAACTACACAAAACTCCGGCTCACAAGACATCCTTACAACATTAACAAAAGAGATAAATTTCTAATTCTGGTTAGTGTTATATGTTGGTATAACATTCAGACAAGAAAGGAGATTTTAAAATTGCCAAGATACTACTAAGGGCTGTGTGTATCGAGCGAAAAAGGCATACTTACTTCACCAGTGTATAGTTCAGCAAGGATGCAACCAAGAGACCAAATATCAATTCTCTGATCATATGGCAGGCCCAGAATGACCTCAGGAGCTCGATACGAGCGTGATTGGACATAGACGCATAAGTTATCTGACAAGAAGCAACTACTTCCCAGATCAATGACTTTAATTTCACATCTGCTGTAGCTCTTGATAAGAATATTCTCTGGCTTTAGGTCACAATGAATGATCCTCAAATGGTGCAAGTAAACCAACGCCTCTAAGCATTGCCGAGCTATAACCTACAAGAAACGGAAACTTTCAAATTGCTAGAACTTTGTAACTTTCTGAATGATACTTAATAATGCTCAGTACTCAAAAGTATTAGTCATATTTGGAAAGCTACGATTTCAGGGTATAAAAAAAGTTTTCTCATTAACAGTCCAATGGCTAAATCATTGTGTGTTATGTGTGTGTGAGACATGTTAAATGGTTTGCCAAGGGGCTGATTACTGAATGGAATGCAAATGCTTATTATGTACAGCCATGATCTCATATTCTCATTATAAGTAACATTCATGTATAAGTAGAGACCATCTCAGTGAAGGACGGATAACATACCTGTATCCTAGGCAAAGTAAAATAAACCTCACCACCAGATTCCTGATTATATTTCTGAAATTCATATAGATTTGCTCGCAATAGTTCCGTTACAATAAAAAGGTGTTCCTGTCAATATTTGCTTGCTGTCAGTACCATGCAAGGTCATACAAACTGAAAAAATCCACTAAAATCTGCCACCATGCATGCAAGCAATCAAGTACACTAGTCAAAGTAAAATGGTGTATTGTTAGAATGGATCCTTTTTAAGATATTGCTCAAGTCCTAATCACCTGGAGTATATCCCTTGAGATGCCTTCTTAGTTCTTATGACCCAAACATATTAAGTCAAAAGAAGTAACTTAGCCAATTGTCTCTCTTAAGAGGCATGTACCTGATGGTAGAAGTAGTCATAGAGGCGCAGCACATGGTGCTCATCTAGTGGATCGTATTTGTTCACAAACTTCAGGAGTTTTATCTCATCCAAGCTCTGGTCGAAGAAATCCTTATCATTTTTAATTATTTTAAGGCAAACGTCCATTCCTGTCTGAAGATCATGTGCTTGCACAACCTTGCTGAATGCAGCTGAGCCTAGATATTCAGTGACGTAATATCTTCCAGCAATAACTGAATTCAAGACAATGGGAAAATCTTTGTTTTCTTCAAAGCCAGTCCTGCAGTGGATGCCTATTATATCAGTATAAAATGGATTAAACAACATACAATTTAACAAAGGAAAAAATCAAAGAAAAAAGAGACTGTGAACCTGTTCTTGCGGTGGATAATTCTCAATTCAAATACCTCGTATTCTTGGTGAAAATTAGAGAGAGCAAGATCAATATTTGTCTCTGAATCTTCCTCAGCTTTAAGAGCAGTAGAATGTTGAACATCCGCATTTAACGGCCCAACATTTTGAAACTCATATGCATCATCAAGATCACCACTTTCAGGGAAAGGTTGCATCCTATGACCTTCTTTCAGATATTCTTTATCACTGCTGCTTTTCAGATTTTTGTTACTGCTATCATCGAGCTCAACATTGTCCGTGAAATTACGTACAACGTGATCTATGAAATGCATCAAGAGAATTAGACTAGCACATAAGCAAAGGAAATCATTTATCCAGGACAAATAGACAACTGTCACTAGATTACAGACAAACATAGTGATGGACAAGACAAACGTCATTTTAGCTTGATGATCAAATATCAGGTTGGACCTAGCAACATTACAAATACATTAAAAAATTAACCACCTGCTTAAAATGTGTATTTTAAGGTCGTGATAGTATATAGCTGTTGTTCAGCCAAAGTTAGGACCAAACTTAAAACATCATCTACCAGCATAGGAAAACTCTGTTTCTCTCGAATTTCCAGATATAACCCCAAGAAGCATAAGCATACATAATGGTAAAAATACTGAGGAATTATAAATATTACCTAATAGGGCTGCTAATGTCCAGAATAACTTTTTTTCTCCGTTTATTAAACAGCATATTAACTGAATTGCAACAGAGATTTGGCTTTCACAAGAAAACTTCACGATATCTAACCTCTTTTCTGTTGTTATTTATTTCCCTTTTCCACCTACATTAAATCGAATAAATAAATTCACATTATCACACTATCTTTGGCTGTAAAGTGGGTTAAAATGGACGAACTAACTGTACTGGCAACAAAGTTCAGCAAGAAACCAGCAAAGAAATGGAGTACTATTAGGTGAAAAGATGATATCTAGTTGAAGGCTTGAGAAGTACTTACTCGGAAGCAGCATCAGTATCAAATGAACTGAGCATTTGAAGCTCCTTCTCCATAACACTCAGCTCTGAATCATCATCTCCTCGTTCAGGATCCCTCGGCATATCATACTCAAACACAATGTCTCCACTCTGCTTCAACTGAAATCCATCCTGGGCACAGTCATCCAGTATCTCTGTCTGGTCATCCATGATCTGGTATCTCCCATACACAGTGGAGCTTGAGCTCCTGGCCACCTCGAGCCCATCAATCTTGAGGCCCCCTCCACAGCAACCACAAAGTGGTGATGAGCATGTGTACACCTCGGTACATCCCTCACAGCGGTCACCACCAATGTGTTCGTGACGGTGGTTGTGGCCTGCACCAAGATCGCCTATTTCTACCCGCCCTGAGCCATCATGAGCACCGAGTACAAACTTGTCCTCCTCTTTGCTTTCGTCCTCCTCATCAGCCAGCTTGCTAGGGAAGAGGTGGTCATCGTAGAGCCAATCCTCTTGGAAGAAGAGGTCGGTGGTGTCGTACTGGCGCGCGGTACCAAACTCCATCTCCGATGACGACGTGTCCGACTGCGAGTGCCGCGGCGACCATAGCCCATATGGATTCAGCAGCCCTAGTAGCCACAATAAAAGGAATTTCCGTTCAAAAGTGCGTAAAATGCGCCAAAATTCAGAGCATTACTGAACCAACCAAGCGCCGAGATGGCGGAGAGAGGTTTAACAACTCTCCTACAAAATCGAAGATATCAATTACTAAGTAACAAAATTCATCCGCGTAGAAGCACACAATTGCGTTGATCCATCTATCAGCTCCGAATTGGGCCCGAAGCCAACCATAGCCGCGGAAATACCGGCGCACAGATCGAGATTGCGGAGACACACACGGAAAACAAGGGAGGAAGGGTTTAAGGCTAGAGACAAAAATGCCTCGTGCCTTGGGTTACCTGAGGGCGTGGAGCGCATGCTGACGAAAGCCGATGACGACGCCGAGCCGGAGCTGGAGCCGGGGCTCCCGGGCGCCGGCGTGCCAGCGCCGCCGCCGCCGCCGAAGGCGGGCATCCGGAGCGGCGGCAGCTGGGGATCTAATGCCGCGTCGCGGGCGTCGTCCCCGGCGGCGGAGCGCTCGAGGACGTCGTCGCGGAGCGCGGACGCGGCGCCCGCGAAGCCGTGGTCGGTGAGGAACGCCATGACCTGGTCCAGCCCCGGGGCCGCCATGCGCCCTGGAGAGCGCCGCGGTTGGTGGGGTGGGGTCGGGTCGGTCTCGCTCACGCGCGTGGCCGGGCGCGCCGCGGTGAGGTGAGCGGTTGCGTCGCCATTGGGAGGGAGGGTCTTGGAAGCGAAGCGAGAGAGGAGTCTTCGAGTGAGAGGACCGGGCGAGACGGGACGAGGAGGAGCCGAGAGGCAAAGAAGTCAGAGGAAAGAGAGAGAGAGACCGGGGGGATTGTAGAGAGGCGCACGGGATCGCACCAACCCTGCTGCGCGTCCGCATAAAAAGGTCGCCGCAGTTGCGTTTCAGCTCAGCCGCTCCGGCGCCGGCGGTTGGCCATGTGTAGACAGACCGTACAGTATAGTTTAGCCCATCAGATTCTGTCACCCCGGAAGAACAAAGACCCGTGTTGCTTGATGGCCAGTCCTGCCATTACTATCAGGTTAGTTAAGGCATGGTTTATTCGACTTGACTGATGAATAAAATGGCCAGGGGAACTAGTAGACGCGGGTTCAAATCATATCATATAGTAGTATACAAAGAGATATGGCAACGAACATTTGCCCCTAGCAAAGTCGTGGTGGTGAATTAAAATGATTTTTCGTAAATTGTAGTCACTGTCACTGATCACAAACACATTCTTATTTCCCCTGCGTAGCTGTGCTTCTCTTTTTGAATGGTTGCCAAATTCCCATCACTCAATTTCCAAATCCATCGATATAAACGCGGTGGGGTTTACTAAATCTCCCTTTTGCTTTTCAATTTCCAACTTTTCAACGAGGGAAAGCGAGGAGAGTCCGCGTGGAGCCCCCTGCCCCCCTATCGGCCTAGCGACCGGGCCCCACGTTCCAGTGGGCCTGCAGGAAAAAGGCAACTGACATAGAGGGGCCCTTCCCGGACGCCACACGGCAGGTCCTCTGGCCCTCGCACCTTTCCGGTTTCCGCTGCCCGCGCCGGTCGGCCGGTGGGCGATCCCGCGGTGCCCGGCGTGTGATCGGGTGCAGAATGCCACGAGGGAAAAGCGAGACGAGGCGAGAGTCCACTCCACCGCTCCCCGCGCCCAAACCCACCGCTTTGGGCGGCGGGGGCCGCGGCTCCCCCTACCCCGCGCGCTACCCCAACTTTTTGATCAGGCCCTCCCTTTTCACTGTGCCCGCCCGCGAAATTATTAACCGGCGGCGGCCTCACCGCACCGGCACTCACCGGCCACCGCTCGGCCTCCACCTCCACCGCTGCTTGCTGCCCCGTACTGGAGCTGGCTGGAGCCCCCCGGCCGCCCGTCCCCGTCCCCCTGGTCACGTACGCCACTTTTCCGTGATCCGCCTGCCGGGCGCCGGTAGGGAGGGGACCAGATCCAGACGGCCAGACCGAGCGAGACCTTGCTCCGCGGCGCGCGGGCTGGCCGCCACGCCACCAACCGCGCTCTTCCAGACGCGCCGCGGCCCGCCGGCCGTGGGGGTGTTGCGGCACTATCGTCTTTAGCGCCTTGTCCGTTCCCCGTTTTTGGTGCAAGGCGATGATTGGCCATCATCATCACGCTACGAATTTGAGACTGGTGGACTGGAGAGTGGAGACGACACCGGCTACAAATGGAGTACCATGCGAGCATAGAAACCTTAGCTTGGCAGTACACCTTTTGGTTTAACCTAGTGTCCCGTAGCATCGAGTGTCGCCATGCCTGAGCAAAGTTTTCCAGGCAGGAGACAGCCTTTGATTAGGGAACCACCATGGCCACTTCCACTTTGGCACACCTCGATAGCTTAAACATTTGGCCACAGAACCAAATCTCAGGTAACTTTTCTGTTGAGTGCTGGTGCTTTAACAAGCTGCAGTCACCGTGACGATACTAGCACTCTGTACTCCTGTAATCTGTAAACTTACTTCTGAAACGTAAAGCAAACTTTTTAGTGTATCAACACCACCTGCTACTTTCTCACACACAAAAAAAAAAAAAAACCCACCTGCTAGTCTGCTACTACTTTTTTACCACGTGATGCGTGTTACATGTCTTCACTGCATTCCAAGTAGTGTGTTGGAGGGAGCACTACTACTCTACTAGAGCCTTCTTTTTATATTTCCCTGACCTTTTTCAGTGCAAATCTAATCACCTGTTTGCCTTCATTGGCTGCAGCGATCCATAATAGTAGTTGGTACTAAACACCCGATAGGACCGACTGTAGTTGTAGTACTTGTGTGTACACAACAGCAACTGCAGGCAAGCGAGTACGCACCAGCGACGTGTGACTTGTGAGAATGAGGCCCCCCTGCCTGGAATTGCTATGAAAAACTTTTCCAGAAAGCAGCTTCGTCATTGATGCTGACAAGTCCACCTAATGACACCCGCAGATACCATACATTCCCATTGTTGTTGCTGCCAAGTGAAGCGATGATTGGCTGTGCATGTGTAAGCAAGTGTAATGTTGGCATGCTGCATGATTTCGGAATTCCAGGATCGGAGTTCATTTCGGTGATCAACAGAGCTTGTACCAAGCTAGTCAGAAGGGGCGATCAGTACGATCTAATAAGATCTGTCAATTTACGCTTTGGTTTCGCTAGCTATTGAAGCCTTGAAGGCAGAGATGAGGCGAGGCAAGAGGAAGAGCTGCAGACAACGAGGGTTAGAGTGCGCGTCGTTAGTGAACACTGAGAAGAAGACTACAAAACATGCCATTCAACTAAGATCCACGGATGATCACATCAGTTAACCATCTGGAGGGTGTTAGGCGCACCTTCCTCAGACAGGACATCAGAAAGCGACAATTCATTGGCGCGGTAGTTGTGGAAAGAGGTCCTTTTTCTTTTGATGACAACAATTAGAGAGTAGCTCGATTGCTCACTTCCGGTCACCTCACACAGGCTCAAGAGATTTTTTTTTTAAAAAAAACTCCCATCATAATAATGATATCAGCCAAGGAGAAAATCATGCACCGGAAGGGTAATGATTGTACTGGCACTGCACTGTCTAACTGAAGAAAGCACACTCAGCTTTGGTCCTGAGTTTGGTAGTGACTGATGAGAAGAGTTGCGCTCTAATTCGCGATTCTTGGCAACGTACTCCAGGGCTAATTACTCACATTTTCAGGTTAAGTACCAGTAGTAGTGAATGCGCAAAGCTAGGAAAAGAGGACGTGATAACTTTGATCTAAAGTTCTGTGCGAATACTAAGATGTTAGCACTGCGATCAGGCACTTTGCTTAATTAGTGCCTGATGCTTTTTTTGTGATCCAAGTACCTTTTGGAGACGAAAGAGAATCTATCCTCGAGTTCCTAAAAATGCGAACCAATTCAATCAGGTCCTGAGTGTATCTTTTTGGACCACGCAATAGTAGATGCTACCTAGGTTCCAAGATCCATACATGACTGCATTGTGCTGGAGAAAGGTGAACTCAAACGGCAGATGGCAGAATCGCCTCAACTTTGGACTGTCAGCGACCGAAAACCGTAAACGCTTTCAAATTGAAACTCTTGTATGTTTTGATTTTGATGAAGCAGAAAGAGGAACGGTAATTGCTCCATCAGCAGATAAACATCTCAGGTTCAGTTACATTGTAGCTCAAGTCTGCAGTCTGCACTCGGCTCCACCGACGCTCCTGCGCGTCGGCGGTCGCGTGCGCCAGAGAACGACGTTGCGAGACGTGACACGGAAAAAGCAAGCACCGCACGAGCCCGGGCTGCCCGGCTGCAATCGATTCGGCAAGGCACGGAAGGAAAATCACAAATCAGATGGGGAGCGGCGGGAATTGTCGCGCGAGACGTTGCGGTCCTCCTTTCCTTGCACGGCTCGGGTCGCTTTTGGCGCGGGTTTGCTTTCAGAGGACAAAAGGACTGGAGGAGGCCGCGAGTTGAATGAACCAAGAAAGTGAAGGAAATGGGCCGTAAGTTACACCAAAACCGCTGGCTTTTGCAATTCCCTCCTGATGTTGATAATTGATATCCTGTACTACTACTTTTACTTTAATGTTTTATGTTTATTACTTTCACTTTTTTGTATTATCTATCTATGGTTTTAGTAGATAAGTAAAGCCAAAAGAGTTACAAGGTCCCTCTCTGGTCTCTGCTCAGATTACTTTGGACTTGCTTGACAAGATTGCAAGAGTGCACCTTTGATGGGCGCCATTTATTTATCCTGAACAAGTAGCTTCGCTTTACAGAACGGCAGCTCAGCTTCAGTCATCAGTGGCACTGCGGGCACAAGCCACAAGGTCAGAGTTCACAAAATCACAAGGTATCTGGGTCAATATTTTACGAAGAAAAATTAGACACATACCTGTATCTCTAAGCCTCTGAGGCTCTGATGTGAACTGCACCTAAGTACGGAGTACTGACTGAGTGACTGGCTTAGACGTTACCATGGGCCATGGCTGACGATCGGCATGCGGCCATTCCCACTGCAAACTGTGTCAAGATCACAGTGTCTGTACCGAGAGAGGAGCGTACAGTGCATTTCGAGCAGCAGACCAGTGTTTTACCACTGCGCAATCCTGTTTTGGAGTTTGGGCCAGACTTGGCCCAATTATCTTTTTTTGAAACGAAAAAAGATAATTGGGCCAAGTCTGGCCCAAACTTGGCCCAATTATCAATTTCATGCAAAAAAAAAGTATCGTGCGTGTTGCTGTACTATGCTCCCTCCGTCCAAAAAACAAAATAAGTCATTCTAAATATTTTAGGACAGATTAACAATAATGTAAAATGATCTTGATTGTCCCTATCTTTTAGCCAGATTTGGTGCTAACCGACTGTTGCATGTTTGCATGCACATGCAAAACCTGCCAAATCGGGTAAAACGGCTTGTTTTTTGGACAAAATTTGAACCACAGAACACACAGAACGACTTGTTTTTTTGGACAGAATGAGTATGATTGATCCAATAAACGGTAAAATTGTGGAACCGGAAAAAAATAGCCTTGGCAACAAGAGAAAAAAGAAGCAGCACTACGTGTGATATTTATGGCCCATAGGCCTAATATGGACACATATATATAAACGGGCCTTCGGGCCACTGAAATATTCAGCTCACAACGAAGAAGCAGCCCACGCAGCAATTGCAATAAATACTTCGTATATATTTAAGCTCTTAGTAAATACTATTAGCCTGTTTGGGAAGGCTTCAAAACTGACTTTGGCTCCAGCTTCAGCTGAAGCCCTCCTAATGATGTTTTTTTCCCACCCGCTCCAGGGGTGAAGCCACTCCCAGCTTTCACCAAAATGCCCTTAAGGCGGACTAGGAAGAGGCCCTTGTGGCCGGAAACGGGGGAGAAGGCGGGGCGCCAGGGCACTGCGCCAGGCCGCTACGATCGGAGGCAAAGGGATGGGGCTAGGGAGTGGCGGCGGGAGCATGGAGAAGGCATTAGGGCGACGGTGAGCAGGGAAGAGGCGACGGGATGACGACGACCAGGGAGCGCCGTGGGGAGGAGGCGCAGTCGGGGAAGGACGTCAGCGCCGTAGGGAAGGGAAGCGTCGGCGGCGTGGGGGTGAAGGTGAGAGTGGCGGGAGGATACAAAAGAGGTGAGGGCGGCAATAGAAATGGATAAGAGGGAGAAGAAAAAGAAAAATAAAGGCCTTATAGACATTTTACTTTTTTAATTCATTTTTAACATCTACGTGAAGCCATTTTGCCAAACTTTTTCTAACCAAAGAAGTTGGAGCCAAAAAAGTCGCTCCATTGGAGGAGCCACGGCCAGAGCTGTTTTTCAGAGACGTCGCAACCCTCTCAAACAAACTAAAGGTCTGTTTGGCAGGGCTCCGACTCTAAAAACAGCTTCGCCTCCTTTGGTGGAGTGCCTTATCTGGTGTAGCTGAAGTCATTTTGGAAAACGTTTGGCAAAATTGCTTTTTCAATTCTGACTTTGCCTCTAGTGAGGTGGAAACCGTCCGTGAAGCCGGTGGAGCCACGATTTGTGGCTTCGCCTCCACAGTGAAAGCCGTTTACAACTTCGTGGACGGCTTTATACATGGGCCCGTTCCAAAATTATCTCTTTGGCAGGGTTTCAAGCGAAGCCGGATTACTATTGGAACTAATTAACCATACAAGGAGTACAATTTAAAGCTCAATGCAAGCACTTATCTCCACTAGCAGAAAGACAAAGACCAACAAGTATTTGATGATTTGCTCAATGAGTTGGTCGAGTTGGATTATCACTGGCCACCAATTAAGTTCTCTTTTTTGCCAGAAAAGATAAGGCCTTTTTGGTCTTGACGGAGGAAACTAAATGATTATCCTGAGTTAAATAACAGTTCCAACCTCATACGGAGTATGCTTGCAAAAGGCAATATGAATTCTCCAACGAAAGAGTGCTGTCTGATGATGTGTGTTAGTGTTACATGGCCAGCACTTCGGTGCTAAAAGCAAATAAAGAGATGCCCTGTTTTCCTTCGTTGAAAACGAGGCTAACTATATAATATTTTCCTCCCGTTGAAATAAAATGGATGAAACGAACCGACCTGTCACGATTTTTAACAAAAAAGGGGTACGAACAGCTATGAGCAATAATGATATTTTCGGCTGGATAGTTCCAATTTCTGGTGCGTTGGCCAGGGGGAAAACAGAGTCAGGAGCTGACCATCGTTAAACTAATGATTGCCACGACAGACATCATATATGGCGATAAGAAAGCTCCACGATCTCCTCGCACGCCCACGGTGCCGTGCGCTTGGGCACATTGCTTGCGTGCGCGATGACGCACGTCGGCGCGGCACCGGCCGGGGGGTCGGCGGGTCGGTTTCCGCCGCCGGCGCCGGGGATTCGGTCAAACGCTTGGCTCTCACACAATGACACGAGAGTGTTTCTGCTGCTGTTGCCCACGTGCTGGCGCGGGGCGCGCGCATGCTTAATCTAACCTTTTCTTGCTTCCACAGTCGCAGCTAACGTTGCAAGTGGGTTGTGATTGGGTCAACCAGTGACTGACCCGACGAACTACCCATTTACAATATTTATGGGTTTTGGGTTGTACTGACCCAATCACGTAGATCCAACTCTGCGGCCGGACGACGGCGACGACCGGCCGCGTGCACTGTCCAATAGATGCCGCGGCGGATAGGATTGCGGGCAGAAACCATGTGCGTTAGTTTTAATGTGAATTGGCTTGTAGTCCAATGGTAGTACGGTCTTATGGGGTGCTACCCATTAGGGTTCAAATCTTTGTTCGTACCTTTTTTGGATTTTTATGATTTATCGGCGTTATGCGTTGTATAAGTGGTAAGCGGCGTTCCCGTTGACAACGAGACACCAGTGGTGACTCCGGGCCCGGATCGCGAGCCTCCCCATGCCTAGTACTTCCATCGTCCCAAATTAATATTAATTTTTATTTAAATTTTTATAAATACATAATTTTTAATATGCAATTAGATATATAAAAATTTGTCTGTCGGTGACTTCGGACCTATTTGGTAGAGCTCCATTTTGATTCTATGCTCTATAGAGGCTGATTGATTTTGAAGCTAAAAGTGATTCTCATTAGTTCTCTAGCATAAACTTTTTAAATTCAGATGAAGAATCGCTTCACAGAATCAGAAGAAGCTACTTTTTCAGCTACCGGCCTCTTAGTTCATTTGAAAGAACCACTTCACAAAATTAGCACATAATCTCACTTTTTTCTGAAAAAATGTTTGGCAGAACTTCTGCTGGATTGATCCAAGAATCAGCTCTCATCGTGTATTTTTTGGTGCCGTCACTGTTGTCGTTGTCCCACGTACGGTGACCTCTCTAGGCTCTAGCACGATCGTAGGGCGCACGCTCTCAAAGTCTGGAAGTCTGGATCGCTCCGCATGGTGCATGCACAAGCACAACCATGTGTGCACACAGCAGGAATAATCGACAAAAATGTTTTGGGGCCGACGGCGATCCGTGCATTTTCCACTTGATCGAGCACGTACGCATCTGGCCGGTTTTGGATATATATGAAGGCATGTATATTTCTTTTCCACTTTGGATCGAGCTGGTTGGGGGCATGAGTGACAGTAGGCAGCATATATCTGAGACTGAGTGAGACTGAAAGCTACCGGCTAGTGGCTAGTGGAGGTGGCCAGTCGCCAGTATGCCCGGCCGGCCGGTGCAAGTGGTTTTCGAGTCAAAATAAACGCACATGTAGAATTGCTGCTGCTGATGGCTGATTGCTCGAGCCAACTACTGGTAGTGCTAGCAGAAGTAGGGCCTGCAAGGGGTGGGAGAAACGAAAGAACAGGCAGACGCATTCCGTAGAAAGCGGATGCTCTTTTCGCCAGCGGACCGAGCTGCTGCTGCATGCGCCAACGTGGATCCCTTTGCCTAACCCAGCTTTATCAGTGGCTTTACACAGTCTACCTCACTGTGTGTTGTCGTCCCCGTGCCTCGAACAGCTCAGCTCCAAAGCGCTCTCCATTGTCACCCATTTGGTCATATATCCTCCGTGTGTGGGCAAACTTTAGTGGATTGGGATCGGACCTCGCTGTCAGCAGCATGCTACGTCCCATCGATACCTCTAATGTCGAAACGTGCTGCAACTCCTGTTAAGATATGTACTACTAGCTAGCCCTAATAGGCCTAGCTTAACTTTAACCTGCAACTCCTGTGGCACGTACTACCCATATAGAGGAAGTCAGGAGCCCTGCATCCTCTCAAAGTGCCTGCCAGTTGAAACGGATCGGAACATATGCTAGCGCGCTCCCAGTTTTCTATTAGCACCAAAATGTTCCAAATGCAGGGGCTTCATCCGTTTATGGACATGACGTGTGTTCCGGATCAGTGCGTGAGGCATATATATCCTGTTAGAGCCACATCAAAAGATTTGGATAGAGTTCACAGCTAGCATATTTTATTTGAAATATACTATGCATGAAGGCATCCACATAGCCCTCCTCAAGTCTATATGGTAGCTTAATTACGTGCACCAAGGTCCAAGCTGGACATAACATGCATACACTGGTCACCTGCACTGCACAATGGAATAATAATAATAATGAACAAGATGCTCTGAAAATAATCAACATATTATTCATATACTACAGTAATACAGTACAGTATATAGATTTCTCAAATATGATTCGGCCTACGCGTACAACAGTGAGCAGCAATCGACTGCACACAGCTACTGCATGCATGCATATGCAGCACGCATACGATTGTATTTTACTAGCTAGTAAGTGGCTAGGTCGATCGGTCTTACACATGCATGCGTTATTACAATCAGATTATACATGAGCTGAGGGAGGAGCTACTAGCAGCTGACAGCCAGCTATATAACTCCGAATTAACAGTTGCCATTAGGATAAATATACACGCCATTGATTATTAACAGGAGCAGCAGGTACTAGCTAGCTAGTCGCGACGGTCTAATAATTTAATTTTTTCTGGTGGCGCCTGGCCCTTGAGAGCCTCGATCTGGGCCTTGCCCTTGGCGCCCTTCTTCCTGATGTAGAGCCTGTACTCGTCGAAGGTCATCGGCGGGTAGAGCGGCGGCGCGGTGAGAAGCTCCGGCGCCGGGGCGATGGGGATGTCGCCCTTGGGGTTGAAGAAGAGCGCGAGGGAGATGCGCTCCTCCTTGGCGTTCACGATCACCCGGTGCTCCACGCTCTTGTACATGGAGTTGCTCAGTATCTGTGAACAGATCCAGTATTAATCAGCGTTCATGCCCAAATTTAAAGGCTGAGGGGTTTTGTAAGAATATGAACAGCAACATGCATACATCCGTACTTAAAAAGTAAGTTGAGTTTTTTTTAAAAAAACAGTAGCATGCTGCATGCATGCATATTTAATTTTTCAAATGGAAATCAATTGAAGTTTGTTAGCGGAGCCGTTGGTCTATCGTTGAAGTTTATTTTGTTACGGTTACAGTACATCTATACATGTGGCCGGATCAGGGGCAAGACAACCTGTGCTATAACAGTACGTGCAAGTTGAAATATCTCTGTAGAGGCCACCGGCCGGTGCACGGTGAAGATCGGCGACAGGTGGACTTGGCCCTGCACCGGCGCAGCATGTGCTTTCGGGTGGCGCGATTCGTCGGTCGCCGCCGTAACATATGCATGCATATGCATGCATCTCTGTTCGAGGGTAGCTGCTTCAGCACGACAAAATCTATACGATTGCGCTCGACTCGACGACCACACCGCCCATGCATGTGTTCTCGTTGCGTCCAGGTTGCGCGAACGCGAAAGATCCATCGC